>JASEVX010000010.1:20031639-20624829 GCA_031761405.1 Serripes groenlandicus
AAGTACTATTATTGTAAACGGCATAAAACATAACTCAACCAAGCACATACTTAGATAAGGTACGGATAGTTTGAATGCAAACTCAGACAGAAAACGACATTTGGGAATGAATTTGCGATCACACTGTCTAACATTCATTTGTTTTTTGTTTAACGGCGTTTTCAACATTTGTTCAGTTATATCACGGCGTTACCTGCGTAAATAACATAGTTAGTTTAAACTGATTTATTTTACATCGATTGCGAAACAAGCCTTGGGCTTAGATTAATCACTCTCGATGTCTGCTTCCTGGAGACTTAACCAGTACTCGCGCCGTTTGTGTGGAAAAATCCCAAAGTCAGGACCCGCTCATCACGGGACTCGAACCAGGGACCTTTGATACGAGAGGCCGACGCTCTACCTCTGCACCAATGTCTTCCACTAAATAACATATAGCAGTACTACTGATTCATTTGAGCCGTTCCAAGAGAAAACCAACATAATGGCCTCTGCGTAATGTATCGACCCATATCACGCTGCGCAGTCCGCGCAGGCTAATCCGGAGCGACATATTTCGTCTGAGGGGATTAGAGGTATAGATATATGATTCCTGAAACAGAAAATCCACAGGAAGCGAAAAGTGTCTGTCAGAGTTAGCCTGAGGGTATGCTTAGGCTGATCCGGGTCGATATATGCTTTACACAGAGACCACAATATTGGTTTTCTCGCGAAATGGCTCATTTGTCTTGACACCAGGGTGTCAGTTGTAATGCAAACCCGACAACCCTGAGCACTAAGGAGGAAACAACATTACTACCATCATTAAAGGTGTTTTTATGACCTTGTCGGAAATCGAACCCGCGACCTCCCACACCCAAGGCGGACGGTTAACCACTACATCACACAAGCGGCCAATCCGACTTTAACATTAGGGACGGATTCCAGTAGACCCTTATCCTACAATCCTACACGGAAGCGGTTTTGCGATCCGTGCGTCTATTCAAACAAAATAAATACCAATCACATTCTATTTCGATTTAACAAAATAATAAATGTGCTGATTGCTCAAACCGCATATGAGGCATTGTGTTACTAATTTGTGTTAACTCGTTCAATGCCAATGCAGGTTCATGTGAGACAGCTCGTAATGAGCTGTCTTTCCTGAAATCTGAATTGTTTGCAACTTAGACATTAAAATCTTACCAATTTTCCTGTTGGACGAAAAATGGAGTCGTCCAATTTTCAAAATGGAAGAGTCAACTTTGTGAAATTCGGCAGTGAAAGAGTTATATTTAGACTTTTCCACAAAGTTAGAATAAGAATATATTTAGAAGGATTTTGAATATAGACCCCGGTTAGACCCTAATTCAGATAATGAAAAAGTTGCAATTTGATAGTTATAGTAATTACTGTCTTAAACACCGACGGTCGGTATTTGTATGGCGTGGATCAAGTACTTTGTTCTTTAGATAAATTGAACACACACAGACAGGCAATTATTGGATATAAAGCTCCGATGGAAGTCGAAGTAATTTCTCGATTAATCCGATTTGATGAACCAATGTGATGTCAGGCGACACGAATAAAACGATAACTAAAAACAACAACAACACTTAACATCGGTGATGTAGTGAGTGGTAAAGCGTCCGCCTCGCGTGCGGGTTCGATTCCCAGTCGAATAACATCAAATACTTTAGAAATGGTAGTTATTGCTTTCCCTCCTTGGCGTTCAGGATTTTGGGGGCTAGCATTACAACTGACTCGTGGTAATAAGAACAAATGAACCAGTAATACTGGTAACTTACCCAGAACGAGCAATGGCACCTAAATTTCCATTGTTTACCAAGAAGAATGATTTAACGTTTTTAAAGACTTTATGGCAAGGTGATTAACGTTGGTAACAAAATACCAATTTTAGTTACAACCGTTTCACGCCAAGCCCTCGATATGGTGTCTGGTTTGAAATTCTGTAAAAAACCAAATTGACAAGTAGAAAATTGAATGTATCGTATTTCATACCGAGTTGATCACTTTATAGCCTAGTTTCAAAGGTCATTGACTTCAGAGGCTTATACAGTCGTCCAAATCGTTGTATTTCATACCAAGTTGAACACTTTATAGCCTAGTTTCAAAAGTCACTAGCCCAGTTTCAAAAGTCATTGACTTCAGAGGCTTACACAGTCGTCCAAATCGTCGTATTTCATACCGAGTTGATCACTTTATAGCCTAGTGTTCAAAAGTCATTGACTTCAGAGGTTTATACAGTCGTCCAAAATGTTGTATTTCATACCGAGTTGAACACTTTATAGCTTAGTTTCAAAAGTCATTGGCTTCAGAGTCCAACTCGTTGTATTTCTTTTAAATCCTTTCCAACATTTTGACACATGTTGATGCCCTTGCAGCAGACGACGTTTTAAAACATTGTGGCAAAAAAAAAAGATGTTGCTCATATTGAGTAATTTCTCCTTTAGTCAGGATGTTTTCAACTCTTTTCAATAATTAAATGTTCTATTATAGAGATTGCCTAGATATTAATGTGTTCAAAACCATCTGTTGCCTGTTGGATGTATGTGGGAAATGGGGGGAAAGGGGGGGGGGGGGGGGGCGTTTTCAGACAAACACCACGTTTTGAAACAAGAATATATAATTAGAAAAACGTCATATTAAAATACATTTTTTATGCATTATATGTTATAAAACGGCAAAAACGCCGGGAATTTCTACGATATCTGACGGCTTACCGTCACATTGCCATGTCATTTTGGCCCATCACGGCTCATCAAGTAAGATTACTCCAGATTTGCTTCAATTTACGTCGGTCCCATCAAACCCATAATTGCCTTTCTGTGTCCATTTTTTCCGGGAGAACAATTGATAGACGTAGTTAAGTCATGTCTGGGAATCGAGGTCGAGTCACAAATTACTAGTGTTTACGGGATTGTTTTGTTTTTTTAAAGTTTTACTCTCGACCTACACAGTTATTTCCTTCACGTGGTACCATGTATATTTAACCCTTTTATATTACAAGTCCTGCTGAGTTCATTTCTGCAAGTGGTACCAGGTATATTTACTCCCTTGATATAACAAATTCTGCTGAGATAATTCCTGCGGGTGATACCAGGTATTTTTTTACCCCCTTAATATATCAAGTCCTGCTGAGTTAATTTCTGCAGGTGGTACCATGTACTAGTTCAGTCGGTAGTTACGCGGGCTGTCAACCAAGGGGTTGTGAGTTAGAATCCCAGCTCGGCCAACATTCTTGCCCTCGTTTGACAAAAGGCATTCGTCTTTCACCAATTGGCTAATAATCTATGAGGAAAAGCAGCCAGTTGCTTGGACAATTTGTTTTTTGGAGTACTGGTAAGAGAGAGCCAGGATAGTTGAAAATGGCAGTAACCATCTTCGCGATGTGAATTCTTTCTTGTATAAGCATGACTTCCAATTTTCTTTGGATTATATTAAAGCTTAGACGTAACTCTTTTCAATGATATAGGATGTTTGTTCTTCTTGTAAAATGCTTGGAAAGATTGGGTTGAGACTGGTTGATTTGCATACAAACAAAGAAGGAATTTATTTAGTGCATTGTGACCTTGAGTTGAAAGCAACTAGTGTGTCAATAAATGTGAACCGCCAAAAGCGATATTGGGTCTTAGTGTCTGTCTGTTTTAAGATGCGTCCTTTGCATTCACACAGTCCTACCATTGTATGTCACATGTAACTATGGCAACTGATGAACATCTCGAAGTGTAGGCCCACGTTTGTTTACGTCACTAAAACACAACACTGTCAGACGCGGTTCGTATGTTTATTAACATAGATTAACACTCTCCCACCTATAAGACTCATTTTGACGCAATAGCAGCAGACTACTTTTGAAAACATTGTGGCCAAAGGTGAAATTGCTCATGATGAGCAATTTCTTCTTTTGCCACAATGTTTTCAACTTTATCTAACAATTAAGCTATCTTTTACTGCAATATTTCAGGTTTTTGTAACAATGTTTTCCAAGTCGTCTGCTGCAGATTTGTCGTATGTGGGAAAGGTTTTTTGTCACATCCCTGTAGCTCAATTGGGAGCAATGCGGGCTGTCATTCAAAGGGTTGCGACTTCGCAAGCTAGGAAACACAATTGTAAGTGAACTGGCCGCCGCTTTATGACTAAACATTTTTGTAATTTGCGTTAAAACTCAATCAAGCAATTTATTGAAATAAAAAAAACACAAGTTCTTTCTTATGGAATAAAGAGTCAAATTGCGATGTATACATGCTCTTCTTGTATAGGTAGATGCGGTCATTTATGGTTAAATTCATGCCACCTCACAGTAGAGCAAAAACTGACATGTATATAAATATTACAAGTGTAGGTTTTCACTAAGAGGGTTTTCCCATTAGTTCTGAATCATAAATTGTGTCGACGGCTGCGGGAGAAATTGATACATAAATTGTACAGATAGAACTATAACTTAAAGTTGTATAGAAACATTTCATAGATTCTTTGTTTTGCTTTAACGTCGGAATACCGTTATTACGGTAACACGCCTTCGATGCACAAGTTATATTTGCAACAATAAACATATTTTTTATTGATCTAGAATTGTTTTAATATTTGTCACGTGTCCAAGAGAATTAATGTTTATTTCTTTAAATAAGGAATTCTCCTATTTCTGTAAACATTTTTTTAATTTCCTGACCGTCTGATCCATCCGTCAAAGTGCTATTCCAATAAAGACCTGATTGCTATCGATGGAATCAATTACAATCAGTTTGAAAGCAGTTGATGTGGAGTTCTTTCCCTTGTTTTCCGCTCCCGCTGCGATCGCTCAAACCACTACACAAAAGAGGCGGTACAGAAAAAAGTAATATTTGAGACGTGCGAAAATGTGCAAGTTGACAATTAATCCTTTCCCACACAAAACAAATCTGCAGCAGACGACTTTTAAAACATAGTGACACAAATCTGAAAATTCTCCATAAAATATAGCTTAATTGTTAAACAAAGTTGAAAACATTGTGGCCAAAGGAGAAATTGCTCATCATGAGCAATTTCACCTTTGGCAAACAATGTTTTCAAAAGTCATCTGCTGCAGAGGCATCAGAAAGCGTCTATATGAGGGAAAGTTTTAAAAAATGTATCGTGTTTACAAAGCCGTCTGCCGCCAATTTGTTGCATCCTCGGGGGGAAATCTCCCTAAAAGATAGCTTAATTGTTAAACAAAATTGAAAATATTTTGGCCAAAAGAAAAACTGCTCATAATGAGCAATTTCACCTTTGGCCACAGTGTTTTCAAAAGTCGTCTGCTGCTATTGCGTCAAAACGATTCTGCAGTTGGGAACGGTTTAACTCCATCTGTTCAGTCTTATATGAATGTTCACACGTTGACAGACGCCTCTTACAAACAAGCTTCTGTCAATGATATGTCAATTCATAATTCATTGAATATGTGATCATTTGCATGGTGTAATCTGACATACAGCTGAGACAAAAAAATACATGTATATGTCTCTGCTTAAACCCTTTCCCTCATGCAGACGCATTTTGACGCAATAGCAGCAGGACTTGTAATATCAAGGGGGTAAATATACATGGTACCATGTGCAGGAAATAACTCAGTAGGTCGAGAGTAAAACTTCAAAAAAAAAACAATCCCAAAAACATGTATATGTCTCTGCTTAAACACTTTCCCTCATATAGACGCTTTCTGTAGCCTCTGCAGCAGACGAATTTTGATAACATTGTATCAAAAGAAGAAATTGCTCAACACGAGCAATTTCTCCTTTTGCCACAATATTTTCAACTTTTTTTCAGTAAGAATACCCTCATTTAAAGGGATTTTCTATATTTGTGTCCACATGTTTCCGAGGTCGTCTGCTGAAGATTTGATGTATGTGGGAAAGGATTAATCAATTAGGTAGCATGTGTTATGACAACCCATTACGTGATATAGACATTCATTTTACAAAGTAATGATGCATTATTATTTCTTTTTTAAAGACCAAGTCCATACAAGTTTGCATTACATTACATAACGTGATATAGACATTCATTTTACAATGTAATGATGCATTGTTAATTCTTTTTTAAAGACCAAGTCCGTACAAGTTTGCATTACAATACATAAGGTGATATAGACATTCATTTTACAATGTAATTCTTCTTTTAAAAACCAAGCAATAACAATAAAAGTATGGTAATGTTCTTTGTACTCAGAAATTAATTGTATGATAAAATAAAACGTGTCATATGATACAGGTATGATATTGTATAACGTTTAAAAAAAGTTAAGAATAAATGAGGAAAAACAATCTTAAAAACTACTTACGGTTCGCATCCATCTTTTTTATTGCTGACGCTAGAGAAATTTCTGTATGAGAAAGAACGATTCCTCATCTTATTCAAACGCTGTCACATGGGTGCTAATTCAAGTTATTTCAGTCTGATAATTTAATTCCCCAGTAACAGACAATTATTAACAAACTTAATAATCAGCCTCAAGTGACTCCTTACGTGAAGCTGCTCTTACAAAGCAAAAGGCAATATTGAGGTTTTTGCAACCAATACTGATTTCAGGTGAGTCAGCTCGAAACGATCTGTGTCACCTGAAATCAGCATAGCTTGCTGTTTAGTTATCAAAATAGTCCAGACTGTAATTACATGAGTATTGAAGACGCCCAAAGTTGAACATGGAATAGTCTACTTTTAACAATTCGCCGTTGCGAGAGTTAAGTCATCCATCAATTCTCAGGAGTATTTGTTCCGCATCAACATATTTCCTGGTTACATGTATTTAATCCTACGAGGTGTCATATTCAAACTAATATGAGCCAACCAACACTGTGGACTCACCTTAAAGTATCGACCCGGATCAGCTTAAGCATGTCGCAGAGGCTAACCCGGAAAGACACTTTTAGCCTCCTGTGGGTTTTCTGTTTCAGGAATCATTACTCTATACCTCTTTCCCCCCTGAGACGGAATGTGTCGGCCCGGATTAGCCAGGCTGATCTTGGTCGATATATTACGCAGAGTCCATAATGTTGGTTTTGTCGTGGAACGGTTCATTTGTCACCAACACAATCCGTAGATTGTGTGCCCGCCAAAGGATCCACATCTAAAACGCGTTAAAATGAAATCAAAAGGGACCCGTATGTCACTACAAGTTATCGGCGTGTTCGAGTGAACGCTTTGATTTATGTTAAATGTATTTATATATTTCCAAGCTTTGTGGATCATTTTTTACTTTTCCCTAATATTCGAAGGGAACAACTATCTGGAGGAAAATTGTCGGGCAACAAATGTTCGGTGGGAGCAAATATCTGTTGCAATTTCTCGGGAAACAATGTTCGGAGGGAGCAAATATCTGTCGCAATTTCTCGGGCAATAAATGTTCGGAGGGAGCAAATATCTGTTGCAATTTCTCGGGCAATAAATGTTCGGAGGGAGCCAATATCTGTCGCAATTTCTCGGGAAACAATGTTAGGGGGGAGCAAATATCTGTTGCAATTTCTCGGGCAATAAATGTTTTGAGGGAGCAAATATCTGTCGCAATTTCTCGGGCAATAAATGTTCGGATGTAGCAAATATCTGTCGCAATTTCTCGGGAAACAATGTTAGGGGGGAGCAAATATCTGTTGCAATTTCTCGGGCAATAAATGATCGGAGGGAGCAAATATCTGTCGCAATTTCTCGGGCAATAAATGTTCGGAGGTAGCAAATATCTGTTGCAATTTCTCGGGCAATAAATGTTCTGAGGGAGCAAATATCTGTCGCAATTTCTCGGGCAATAAATGTTCTGGGGGAGCAAATATCTGTTGCAATTTCTCGGGAAACAATGTTCGGAGGGAGCAAATATCTGTCGCAATTTCTCGGGAAACAATGTTCTGAGGTAGCAAATATCTGTTGCAATTTCTCGGGAAACAATGTTCTGAGGGAGCAAATATCTGTTGCAATTTCTCGGGAAACAATGTTCTGAGGGAGCAAATATCTGTCGCAATTTCTCGGGAAACAATGTTCGGGGGGAGCAAATATCTGTCGCAATTTCTCGGGCAATAAATGTTCGGAGGGAGCAAATATCTGTTGCAATTTCTCGGGCAATAAATGTTCGGAGGGAGCAAATATCTGTCGCAATTTCTCGGGAAACAATGTTCTGAGGGAGCAAATATCTGTTGCAATTTCTCGGGAAACAATGTTCGGAGGGAGCAAATATCTGTTGCAATTTCTCGGGAAACAATGTTCGGAGGGAGCAAATATCTGTTGCAATTTCTCGGGCAATAAATGTTCGGAGGTAGCAAATATCTGTCGCAATTTCTCGGGAAACAATGTTAGGGGGGAGCAAATATCTGTTGCAATTTCTCGGGCAATAAATGTTCTGAGGGAGCAAATATCTGTCGCCATTTCTCGGGCAATAAATGTTCGGAGGTAGCAAATATCTGTCGCAATTTCTCGGGCAATAAATGTTCGGAGGGAGCAAATATCTGTTGCAATTTCCCGGGAAACAATGTTCTGGGGGAGCATATATCTGTTGCAATTTCTCGGGCAATAAATGTTCTGAGGGAGCAAATATCTGTTGCAATTTCTCGGGCAATAAATGTTCTGAGGGAGCAAATATCTGTTGCAATTTCTCGGGCAATAAATGTTCTGATGGAGCAAATATCTGTCGCAATTTCTCGGGAAACAATGTTCTGAGGGAGCAAATATCTGTCGCAATTTTTCGGGCAATAAATGTTCGGAGGGAGCAAATATCTGTCGCAATTTCTCGGGCAATAAATGTTCGGACAATTACTATCATTTATTAGATTTTAATCAGAAAAGTATATGTCATTGGGCAATATTTTCAGTTTTTCTTCTTTGAATGGCCAAAAAAAATTAAAATATGAATATATATTTATTAATTTTTCAAACATATCTTCAAATGTCAAAAAAGTTTTCCAATATTTTCTACTTTTCAAAACAATATGATACTGTACAAGTTCTAGATTAAAATTTATATAAATGGACTTTAATATGTTCTTTTTGCCCAGTTTTATTTCTTAATCAAACACAGCAACTGAACAGCGTCTCACGAAAAAATTGAAGGCTCATGAAAAAAATAGGCCCTTTATCTCAAGCAAATTTTATCCACTTTAGGCTTGTCTTTTACTTCATCAAAGGTTGGAAGGGTGTTTTGAAACCTCACTGTTTATTTATCAGCAGATACTGAATCCTTTTTTCAAATGGAAAACAGAAGGGGCAATGTCAAAGTATACAATAATTACTCAAATCATATTAAAGACTTTGAAAATTTTAAATTTGAACGAAACGTAAAAATGTAAATGTTTGTCGACGCCTTCGGTAGAGAACAACGCCTTAGTCTCTATTCGTTACTTCCTATCTAGGTATCTGGCGCAATTGTCTGGGGCAACACATTTTCGTGTTTGAAAATATCTGAAGGTACATATGTTCGATAGGAACAAATGGTTGATGGCAAATGTCCTATAACGAGCTAACTTTATCTCATATTTACATTAATATCGCTTTCAGTAGCATGTGACGTCATGTATTCACTTCCTTGATATGTTATTCATTCTATCTCACTATGTGTTAGATTCGCGTTTAAAATCTAAAAATAGCATTTGTCTATATATTGTCAATATATAGTAAAATGCTATTTTTAGATTTTAAGAGCTGGTGGTACGTTCATAATATGTCACATAGACCAACACACACAATACAAATAAACTATATACGCACAAATCTGTTTGGTCTAAGAGCTGGCGGTACGTTCATATTATGTCACATAGACACCTTCACACAATACGAATAAACTATCTACGCACAAATCTGTCTGGTCGAAAAGCTGGCGGTACGTTCATATCATGTCACGCAAGTTAACACCTCTACATTGAGAAACAGAAATAAACGTAACACTTTCCTCTCTTGCCGACTTATTCACTAGTAAGTGCATCTTCGGCAGACGGGTTTTGAAAACACTGTGATGACAGGAGAAATTGCCCAGACTTTTCAACTTTATTCAATAATAATACTGTTATTTGACCCTTTCCCACATACAATAAATCTGCAGCAAACGACTTTTAAAAACATACCCGATTTTATATTTGAAAAACTCCCTTTTAATGAAAGTACAATAATTCAATCGAATTGAAAACATGGTGACATAAGAAGAAGTTGATCGTTTAGAGCAAATTTTTTTTGTCGCCATGTTTTCAAAAGGCCGCCTGCTGCAGAGGCGTCAGAAAGCGTCTATATGAGGGAAATGGTTGAGAAAAAATATATCGTGTTTACAAAGCCGTCTGTCGCCGATTTGTTGCATTCTTGGGGAAAAGCGGGAAACGATGAAGACGGGTTCTCGCAGTAACAACGATTACCCTTCAGCTGGTTCAGTCTGTATTCGATGCATCTGTCTCATATTTGTCCAGGAATCCGCCGTGGTCGAGTGGTATGCTTCGGGGATTTAAAACCAGCCGTCCCGGGTTAGATCTCCAGTCGCGGCACGACGGTCATGGTGGTGGTCCTCGGGCAAGGCACATTAATATATCAAGTCCTACTGGATTAATTCCTGCAGGTGGTACCAGGTATATTTACCCCCTTAATATTACAAGTCCTACTGGGTTAATTCCTGCAGGTGGTACCAGGTATATTTACCCCCTTAATATAACAAGTCCTACTGGGTTAATTCCTGCAGGTGGTACCAGGTATATTTACCACCTTAATATAACAAGTCCTGCTGAGTTAATTCCTGCAGGTGGTACCAGGTATATTTACCACCTTAATATAACAAGTCCTGCTGAGTTAATTCCTGCAGGTGGTACCAGGTATATTTACCCCCTTAATATAACAAGTCCTACTGGGTTAATTCCTGCAGGTGGTACCAGGTATATTTACCACCTTAATATAACAAGTCCTCCTGGGTTAATTCCTGCAGGTGGTACCAGGTATATTTACCACCTTAATATAACAAGTCCTGCTGAGTTAATTCCTGCAGGTGGTACCAGGTATATTTACCCCCTTAATATAACAAGTCCTACTGGGTTAATTCCTGCAGGTGGTACCAGGTATATTTACCACCTTAATATAACAAGTCCTCCTGGGTTAATTCCTGCAGGTGGTACCAGGTATATTTACCACCTTAATATAACAAGTCCTGCTGAGTTAATTCCTGCAGGTGGTACCAGGTATATTTACCCCCTTAATATAACAAATCCTGCTGAGTTAATTTCTGCAGGTGGTATCAGGTATATTTACCCCCTTAATATAACAAATCCTGCTGAGTTAATTTCTGCAGGTGGTATCAGGTATATTTACCCCCTTAATATAACAAATCCTGCTGAGTTAATTTCTGCAGGTGGTATCAGGTATATTTACCCCCTTGATATTACAAGTCCTGCTGAGTTAATTTCTGCAGGTGGTACCGTGTACTAGTTCAGTCGGTAGTTACGCGGGCTGTCAACCAAGGGGTTGTGAGTTAAAATCCCAGCCCGGCCAACATTCTTTCCGTCGTCTGACAAAAGTCATTCGTCTTTCATCAATGGGCTAATAATCTATGTAGAAAAGCAATCAGTTGCTTGGAAAATATGTTTTGTAGAGTACTGGTAAGAGAGAGCCAGGATCGTTGAAAGTGGCGGTAACAATCTTCGCGATGGGAATTCTTTCTTGTATAATCATGACTTCCAATTTTCTTTGGATTATATTAAAGCTTAGTGGTAACTCTTTTCAATAAAATAGGATGCTCTACCTGTAAAACGCTTGGAAAGATTGAGTTGAAACTGGTTGATTTACATTGTAATAAAGAAGGAATATATTTAGTGCATTGGGACCTTGAGTTGAAAACAATCAGTGTGACCAATAAATGTGAGCCGCCAAAAGCGATATTGGGTCTTAGTGCCTGCCTGTTTTAAGGTGCGTCCTTTGCATTCACACAGTCCTACCATTGTATGTCACATGTAACTATGGCAACTGATGAACATCTCGAAGTGTAGGGCTACGTATGTTTATTAACATAGATTAACACTCCCCCACCTATAGACGCGTTTTGACGCAAAAGCAGAAGAAATATTTTGAAAACATTGGGGTCAAAGGTGAAATTATTCATGATGAGCAATTTCTGCATTTGTTACAATGTTTTCAACTTTATCTAACAATTAAGCTATCTTTTACTGCAATATTTCAGGTTTTTGTAACAATGTTTTCCAAGTCGTCTGCTGCAGATTTGTCGTATGTGGGAAAGGTTTAAGACACACATATTGATCTATATAAACACGGGTTGTTTAAGGTTCTTTTTTTGTCACATCCCTGTAGCTCAATTTGGGAGCAATGCGGCCTGTCATTCAAGGAGTTGCGACTTCGCAAGCTAGGAAACACAAGTGTAAGTGAACTGGCCGCCGCTTTATGACTAAACATTTTTGTAATTTGCGTTAAAACTCATTCAAGCAATTTATTGAAATAAAGAAAACACAAGTCCTTTCTTGTGGAATAAAGAGTCAAATTGCGATGTATACATGCTCTTCTTTTATAGGTAGAGGCGGTCATTTATGGTTAAATTCATGCCACCTCACAGTAGATCAAATACTGACATTTATAGAAATAATACAAGTGTAGGTTTTCACTAAGAGGGTTTTCCCATTAGTTCTGAATCATAAATTGTGTGGACGGCTGCAGGAGAAATTGATACATAAATTGTACAGATAGAACTATAACTTAAAGTTGTATAGAAACATTTCATAGATTCTTTGTTTTGCTTTAACGTCGGAATACCGTTATTACGGTAACACGCCTCTGATGTACAAGTCATATTCGCAACAATAAACATACTTTTTATTGATCTAGAGTTGTTTAGTTATTTGTCACGTGTCCAAGAGAAATAAGGTTTATTTCTTTAAATAAGGAGATGTCTTATTTCTGTAAACATTATTTTAATTTCCTGACACTGATCCATCCGTCAAAGTGCTATTCCAATAAAAACCTGATTGCTATCGATGGAATCGATTACAATCAGTTTGAAAGCAGTTGATGTGGAGTTCTTTCCCTTGTTTTCCCACTCCCGCTGCGATCGCTCAAACCACTACACACAAGAGGCGGTACAGAAAAAGTAATATTTGAACCGTGTGAAAATGTGCAAGTTGACATTTAATCCTTTTCCACATACAACAAATCTGCAGACGACTTTAAAAACATAGTGACAAAAATCTGAAAAATCTCCATAAAAGATAGCTTAATTATTAAACAAAGTTGAAAACATTGTGGCCAAAGGAGAAATTGCTCATCATGAGCAACTTCACCTTTGGCCACAATGTTTTCAAAAGACGTCTGCTGCTATTCGTCGAAATGCGTCTGCAGTCGGTAAAGGCTTAAATCCATCTGTTCAGTCTTATCTGAATCTTCACGAGTTGACAGAAGCTTCTTACCAACAAGCTTCTATAAATGATATATCAATTCATAATTCATGAGACATATAAATACATGTATATGTCTCTGCTTAAATACTTTCCCTCATACAGACGCTTTCTGTAGCCTCTGCAGCAGACAACTTTTGATAACATTGTGACAAAAGAAGAAATTGCTCAAAACCAGCAATTTCTCCTTTTGCCACAATGTTTTCAACTTTTTTTCAGTAAGAATACCTTCATTTATAGGGATTTTCTATATTTGTGTCCACATGTTTCCGAGGTCGTCTGCTGAAGATTTGTTGTATGTGGGAAAGGATTAATCAATTAGGTATCACGTGTTATGACAACTCATTACGTGATTTAGACATTCATTTTACAAAGTAATTCTTCTTTTAAAAACCAAGCAATAATAATAAAAGTCTGGTAACGTTCTTTGTGCTCAAAAATTAATTGTATGATAAAAAAACAGTGTCTTTGAATAAAACGACAAATCTCCAGACGCGAATTAAATGATACAGGTATGATATTGTATAACGTTTAAAAAAAGTGAAGAATAAATGAGAAAAAACAATCTAAAAACAACTTACTGTTCGCCTCGACCTTTTTTCGGCGAGAGCTGATTAACGTGGGTTTTAACATAGATGTTTAACAAATGATCTAGATTGTAGACCAATCAAATATTGTATTTAATGAATAAAGCCGAAAAAATAAAGGTAATGAAACGTTTTGATTGGTTCATAGTTAAGTTGGCGATCCTTCGAGAGGCACTAATAATAGAAGTTTTAAAATGAAATTTTCTGCATATAACCTTTAATTGTTTTCCTTAAGAAATACATTTCAGTGAAAAAAAATCAGTGAAAACGTATGGAATATAATTTTTAAGAGCAAAATATTAATTACTTTTGAAACATGATAAGTTTTCAGCTATTGAATTGAAACTTATACACCTCTTAGGAGCCTCGTGTAATCTCCAGTCATGTGACGTATTCTCGGCCTTGAATGCACATGTTCCATTTCTTAGTGTTTTCTCATATTGATCGCCGTTTATCTCTTTTAAAGATAGTTCTTGTTTATTGCTGACGCTAGAGAAATTTCTGTATGAGAAAGAACGATTCCTCATCTTATTCAAACGCTGTCACATGGGTGCTAATTCAATTTATTACAGTCTGATAATTTAATTCCCCAGTAACAGACAATTATTAACAAACTTAATAATCAGCGGGAAGTGACTCCTAACGTGAAGCTGCTCTTTCAGCGCCAAAGGCAATATTGAGGTTTTTGCAACCAATACAGATTTCAAGTTGACATTTAATCCTTTTCCACACAAAACAAATCTGCAGCAGACGACTTTAAAAACATAGCTACAAAAAACGGAAAAATCTCCATAAAAGATAGTTAAACAAAGTTGAAAACATTATGGCCAAAGGAGAAATTGCCCATCATGAGCAACTTCACATTTGGCCACAATGTTTTCAAAAGTCGTCTGCTGCTATTGCGTCAAAACGATTCTTAAGTTGGGAAAGGCTTAAATCCATCTGTTCAGTCTTATCTGAATGTTCACTAGTTGACAGAAGCATCTTACAAACAAGCTTCTGTAAATGATATGTCAATTCATTATTCGTTGAATATGGGACAATTTGTATCGTGTAATCTGACCTACCGCTGAAAAATAAATACATGTACATGTCTCTGCCTAAACACTTTACCTCATACATACGCTTTCTGACGCCTCTGCAGCAGACAACTTTTGATAACATTGTGACAAAAGAAGAAATTGCTCAAAACGAGCAATTTCTCCTTTTGCCACAATGTTTTTAACTTTTTCCAGTAAAAATACCCTCATATATAGGGATTTTCTATATTTGTGTCCACATGTTTCCGAGCTCGTAGGCTGAGGATTTGTTGTATGTGGGAAAGGATTAATCAATTAGGTATCATGTGTTATGACAACTCACTACGTGATAAAGACATTCATTTTACATGTAATGATGCATTATTAATTCTTTTTTAAAGACCAAGTCCATACAAGTTTGCATTACAATACATAAAGTGATTTAGACATTCATTTTACAATGTAATGATATACTTTTATTTCTTTCTTTTTTGACCCTTTCCCTCATTAGACAATTCTGCAGCAGACGACTTTGAACATATTTTGTCAAAAAATAGAAAATCTCTATAATTGAATGGATAACCTACGACTAAAAGTGGAAAACATTGTGGCAAAAGGAGAAATTGCTCTTTTAAGCAATTTCTTCTTTTGTCACTATGTTTTCAAAAAGCCGTCTGCTGCAGAGGGGTCAGAAAGCGTCTATATGAGCGAAAAGGTTAACGGGAAAAAACAATCTAAAAACAACTTCCGGTACGCATCGACATTTTTTATTGCTGACGCTAGAGAAATTTCTGTATGAGAAATAACGATATATGAGGGAAAGGGTTAAACACCAAGCCCATAACTATAAAATTTTGATAACGTTCTTTGTGCTCAGAAATTAATTGTATGATAATAAAACAGTGTCTTTGAATAAAGACAAATCGTCAGACACGAATCAAATGATACAAATCTTCTGTATGAGAAAGAACGATTCCTCATCTTATTCAAACACTGTCACATGGGTGCTAATTCAATTTATTACAGTCTGATCATTTAATTCCCCAGTAACAGACGATTATTAACAAACTTAATAATCAGCGGGAAGTAACTCCTAACGTGAAGCTGCTCTTTCAGCGCCAAAGGCAATATTGAGGATTTTGCAACCAATACTGATTTCAGGTGAGTCAGCTCGTAACGAGCTGTCTCACCTGAAATCAGCATTGCTTGCTGTTTAGTTATTAAAATACCCGAAACTTTTATAACATGAGAAATGGCGACGCCCGATTTTGAACATGGAAGAGTCTACTTTAAACAATTCGACGCTGAAAGAGTTAAGTCATCCATTAATTGTCAGGATTACTTGTTCTGCATTAACATATTTCTTGGTTACATGTATTTAATCCTATGAGGTTACATATTAAAATTGATATTAGCCTTTCCACGAGAAAACCAACAGTGTGGACTATGCGTAAAGTATCGACCCGGATCAGCCTAAGCATGCCGCGCAGGCTAACCCGGAAAGATACTGTTCACCTCCTGTAGATTTTCTGTTTCGGGAATCTTTACTCCATACCTCTATCCCCCTGAGACGGGATGCGTCGGCCCGGATTAACCTGTACAGACTGCGCAGGCCGATCTAGGTAGATACATTACCCATAATGTTTTAAAAAAAACAGAATGTTTTGATTGTGTGCCCCGCCAAAGGCGCGTTAACTCGAAATCGAATGGAACCCATATGTTATTTCGAGTTATCGGCGTGTTCGAGGGATCGCTTCAGCTTTGTGGAACATTTTTTACTTTTCCCTTATATTCGGAGGGACCAACTATCTGTGGGGCAACAAATGTTTGGGGTTGCAAATATCTGTCGCAATTTCTCGGACATTAAATGTTCGGAGTTGAACATATCTGAAGGTACAAATGTTCGCCGGGAACAAATGGTCGATGGCAAGTTAACTTTATGTCATATTTACATTAATATCGCATTCAGTAGCATATGTCGTCTTCTTTTCACTTCCTTAATATGTTATTCATGCTATCTCATTCTTGTGTTAGATAAATCGCCATCGTAATCACAGGTGCCAGTCTCGTATAAAATCTAAAAGATATAGGCTAAGTTCACGACGAACCCGAGTTCCGACTAGTGTTACACGGGTTCCTCATGAACGGCTAGAGTTTTAACCATAGTGACGTCATATAAACTTTTGACCCGACTATTTGCTTCAAGCGAGAGTTAGAAGAGTTCCAAAATGGCGGAGAGTGGCAATTCTTGATGTAGGTGTGTAAATAATCCTAAAATACGAACCTCCGAGTTCAGTAATCAGTGATATTTTTATTTGTAAAGCAGATAAATAAGGATTTGTTTAATTGGGCCTTGCAAATAATTGCGATCCGTAATTTAGACAACAAGAAAACGAGATTTCTGGTGTCGATAAAGAAATAAGTGGATACAACACGGAGGCTTGCATTTTGAATTTTGACTCCAGACTGGAGATGTGCGTTCACGAGAACCAAGTGTCTGCGCATGCGCCATCGATACACGTGCCCCCTGACCATACCCTCCTTGAGTTCGTCATGAACTTAGCCATTGTAAATATATAGTCAAATGCTATTTTTAGATTTTAAGACCGACACACAATACAAATAAACTATCTACGCACATATCTGTCTGGTCGAAGAGCTGGCGGTATGTTCATATTATGTCACGCAAGTTATCAACACTTCATTGAGAAACAGAAATAAACGTAACACTTTCCCCTCTTGCCGACTTGCCGACTTATTTACTTGTAAGTGCATCTGCAGCAGACGAGTTTTGAAAACATTGTGATGACAGGAGAAATTGTCCAAAGCAATCTTTTCAACTTTATTCAATGATAATACTTTTATTTAACCCTTCCCCACATACAACAATTCTGCAGCAGACGACTTTGAAAACATACCCGATTTTTTTTTTTCGGAAACTCCCTTTTAATGAAAGTACAATAATTGAATCGGGTTGAAAACATGATGACATAAGAAGAAGTTGATCGCAGAGTCGTCAGTAAGCGTCTATATGAGAAAAGGGGTTAAAGAAATATATCGTGTTTACAAAGCCGTCTGTCGCCGCTTTGGTGCATTCTAGGGGAAAAGTGGGAAACGATGAAGACGGATTCTCGCAGAAACAACCATTACCCTTCAGCTGATTCATTCTGTATTCGGTGCATCTGTCTCATACTTGTCCAGGAATCCGCTTTGGTCGAGTGGTAAGCTTCGGGGATTTGTAACCAGCCGTCCCGGGTTAGATCTCCAGTCGCGGCACGACGGTCATGGTGGAGGTCCTCGGGCAAGGCACATTTCCGAGCCCAAACTAGTAGAAGTACTGGTTTGTTTACCCAGGGATCATGTATAAGTTAAAATTATCGCCATGATATAAATAAAAAAGTGTTAAAAACGGCGTGAAACCCCAATAAAACAAACAAACAAACAAACACATTCCTACTTGTCCAAGCACAGTGAGAGGGTTACAATGTACTTTACCCTTTCCCACCTATAGACGCATGTTTACGCAATGCAACAGACGACCTTTGAAAACAATTTATCACCATGTGTTTTCAAAGCAGACGCCGACCCCGGTCCCTCAGTCCGAAGCGACTCGGTATGTTAATCCAAGGGTTGTGAGTTCGAATCCCAGCTCGGCCAACATTCTTTTCCGACGTTTGTCAAAATTCACTGTGACAAGCGACATTCGTCTTCCATCAATGGGCTAACAGTCTATGTGGAAAAGCAGCCAGTTGCTTGGAAAAAATTATGTGACGATAATTGGTGTGAGAAAGCCAGGAAACACAGGCCGCCGTCTTATGACTGAAGAATTGTTGAAAACAGCGTTATATCCCAATCGATTAATCTATCAATCAATCAATTGCAAACCAGGCAACTTTTGACAATGTTGATTCCGCTGTCTCTCCTTCTGCTATAACTCGAATGCAGTTTCAAGAATGCATGCCTGTCAACGCATTGGTTTATCTTAACCCTTTCCTTCATACGACAATTCTGCAGCAGACGACTTTGAACATATGTTGTTAAAAAATAGAAAATTTCTATAAGTGAATGGATAACCTATGACTAAAAGTGGAAAACATTATGGCAAAAGGAGAAATTGCTGGTTTTGAGCAAATTCTTCTTTTGTCACTATGTTTTCAAAAAGCCGTCTGCTGCAGAGGTGTCAGAAAGCGTCTATATGAGGGAAAGGGTTAATTACGGTGTCCTTGAAAGTAATTCGATTGGTTACGTAAAACATAGCGGCTGTTACTGAACGATCATGATTTAAACAGAGAAAGCTAATTTAATCAACTGTGTATTTTGGATCGAAACGTCCTGCATTGCATTCAATAATTCAAACACAAGAATCGATTTTGTTCACAGCTTCATCCACAGGCAAGTAAGGTTTTGTATAGATGTCATTTATAGATAGATTAATTCCAAATATCTGTAACGGCCTAGACTTACTACATCTAGTTACTGTAGTTTGATAGTTTACCCTAATATACGATGTTTTTTACGCTGTAGACGACTCTTGCAATCATTGGTGTAATAGGAAAACGATCAATTTCTCTTTTATAAATCCAACAATCAATCATTCAATTGTTGGCAGCAAATATCGAAAAAATGTGTCTATGGCCATTTACAAAGTGGAAGAATATGGGTTAGAAAGCAATATATATATATATATTACTATACTGTAGTAGAAGTAGTAGTAGTAGTAGTAGTAGTAGTAGAAGTAGTAGTAGTAGTAGTAGTAGTAGTAGTAGTAGTAGTAGTAGTAGTAGTAGTAGTAGTAGTAGTAGTAGTAGTAGTAGTAGTAGTAGTAGTAGTAGTAGTAGTAGTAGTAGTAGTAATAGAAGTATTAGTAGTAGTAGAAGTAGTAGAAGTAGTAGTAATAGTAGTGGTAGTAGTAGTTGCCGTAATAGTAGCTGTAGTTGTAGTAGTAGTAGTAGCAGTAATAATAGTAGTAGTAGTAGAAGTAGTAGTAGTAGTAGTAAAAGTAGTAGTAGTAGTAGTAGTAGTAGTTGTAGTAGTAGTAGTAGTAGTAGTAGTAGAAGAAGTATTTATTTATTTATTTATTTATTCATTTTAATTCCTCCTAGTGGAGATTGATAAATATCAAATAAACACCAGTTTAAGTTAAATTAACAAATAGTATGGATATAGAGCATCGTTATGCAGTTCATGTACAAATAATAATATGAATATATACACTGTTGAATAGTGAGATTTACTGCTTTCCTTCATGGATATGTGCTTTATGACCGTGTTTCATCTTTAAGGTTCGAGCACAGCACGCAGTTAAGTGCATTTTGGAACTATGTGTGATTTCCGACTCACAGAGATCACACTAGGTTCCTAAGGCAGCTATAGGCATACACCAATGAGCGTTTGAGCATTAGTCTTTCTGTTTCATGTGAAATATCGGTTTCCAGTTTTGAGCCTAGAATCTTCAACATGAAACTTTCAGATGAGTCCGAGCTTAGTTCTTCCGCAATACCAGCATTAACCTCATGTTGTATGCTTAGTATGAACGACGTTTTATGCGACTTCAAACATGGACACTCACAAAGAACGTATTTATACTATCGCTGGTAAACGCATAGCACAGTAGTAGTAGTAGAAGTAGTAGTAGTAGTAGTAGTAGTAGTAGTAGTAGTAGTAGTAGTAGTAGTAGTAGTAGTAGAAGTAGTAGTAGTAGTAGTAGTAGTAGTAATAGTAGTAGTAGTAGTAGTAGTAGTAGTAGTAGTTGCAGTAGTAGTAGTAGCAGAAGTAGTAGTAGTAGTAGAAGTAGTAGTAGTAGCAGTAAAAGTAGTAGTAATAGTAGTAGTAGTTATATAGTTCAACATAGTTCAATGCATAGTATTGATTTAACGCCGTGTTTACCAGTACCTCAGTTATATCACGACAGCCAATGTGCTTCCTTGCTTTTTCTCACCAGTACTGTACACATTTTATCGAGGCAACTGGTTAATGTCCCATGTGAACTATTTCAGTCCATCAGTGGAGTACGAATGACGCAAGTCACACTGTCCGGGGTTCGAACTCACAAACCCTGTGCAGTTGCAGCCCTTGTCGTTTCCGACTTAGCTAATGTCTAGTAATAGACTAACAAACCTTTTTAAAAAGAAACGGTTGATTGATTCGTTGGGACTTTACGCCTCTTTCAACAACATTTCGGGTAAATCACGGCATTTGTTTGGTAAGTTACCAGTACTACTGGTCCATTTATCCTGACACTAGGCAGTCAGTCGTGATGCTAACACCACATATATTGTATGACCCGACTAGGGAACGAACCAGCGACCTCCAGCACCCGAGGAGGACGCTCTACCACTACGCCACCGATGCGGTTCTCTAAACAAACTTTCTACGATGATTTACTTAATCTTAAGCATGTATACGAGTACATATACATGTATATCTGCCTAACGTATAGTGTCCTTATGAACTAGAACGAAACCAAAACAACACATTTTCCATATATTTTTTTCGGCGATAGCTGTTTAACCTCAGTTCTGACCTAGATGTTAAATAAATGATCTAGATGGTAGACCAATCAAATGTTGTATTTAATGAATAATGTCGAAGAAATAAAGGACATGAAACGTTTTGATGAAACGTTTTAAGATGAAATGTTCTGCATACTAACCTTTAATTGTTTACCTTAAGAAATAAATTTCAGTGAAAGAAATCAGTGAAAACGTATGAAATATAATATTTAAGAGCAAAATATTAATTATTTTTGAAACATGATAAATGTTCAGTTAGTTATCGTCAATTACACCTCTTGGGAGCCTCGCGAAATCTCCAGTCATGTGACGTATTCTCGACCATTTCTTAGTGTTTTCTCATATTGATCGCCGTTTCTCTTTTTTAAAGATATTTCTTGTTTCTTACTTATATTTCTTTTGTAAGTGAATTGTAGGTACATGGGGCCAGGTGTTATTTATTACTGTTTGTACTATCGTTCAGTTGATGTACATATACAAATCACTATAATAAAACAATAACTTACTTTCTTGTATGTATTATATACATGTACCTGCACAGATACATATAAAATGACAAGTGCTTATAAATACAGCACGCCGGATTAAAACTGCATATTTAACTTATACAAATATGTTACCAAATATAGTCATGTGACGTCATTGAAATATGATCACATCATTTAAAATGTAGTAATGAGAAATCATTTTACACGCCACTCATTAATTTAAATCTTCGGTCTCAAGAGATATCAGTTTGTCCATGCGTCTCGCAGAAGAATACAAATCGCAGAAACAATACTGTCCAAATACTGCTTGAACATTCCTCGCATACTGCGGAACTTTTGGGCATTTGTACTGCACTACCATTCTTCCGAAATGTATAAGTTCAAAAGAGATGGCTGTGAAAAGACGTGGCCGGTACTCTGCAATTTAAACGAACCTATACGTAATTATTACACGTGATTTAACACGATCTGCGTGCGCATCCATACTTAGGTTTTCATGTTTTACAGAAGTTCGTTGAAATCTTCTATGACTAATTGGCGAATAGTGCAGAGCCAGCCAGAACAGACTGCTCAGCTGGTTCTTCACTGGTCGAAAACGCATTAGGCTTAGTTTTTACAGAGCTACAAAATGGAGGCTTTTCAATTAATGGTAATTGAAAATAGTATAGCAAACAAATGAGAATCGCTCATTATGAGAAATTTCTCCATTTGATAAAATGTTTATTAAAAGTCGTCTGATGCCGGTTTGTAGTAAAAATCCGTCTGTGTGTGAAAAGGGTTGACAATGTTCAGGAGACTAGGTAATCTATTAGTATAACATTATGTTCCTATTTCTTACAGATGATAAATAAGGTTTTGGATGGGCGCGAATTCCCATGACAAATTATACCCATTATCCTCTCAGCGTGTGGTCTAACATTTTACCCTCCAAAACAACCACGTTTCATTAGTCTTTTGGGTAAATTTAAATTACATTTTTTCCGTTTCTAAAGAAATCCTTTTCTTAGTATTGGATCATTAACTAATAAAAGAATGTTTCTTCAATTTGCTTTTTTACCAAGTATTTATATATAAAACATATAATTTATTACCAGTGTATTTTGTGTGGACAATACAGCAGTACGTGCACGTGGCCTTTGAGTAAAGGGGCATGTCCAAAATGGTGTCATACCGTACACTCTTCAATATGGATGAGAATATCGGTGCTGACGGCCAATCAATTTTCGGTCTACGATTACCATTTTCACTAGACCTTGGATGTCTCTTGGTTTCCCATGCTTTAACCCATATCCAGCAACTACTTCATTATATATTTAACAATTTGACCCACTTGCAGCCGCATTCTGACGCTTTCAAAGCAGACGAGTTTGAAATCATTGTGGCAAAAGGAGAAATTGATCATGCTGACAATCTATTGTTACTACTATGAGGTTAACTTATTCAATGATTTTATACTTACATACATTTACAAAGATTTTCCATATGTTTTGCCTTCATGTTCAAGGTTGTCTGCTGCAGTTTCGGTGTATGAGGGGTAAGGTTAAAAATATTATGTCCATGTTCATTTACAATTTTATATCTTATTCTAACTTCACCAAGTAATAGCATTTCAGACTGTTAAGTAAATTTTACCATTCATATTTTACAAAATATTAGGGGAAGAACGTGATGAACCTTTTTTTTAAGTATTACTTATAACCAAGTAATGTTGGTGGAATTGGAACCACATCTTTAAACTGACTTAAAGGTTACACTCGGTATACATAAATTAAAAATTACGTTACCACTTGCAGTAGCGATACCTGGCTTTGTATTGTACTTCCCGGTGTGTGGTAAAATTGACATCTCACTCGACCTTCGGTTTCGCGAAATATTAATTTTTATCACGGTCCTCGTAGACACGAGTGTCTATAAGACACTCATCTACTACTATCATAAATATTACATTTTCCCGTTACAGTAGACTCCGTCGCCGGACACCTACGGGTGTTGAATCCGCTATGCTAACAAATCTTACCGTGGACTTTGTATCTGTCTTATCGCCGTTTTGACAGATAGCAAAAATATTTTTTTCTGATTGAATGCAGTACATAATTATACTGCGCCAAACTGCCAATCAGATCCCTCGTAATAAAACAATTATTGTTATGTGTACACATTTTGAGCGATTACACGTAAGTGGCATGTTTAGCTCAGTTGGTTGAGTACTCGCGAGAAGTCATGTGTTTGAGCCCTGGACTGGCTGCATGTTTTTCTCTACGTGTGACATGACACTCCTTCCTTTCTGATATTACGATCAGTAAATATGAAATCGTACTATTCCTTCCTGCATTTTGATTCCAAACTTCAGTAATGTTTCGTTTTTAGAGAATATAATCAGATCGCACATTGACGATCCGTTGGCGCAGACATTTGTTCTATGCGTTTCCACGTATAGGAAATGTAAGCCTCATTTCGATTGGTTCATGTGAATTATATTGCGTTCTGTCAAAACGGCGATAAGACAGATACAAATATCACGCTATGATTAGTCAACAACCGTGGGTGTCCGACGATGAGTGGACTCGAGTTAACTCGAAGTCGAAAGGGACCCTTAGATTAAGGTACCGTCGTGTTCGAGTGATCCATCGATTTATGTTAAAGGTGTTGTACTCCAGATGGAGATCAACATTTTGACATGTATAAACTTCTTCAAATATTGATAATGGTGACAACAAAGTAAGTAAGAAGTAGTTCAAAACTTTTTTGGAAGTAGATGTTGAAAAACTGTAAATCAAAAGTCATGAAAATGTAAAAAATTTGGCTTACTGAGTATGTCAACCTAGTAAAAATGAAGCATAAACGATCAATTGTTAGATGTTTATGGTACTGGAAAGTTAAATGTTTACTCTAATTTTATCCCAGAGTTACGATTCTAATAGTTCAAGACAACTTTTGAACAGTTTTGAAACTTTGACTATAATATCTATGTTCTGGAGTTCAGCACCTGTAATTTCATACCTTCTTTCATTCATTCATTATTCGTAATACATTACAATTGAATACGTAAATGTTTTTTCATGAAAAAAAACATGTCAGTGATAACATCATACCTTGACAAAAATAGAAGAAGCAGTTCTCTAATTGATCATAGGCAATCAGTAGTGCTGATACGCTGTTTTCGAAAGACTGATGATCCGTTCCAGGAATCGTTTCGAGTTAAACGCTATATTCGAATCATCAGTTGTTCGAGTTATCACGATTTCACTGTAGCTCAACAACGATATAATGCACTTTATGAATCAGGAACATTTGAACTGTGTTACTTTAATTTGCGTGTGACTGAAATTCTATTTATTTATAAAAACCTAATTATAAAACAAATAATCAGACAACAAAATTAATATAATATAATGAAGACAACTGAAAATTAAAACAAGAAACTCACAGTAATTTTGTTAAAAAAGAACGACACTGATCAAATTAACGTAAAGGATCAACTGTGAAAAATGAGCCGTCCCGCTATAAAACCAACATTGTCGACTCTACGTAAAGTATCGACCCGGATCAGCATAAGCATGCCGCGGAGGCTTACTCGGTTATTCACTGTTCGCCTCCTGTGGATTTTCCGTCTCAGGAATCATTACTCTATACCTCTATTCTCCAGAGACGGAATGTGTCGGCTCGGATCAGTCTGCGCGGACTGCGTAATCTGATCTGGGTCGATACATTACGCAGATGCGATAATGTTAGTTTTTCTCGCGGGACGGCTCAAATTATGATCGCGGATTAATATTGCTACTGGAAAGGAAGAGAATTCTCTAATTGAATATTGACACTTGTTTTGTACCTCAATTACGAGTTCGTGCGCGTGTTGTGTTATGTTAAACACGCTCTCGAAGGTAATACAATTTGTTTAAGTCACTGACAAGTATTCCATAACTCCTAGGCTCGCTTACAAATTAAAGAAAATGATTTATCGCTCGTGGTCGTCTAGGTTGACGTTGACGAATAAACTTTCCGATTGCAAGAAAATAAGATATTCTCGGTTGTGTCGGATCATTTTTTTTAAAGTCTCAATCGCATTTATCTGGGAAACTATTTGAGAACATTTTGAATTTCTTGTCTGTATGATAGTTCTTAAGAATGTATATTCGTGATAACGGTCGCGGAGAATTGCGTAAACTCTCTAGAGAATTGAGAGTGCATGTTTTACAAAATTGAAAGCATTGCGCGAATGAAGACTTTCTCATGTTTCGAATTTCATAATAAAGCAACATATTTATCCATACATGTTATAATTAAACTAAGGTCGCTTTTCCTGGAGAACCGCACACATTTATTATCGTGAAAAAAAGGCATACAAGAGATGTATCGTACTCAATTTTGATCTGGCATTAAGAGTAAACTCCCATCGAATGTTCTCTGTGTAGTATATAAAGGGAAATACTATGTTGCGGTAGCGATACCTGGCTTTGTATTATACTACGAAGCGCATAGAAAATTTAATATCTCGCGAGATCAAAGGTCGGGAGAGGTGTCAATTTTTTCACGCATTGCGCGAAAGTGGACTTTCTCATGTTTCGAAATTCATAATATAGCAACATATGTATCCATACATTTTATAATTAAACTAAGGTCGCTTTTCCTGGAGAACCGTAACCATTGATTATCACGAAGAGAAGGTATACAAGAGATGTATCGTACTCAATTTTGATCTGGCATTGAGAGTAAACTCCCATCAAATGTTCTCTGTGTAGTATATAAAGGGGAATATGCTTTGTTGTGGTAGCGATACCTGGCTTTGTATTATACTACGAAGCGCATGGACAATTTAATATCTCGCGAGACCAAAGGTCGGGAGAGGTGTCAATTTGTCCACGCTCCACGTAGACAATTCAAAGCCCATGTATCGCTTCTTAAACATAATTTTCCTTTTATTATTTACCTAGTATAACGTTTTTAAAAAGACAGAAACAGAACAAATATACACATTTCTATGTTATCAACAACGAAACAATTTACACATCAAATACAATTTATAATTGGCGTGTGAATCACGCCACTCTTTCGCATTTTGAATGACGTGAAATCATATTTCATTGACGTCATATCATATATCAGTGACGTACCATTACCATATTGTGTACTGTATTTGAACTAGTAAAATACAGATCTTTAAAATGTCGTGTTGTATTTGCGCTGGAAAATGTATAGCGTATGATAAATGAACATGATGGGACAAACGTCTTTTTCTAATTTTAACGCAATTTTAATAAAACTTTGTCTACGTCCGTATCATGTATCATTGTACTTATTGAAGTAATTTTTGTCTATTATTTATGAAGATAACAAGAAGTTGGTTCGATGTAGGGTATAACTTTATGTCAAACGATATCTCTGAAATTAATGAATACTAATTGTGAACATTCCCTGTAGGCGGCCATAGCCAGTCAGACAAGCTTGTTTGTGTCTATCGGGAATGGTGACAGATACGAATTCATAATTTGACGATAGCCACAAATTGCTGAATGTCGTGATTTGAGACGTCAATATTGAACACTTGGATATAACAATATTACAACAAAATGCCGTATTCATTGTTTGCATCAATCGGGAATGGTGACTGATACGAATTCATAATATGATGATAGCAACAAATTGCTGAATGTCGCGACCTTTTCGTCTCATACTTATAATATGGGAATACGGTCAAAATAGTTACCGTATTCATTGAAAGTCTTATCATCGTGTAGTTCGCATTGTCACAGTCAAATGATTGATTGGTCTGGAAACACTATATGAGCCGTCCCGCGAAAAAAACCACACATTGGCGTAAAGTATCGACACGGATCAGTCTAAGCATGCCGCGCAGGCTTACCCGGATGGACACTTTTCGCCTCCTGTGGATTTTTCGTTTCAAGAATCATTACTCTATCCCCCTGAGACGGAATGTGTCGGCCCGGATCAGTCTGCGCGGACTGCGCAGGCTGATCTGGGTCGATATATTACGCAGAGGCCATCATGTTGATTTTCTCGCGGGACGGCTCATATATTCATATGTTAGTTGTACTACTTATATTCATTGGACCCTGTTTATAAAGACCATCCATGTGAAGACAACGATGTGGTCTTCGTCCAAATGTGGTCTTCGTCCAAATGTGGTCTTCGTCCAAATGTGGTCTGCGTCCAAATGTGGTCTTTATATGCAGGATCATCTATGCACACAATAAGTAATTGGGAAATTAAAAAGCGTGGTTACTATAGACAGGGAAGTTCGCTTCCAATGTGGTCTTTAGCACAGGTCTGACTGTATTCATCATTCGACAGTTGCAATAACTCGGACTGTATATATGTTTCTTTTGGCATTGTCAATACCAACTTCGCGAATCTGTCTGTTAGTAATTGGCACACAGAAAGAGGAACATACATGGGACATAGCAGTTTATAAATCAAATCATGCATGGGAAAGGTATAAGTTGGCTTTTTGTGAACAGTGTAAATCCCTATTCAGCCTGTGCATCCACACAGTCTATTCAAGAATTATGCTTTCATTCATAAAGATTTCTTACATATATATTTATTTACATACATGTAGATGTTTTTAAAGTTATCTGCTGCATATCGAGGGCTTGGCGTGAAACAGTTGTAACTTAAATTGGTATTTTTTTACCGAGGTTAATCACCTTGCCATAATGTATTTTTAAGCCTTAAATCATTTTTCTTGGTAAACAATGGAAATTTAGGTGCCATTGCTCGTTCTGAGCAATGGCACCTAAATTTGCATTGTTTATAAAGGGGTCAAAATTGCCCCTAAACCAGGGGTTTCGAATTAGGTTTTAAGTTACAACCGTTTCACGCCAAGCCCTCGATGTGTGTTGTATGTGGAGAAGGGTAAACGGAGTATCCATAGATTTGCCTACATGTTTACAAAGCCGCCAACTGTAGAGGTTACAATACACCAAATCAATTCCTTCGTTGTTTCCATGTAAATCGACCAGTTTCAGTCCTCAATTATCACACTTTCTGAGCGTTTCTCATATAGAACACCATATATCATTGAAAAAAGTTACCACTAAGCTTTAAAACAATCAAAAGAAAATGGGGGATTATGCATTACGCAAGAAAGAATTCACCAGGCAAAAATGTTAACCGTCATTTTAGTCCAAATCGGGCCCGGACAAAATGTTTAGCATGTTTTACTTTCCGTTTCAAACAAGGTCAAAATACTAGAAGTGGTCAAATCAATCATTTCCAGTTCATACTATACACATTTGCAATACATCTAAACTGAATGTCATATATTCAATGCATTCTGGTCACGGTATACACTCATTTCTACGCAAACAAATGTTTTCTTATAGACTATTTGGCAGCAGATGTATTTGGCGTAATTTGACCTTAAATCGTTTGGAAAAGGATAAAGTAGTATTTCTTTAGAAGATGTCTTTACCATATTGCATATTGTGCAAACGACCTTCCAATACAGGATGTTTATTCCAAAATGGCGTATTACCGCACAATCTTACAGACAGATAAGAAGCTCGGCGCTGACGTTCAATATATTTTCTCTCTTCGATTACCATTTTCTCTTGATGTCTCCCGTGTTATATATCCGATATCCAGCGGTTTTAGCATCACTGCTGACACGTGGCAATGCCTTGCATAATCAAAGAATACTTCATAAATAAATAGCGAACAAGAGTTGCTGCAAGATGCAGCAGATCGATGTTAGCGCGGGAATCAGCATGGTATGGCTTAAGAAATACTGTTTGATCTGAAAAACAAGAAACCCGCTTTTAAATATATGATATCAATATATGATAACAATATTTTTTTAGTTAAATACGTAAAACGAAAACAAAAATACCTTTTCCCAACGTGTTGACCTTAATCTCCCAAAATGATTGTAAACACTTGTCTGCGCATGCGCGTCCTTTTTTCTCTTAATATTTTCTTAAAGTCGCAAAATTTAGTACAATAACTTCGCATTTATGAAAATATTCCCATTTTCCTGTTATTAAAACCCTGGTGGTTCCCAGTGATGTTACACAGACTCCGCTCTGGTATACTGATTGTGTTCAATGGTGTGACTTCGGATCGAAGTCAAGAGAAAAGAGGGGGAAATGTAACGGGAACGGGTATAAATATCATTCCTACAGCCTTGCTTTGGAAGCCGGCTTTAATAGCGACGTTGGTAGATTGGTTGAACTTTTCGTAAATTTAAGCAACGTTCATCGCGGTTAGTGCCTGGATGGGTGGCCCGCGATGGCTTAACACCGGTACACGTTAAAATATGGTTTTACTTTATATTTTATTTATAAAGAAACTACTTGCATACAAACTCGAACGAGAACTAGACTAGTGACGAACTGCTACGGAAATATCCGAGAGCTGACAGTAAAATACGGCGCATGCGCGATCAAGACGATTAACACGGCGCATGCGCAAGCCCACTGTACCAGTGACAGTTTTTTACAACCAAATAATGCTGAGGTACCCGCGCAATAATGTAAACTGCTTGGCAGAGCAGGCTGGTCATGTTGTACATTGTCAGGAAATGTTGTTTACATTCGTCGGTATCAAGCTTAACAATTGCTGACGGACGTGGCGATCGGTAGAATGCTGGTCAATATATCATTAAGTCATCTACAATGCAATTAGTTTAGTCATGAAGTGTATAGTTTACTGACAATGAAGTTACCTATTACTCGAAGTAATTACTCCGAGTTTGGTGCATTATATATGAGCCGAGTTATGAGTCATGAGAAATTGGATTTTGCGTAAAGTATCGACTCGGATCAGGCTAACCCGGACAGACACTTTTCGCCTCCTGTGGATTTTCTGTTTCTATACCTCTATCTCCCCTGAGACGGAATGTGTCGGCCAAGAAAGGTCAGGCTGATCTGGGTCGATACATTACGCTGAGTCCATAATGTTGGTTTTCTCGTCGAACGGCTCATACACATGGATATCGTCCGTGTCCAGTTATTTGGGGTCGTACATCCGTACAGTCTCACTATCCGTCTACATAATGTGGCCTTTGGTGTATATGTTAACAACAAGCTTGAATTGTAGCCCTGTCGGCTTTACACAAAAACACACCTCTGTATGATCCTGTTACGGAGCGTCAACGAGATCCTAAATTGCCAAACGTCGCTCGTATACATTTTAATGACTGACATTTATGTATCAATTTCTAAATGTCGGTGTCATAATGTTTACTAACATCTTGAAATTAATTACTCAAGGTTTAAAATTGCCATTTATATATCAATTTCTAAATGTTGGTGTCATAATGTGTATTAATATCTTGAAATAAATGACACAAGGTTTAAAATTGCCATTTTTATATCAATTTCGAAATGTTGGTGTCATAATGTTTATTAAAATCTTGAAATTAATTTCACAAGGTCTAAAATTGACATATATTTCAATTCGTAAAAGTTGGTGTCATAATGTGATATACCCATTACGTATTTCTGTATATGTAACGTGTGTAATTTAAAATGATCGAATCACTTTTTGTGTATTCATCCGCGAATGTTTACAAAATAGCTGAGAACGTGTATCCGGTAAACACAGGACGATGTAATGGGACCATTATCGATCATAAAAATATTTTCAGACCGCGAAAACCCGATTTTCTTTGTATGTTTCGTCATGTAATAAAGCTCGCTAAATAACAAATGTCTTGATCTCGTTTAATACATAGAGGATTTTTTTTTTTTAATTGGATATGGAACATATCTCAATGAGAAGTGATACAATTGAATATTTTCACGAGCGCGTAGCGCGAGTGTAAATGTTAAAATTGTATCACTTCGAGTTGAAATATATTCCATATACACTCAAAACAAACAATTTTCTTTTTATTTAATGACAAATTGATGACGAAACAGTAATATAACCTTTACATATTTCTTTATACGAAAAAAACACATAAATGGGTTTTTTCGCTTATAGTTAACAGGTGTGAGATTTTTTTTTTTTTTTTTTTTTTTTCAATAACCCATGAAGCTTTCTGAAGTGAAACTGAAAAAAATCCATGGGGGCCGCCATTTTGGATATGTATAAAAAGCAGACGTAAAACAAAGATTGAAAATTATTGTCGGCTTTTTTTTTTTTTTTTAAGTCGGTATTTTGGGTATGTATAAAATGAGCAGAAAAACACGGATTGAAAATTATTGTCGTCTTTTTAATCAATTTTTTTAAAATCGATATTTAAGATCATTTAAGTGCTGTGTTATGTGGCAATTAACATTTGTACGAAAAGTTAAAAATAAATGGAAATCTGTAAGAAATATGTTTTCCCGTTCGTCAAAAAACGACAGCATTAGCCTTCTATGCCCGAAACTAAATTTTGACTGTATCGTAGCCAAAGAAGGAGTCAATGGAGCGACGTCGTTTCCCGCAAAAAAGTGGTATCAACATGAAAGACCCCAAATTCCTATACATGAGCTATTGACTCACTCATTCAAAGTATAATTATTTATCAAACATTGTGGCAAAAGGATAACTTTCCCATAAGAAGCAATTGTTCTTGTGGCGACAATCTTTTTCCTAAATCGTCTGTTGAATAGGCCTCAGAAACCGTCTCTAATAGGGAAAGGGTTTAGCAGAAATGTGACCCCTTACATAATTTGTTCCAGTCATATTGACTGCTTGAAAAAGGCAGTCGCCAGGTGGCATCAGAAAAGGGCTGATCTATTTGCTTCTTTGCCATAATGCAGGTGATCGATTAAGGATCGTCTTGGCCCTCATGTTTTAACCTCGTTCATTATAAATGTATTCCTTGATTGTCTGAAAGTCTTTACTTTATTATTTTCTGTTCAAATAACAGACAACATCAATATGAATTCCAAATATGTTTTAATAATGCAAGAAACATGACATTAACATCATTATTATTGTCTAGTCAATTACTTATAAATCCTTTTTTATGGCCAAAGTATGCTCTTTAATTTTTGTTTATAATTATCTTGCGGTTTTTTTTTCGTAAATAGGTAGCACCTATAGATATATTATAATTATAACTTGTGTAGTATAACATGACCGAATACTAGGAAAATGACGTCACGTCAGCGGTTTGACGTCATAACGTTAGTCCCTTTGACGTCATACCTATATCACTTACAGTGTGGGTGATATGGATAACTAAGTATCTCATCGTTTAGCATTAACATTGTTTTCATGAAACGGGATTTAAATCCCAAGTGGAAGAGATTCTTGCGATATAAAAACGAGTGCGCCATAGCGCACGAGTTTTTATATGCAAGAATCTCTTTCATGAGGGGTTTAATTCCCAAATCATGAACACAATGTTTATTAAACTATATATTATACTCGGCGATAATTTTCGTTTTTAAACGACAATACCCCTGTGCAGCTCATTTATTTTTTAGCTCAGAAGCGGAAAGATCTGAATGACGTAATCTGCCAGTTTTGCAGTGACGTCACTACGCGCGCACCGACAAATGCTTTTTTTCAAGCTTTTATTTGCGGATTTAAAAGTGCAATTGTGGATTATTTAACTGTTCATCATGGAAATAAAGTGTTAAGTAGTGAAAACGGAGCTTAAAAGTGATTAAAAGAAGTAGTTTTGAAAATCCGGCTAGTGAGCACACTATGCGATATTGCTCAGTAGACAAAAAGCATGTTATAGGTTTTCTCAAGTTGGGAAATCTCTATATTTTATCATTGAGTATATAATATAATTGTATATGAAATGATAACTCCTATATATATGAGCCTGGTCGAGCCATTTAAGGTCTTAAAGCATATGCGGGACAGTGAAGGCTCAGACGAGACTGCTCATCCGCACATTCTCGCCGAAAGAACCTTATGGCAAAACAGCGGTGGAGTATCACTCAGACCTGAAATAGCTAGACGCGGCCCATACATATTTACATACAGGTCAGGAATAGGTTAACTTTGTCGAGTGATATTTCACTTTAGAATATAGTCGCCTCTTTTGAGTCTGTAGTATATTCAAATAAATACAACTATTCTTTTTTTTAAATTTCATACATGAATTGATCTACAGCATGCCTAATTCAATAATTCTGTGAATTAAACGAAATCAAGTCGGACAATAGATACACAAATATTTTCACAAACTGTTTGGCAGTATACATTATATGAGCATTCCTGCGAGAAAATCAACATTATGGCTTCTGCGTAATGTATCGATCCAGATCAGTCTGCGCAGTCCGCGCAGACTGATCCGGGCCCATACATTTCGTCTCAGGGGGATAGAGGTATAGAGTAATGATTCCTGAAACAGAAAATCCACAGGAGGCGAAAAGTGTCTATCCGGATTAGCCTCCACGGCATGCTTAAGCTGATCCGGATCGATACTTTACGCAGAGTCCATAATGTTGGTTTTCTCAATTATGCTACTTTTAGCAAACGTCTGAGGAAGCGTTCACTCCAACATGCAGGTGTACGCATTTGGACATATCTGCAGTAAGCGACTTTCAATACAATGTGGTCATACGGAGCAATGTCTATTTCTCGTTTTGTCACACTATTTTCAAATATGTTTAATTATTGAATGGTGCTCTAGGAAAAATCAACTTTAGCGTTTGTATTACTACACCTGTAAAGAAATATATGCCTGCCCACTATGCTAGACATGCTTACTGTTTTCAGATGTTTCTTCGGACCTTCTACTACATATTGGCGAACAGTTTAGATTCAGATTAGACCGGGCGGGTGTGGAAGCTGCTCTGGTCCTTCACTCGTCGCAGAGGCCTTGAGGTGTGTTTCCGCAGAGAACCGCTTCATTTTCTTTCATTTATTGAGCTTTTATCCGTAATTTCTCTAGATGCTTTGATGAATGTTGCAACGGGCTTATTTAAGCCGATAGAGATAAAAGCTTATGAGTTTTGTATAGCGGTACTTATAACTGTCAGGGGATTCAATAGAGTTAGTTGTTCAAACTAGTATTAACTGACACGACAGGGTGTGGCTTCAAGCGGATCTCTTCACATCTATTTTCGGATATGTCTGTTTTTTATATTATATTTTATGGGGTGGGGTGGGGGTGGAGGGGAGTATTCTCTCATGTCGGGTGATAATTGAACGTGCATTGAATGAATGTGTGTGGTTCGGGTAAAACAACCGTGTCCTACTCTAAAATAGATACGCAGAGGTTTACTTTAAACCAAACCCTGCTGTGTAAAATGAATTATTATAGTCGCTTCCGCCCCCTGTACACCTGTTATCCGGTTAAAATATCACACATAGAATTAAAATTGTCCAAATGTTCACATTTTGTAGGAAATAAAACTTTGAAGTCACATTTGGCGCATAAACAAAACATACATATTCTGACAGCTTAACATTTCAACTAAAGTTAGAGATACAATGAGCAGCTGGAATTTCTTTGTATTTTGAACATTGACTGGTTTAAAAGACACAGATAATAGACTGACATTTTTCATAAGGATAACATATTATCAAAACCTGTAGTATATAAAATATATTTTTATCTACTGCAATAGAAGAATATTTAAACTTTTTATTTTTTTATTTTAATATCATGAATAGTTTTTGAGTTTTACTTGCTACAAATGTTGGCACGGGTGATATTTTAGTATATAATTTAGTAACTTATCCCTCGTATCTACGTCCCTGGTATTACCAAAATGCATAGTTCATATAAATAGGCGTATAGTGTTTAATTTCCTCGACACCAACCTGGTAAACCGCAAGTGGCAAGTTTTGTTTTAGAAGAACAACAATTCTCAAGAATTGTTCATTAACTCGACAAGTTGGAACCCCTGAGACCCTATTTAACGTTGTTTACCAAATATAAAACAAGTATGAGGTCGTGCTGATGTGGTACAAAACCTGCCAAAATCCAATTAAAACATGTCTCTCTGGCAGTTGAAACAGAAGACCCTTTACATGCTAGAATCAGTTCCTTTACCTCGACTAACCCGTTTCCACATGCACTCGTCTGTGTATCGGTGGACGTTTGAAAACATTGCGTGAAAAGACATGCTACATATAATGAGCGTTTGCTTTTTTTTCCCACCATGTATTCTACTCCAAAATTACAGGCCCGTTCATTAAAGAGCGTTCATAGTTTTCCTCAAATGAGCCGTCTCGCGAGAAAAACCAACATTGTGGACTCTGCATAAAGTATCGACCCGGATCAGCCAAAGCATGTCACGCAGGCTTACCCGTATAGCCACATTTTACCTTATGTGGATTTTCTGTTTCAGGAATCATTACTCTATCCCTCTGAGACGGAATGTGTTGGCCCGGATCAGTATACGCCGACTGCGCATGCTGATCGGGATCGATACATTACGCAGATGCCATAATGTTGGTTTTCTCGCGGGACGGCTCAAATGTTTTCAACGTTGATTGCAGCAGATTTGCTTTTTTATGTTATAACTTTATATATTATGTCTTACAAAGGAAAGAAAGTCAGTAAGACACTTTATATCATTAATCTTTAATAAACGAATTTTCGACCACTTGATCTTTATCAAGATTTAAAAAAGTATATAACGGAAAATTAAGTGCTGACCATTCTTGAGTCGAAGAATGTTTTAGCTATGAATAAAACTAAATAACAGAAGGATTAGCTTAGTCAATATCTAAAACAAAAACACAAGGGCTTGGGGTTTTTAAATAAAATTGACAACATCGTCTCAGAACTCGATACACTATATCATTACATTTGTATAATCCAAGTATTTATAAACCTGCACTTTTTCCGTCGCAAGTACATGCAGATTGTCTCGCGCAATTACAACATGGCGGATTAAAATTAAATATATATACCAAATATGGTAATGTTACGTCATTGAAATATGATTCCACGTCATTGAAATATGATTTCACGTCATTGAAATATGAGTTCACGTCATTCGAAATGCGAGTGTGGCGCTTGATTTAAACGCCAATCATAGATTGCATTGTATGTGTTAATTGTGTGATAACGTAATTGAAAATGTAGAAGTTTGGATTTGTTTCTATATTCTGTCTTGAAAGGTAAACTTCCTATCCCTTTCCCTCATATAGACGCTTTCTGACGCCTCTGCAGCAGACGGCTTTTAGAAAACATAGTGAGAAAAGAAGAAATTGCACAAAACGTGCAATTTTTCCTTTTGTCACAATGTTTTCCACTTTTTGTCATAGGTTATCCATTCAATTAAAGAGATTTTCCATTTTTTGACAAAATATGTTCAAAGTCGTCTGCTGCAAAAATGTTGTATGAGGGAAAGGGTTAAATATTAAAAGAGAATATCATCTCTCGGTCTCGCGAGTGTCATTTTCTTCCAAGCTCCCCATAGTACAATACAAAGCAAGGTATCACTACTGCAACACAATATTTTCTATTTAATATTGATGGAAGGATATATATCTTATATTCTCTTGGAAAAGGGCTTATCTTAATTTAACGTGAATGGTCGCTAATAACTAACCAGAGCTCTAGATAAGGAGCGTTTGTTGTGGGTACTCAAAAGAATCGTCTCAGTGAAACGATTCTTTTGAGTACCCACAATTTAGGTTTGAATGAGTGCGAAGAGAAATATCATAAAAGAAAGTACTATTTATTCCTCCTTATCTTGTCCTCTTCAAGTTGCGGTTTCTTTTCGTTGAACACTGCTTATTTATTTTAAAAAAACAGTTAATAGGTCGCACAGAAATCATTACGTCAATTTACACTTTTTTGTCACAATGTATTCAAAAGTGGTCTGCTGCAGATGCATCCAAATACATCTACATCTACCTATTTTGAAAACCCTGGTTTAGGGGCAATTTTGATACCTTTGTAAACAATGCAAATTTAGGTGCCATTGCTCAGAACGAGCAATGGCACCTAAATTTCCATTGTTTACAAAGAAAAATGACTTAACGGTTTTAAAGACGTTATGGCGAGGTGATTAACCTTGGTAAAAAAATACCAATTTTAGTTACAACCGTTTCACACCAAGCCCTCGATATATGATAACTTGATGTGAATGTTCTGTATCAACCAATCTGTTCCAGCCGAGGAATTTCAATACGTATTAGTAATGAATGAGCATCGAGGAAGCAACTATGTTTTAAATGTATCGATCTGTATCCATCGGTTCATTAGGACCTTGGACAAGTGAAGGTAGAGGAAATAAGTACTGTGATAATGTCATTGCAGTGTATGAGTAAGTGCTGCGATAATGCCAATGCAGTGTGTGATATATAACAGTTAGTGATATTTCTTTTGCATAACATTCTCTGGAGTATATATACGAGGGGATTAAAGAAAACTAAAATACTAAATAAGTAAGTAATTGAATTATTTTAAAAATTGTTGCTACATGTAAGCGTCATATATACACATTACAATACGTCGTATTACTACATTTCAATAACGGTTGCTTTATCTGTATTATTAAATAAAGTGACATATTGTACTAAAGATGTTTTAGGTTTTAGTATTGAGAAGCGCTGGCACCGCCGCGGTGGTGTAGTGGTAGAGCGTCCGCCTCGTTTGCGGGAGGTCGTGGGTTCGATCCATGGCCGGGTTATACCAAAAATTTCAATGAATTGTAGTAATGGCTGCTTCCCCCCCCCCCCCCCCCGTAGTACGACTAACTGGCTGGTGCACGGAACAGTAAAAGAGTAAAACTGGTAACTTACCCATGAAACACCGCGATATAACTTAAAATAACAAATATTGTTGAAAGCAGCGTAAAATATAAAAAAAAATCAATCAATCAATCAATTATAATCAAATTGAAATTTAAAAATAAAAGCCATATTATGATAATGTCAACAGTTTAATAATCTGAATGTATACCTATGATATACCACGTGGTACTGCCACTGGTTGTAAACTTTCTAAGAAAGTATGTTACGTTGACCATACTCAATGATATGAGTCATGGGGTACGAATTTGCACAAATCACGTCGAGATTTGAGACGTCAATATTGCACACTTGGATATTACAATATTACAAAAAAAAATACGTATATATTTCGTCTGATACTTCTAATATGGGAAAACATATTTACCGTATTCTTTGTTTGCATCAATCGGGAATGGTGGCAGATAATAATTCATAATTTGACGATAGCCACAAATTGCTGAATGTCGTGATTTGAGACGTCAATATTGCACACTTGGATATTACAATATTACAAAACAAATGCGTATATATTTCGTCTGATATGGGAAAACGGTCAAAATAGTTACCGTATTCATTGTTTGCATCAATCGGGAATGGTGACTGATACGAATTCATAATATGATGATAGCAACAAATTGCTGAATGTCGCGATCTTTTCGTCTCATACTTGTAATATGGGAAAACGGTCAACATATTTACCGTATTCATTGAAAGTCTTATCTTCGTGGTGTAGTTCGCATTGTCACAGTCAAATGATTGATAGGTCTGGAAACAATATATGAGCCGTCCCGCGAGAAAACCAACATTGTTGACTCTGCGTAAAGTATCGACACGGATCAGCCTAAGCATGCCGCGCAGGCTTATCCGGTTAGACACTTTTCGCATCCTGTGGATTTTTCGTTTCAAGAATCATTACTCTATCCCCGTGAGACGGAATGTGTCGGCCCGGATCAGTCTGCGCGGACTGCGCAGGCTGATCTGGGTCGATACATTACGCAGAGGCCATATTGTTGGTTTTCTCGCGGGACGGCTCATATATTCATATATTAGTTGTACTACTTATATTCATTGGACCCTGTTTATAAAGACCATCCATGTGAAGACAACGATGTGGTCTTCGTCCAAATGTGGTCTTCGTCCAAATGTGGTCTTCGTCCAAATGTGGTCTTTATATGCAGGATCATCTATGCACACAATAAGTAATTGGGAAATTAAAAAGCGTGGTTACTATAGACAGGGAAGTTCGCTTCCAATGTGGTCTTTAGCACAGGTCTGACTGTATTCATCATTTGACAGTTGCAATAACTCGGACTGTATATATGTTTCTTTTGGCATTGTCAATACCAACTTCGCGAATCTGTCTATTGGTAATTGGCACGCAGAAAGAGGAACATACATAGGTCATAGCAGTTTATAATTGATACCATGCATGGGAAAGGTATAAGTTGGCTTTTTGTGAACAGTGTAAATCCCTACCAGCCTGTGCATCCACACAGTCTATTCAAGAATTATGCTTTCATTCATAAGGATTTCTTACATATATATTTATTTACATACATGTAGATGTTTTTAAAGTTGTCTGCTGCATATCGAGGGCTTGGCGTGAAACAGTTGTAACTTAAATTGGTATTTTTTTACCGAGGTTAATCACCTTGCTCGTTCTGAGCAATGGCACCTAAATTGGCATTGTTTATAAAGGGGTCAAAATTGCCCCTAAACCAGGGGTTTCGAATTAGGTTTTAAGTTACAACCGTTTCACGCCAAGCCCTCGATGTGTGTTGTATGTGGAGAAGGGTAAACGGAGTGTCCATAGATTTGCCTACATGTTTACAAATCCGCCAACTGTAGAGGTTACAATACACCAAATCAATTCCTTCTTTGTTTCCATGTAAATCGACCAGTTTCAGTCCTCAATTATCACACTTTCTGAGCGTTTCTCATGTAGAACACCATATATCATTGAAAAAAGTTACCACTAAGCTTTAAAACAATAAAAAGAAAATGGGGGATTATGCATTATGCAAGAAAGAATTCACCAGGCAAAAACGGTTACCGTCATTTAAGACCAAATTGGGCCCGGACAAAATGTTTAGCATGTTTTACTTTCCGTTTAAAACAAGGTCAAAATACTAGAAGTGGTCACATCAATCATTTCCAGTGCATCCTATACACATTTACAATAAATCTAAACTGAATGTCATATATTCAATGCATTCTGGTCACGGTATACACTCATTTCTACGCAAACAAATGTTTTCTTATGGACTATTTGGCAGCAGATGTATTTGGCGTAATTTGACCTTTTAATCGTTTGGGAAAGGATACCGTATTATTTCTTTAGAAAATGTCTTTACCATATTGCAAACGACCTTCCAATACAGGATGTTTATTCCAAAATGGCGTAATACCGCACAATCTTACAGACAGATAAGAAGCTCGGCGCTGACGTTCAATATATTTTCTCTCTTCGATTACCATTTTCTCTTGATGTCTCCCGTGTTATATATCCGATATCCAGCGGTTTTAGCATCACTGCTGACACGTGGCAATGCCTTGCATAATCAAAGAATACTTCATAAATAAATATCGAACAAGAGTTGCTGCAAGATGCAGCAGATCGATGTTAGCGCGGGAATCAGCATGGTATGGCTTAAGAAATACTGTTTGATCTGAAAAACAAGAAACCCGCTTTTAAATATATGATATCAATATATGATAACAATATTTTTTTAGTTAAATACGTAAAACGAAAACAAAAATACCTTTTCCCAACGTGTTGACCTTAATCTCCCAAAATGATTGTAAACACTTGTCTGCGCATGCGCGTCCTTTTTTCTCTTAATATTTTCTTAAAGTCGCAAAATTTAGTACAATAACTTCGCATTTATGAAAATATTCCCATTTTCCTGTTATTAAAACCCTGGTGGTTCCCAGTGATGTTACACAGACTCCGCTCTGGTATACTGATTGTGTTCAATGGTGTGACTTCGGATCGAAGTCAAGAGAAAGGAGGGGGAAATGTAACGGGAACGGGTATAAATATCATTTCTACAGCCTTGCTTTGGAAGCCGGCTTTAATAGCGACGTTGGTAGATTGGTTGAACTTTTCGTAAATTTAAGCAACGTTCATCGCGGTTAGTGCCTGGATGGGTGGCCCGCGATGGCTTAACACCGGTACACGTTAAAATATGGTTTTACTTTATATTTTATTTATAAAGAAACTACTTGCATACAAACTCGAACGAGAACTAGACTAGTGACGAACTGCTACGGAAATATCCGAGAGCTGACAGTAAAATACGGCGCATGCGCGATCAAGACGATTAACACGGCGCATGCGCAAGCCCACTGTACCAGTGACAGTTTTTTACAACCAAATAATGCTGAGGCACCCGCGCAATAATGTAAACTGCTTGGCAGAGCAGGCTGGTCATGTTGTACATTGTCAGGAAATGTTGTTTACATTCGTCGGTATCAAGCTTAACAATTGCTGACGGACGTGGCGATCGGTGGAATGCTGGTCAAGATATCATTAAGTCATCTACAATGCAATTAGTTTAGTCATGAAGTGTATAGTTTACTGACAATGAAGTTACCTATTACTCGAAGTAATTACTCTGAGTTTGGTGCATTATATATGAGCCGAGTTATGAGTCATGAGAAATTGGATTTTGCGTAAAGTATCGACTCGGATCAGGCTAACCCGGACAGACACTTTTCGCCTCCTGTGGATTTTCTGTTTCTATACCTCTATCCCCCCTGAGACGGAATGTGTCGGCCAAGAAAAGTCAGGCTGATCTGGGTTGATACATTACGCTGAGTCCATAATGTTGGTTTTCTCGTCGAACGGCTCATATACATGGATATCGTCCGTGTCCAGTTATTTGGGGTCGTACATCCGTACAGTCTCACTATCCGTCTACATAATGTGGTCTTTGGTGTATATGTTAACAACAAGCTTGAATTGTAGCCCTGTCGGCTTTACACAAAAAAACACCTCTGTATGATCCTGTTACGGAGCGTCAACGAGATCCTAAATTGCCAAACGTCGCTCGTATACATTTTAATGACTGACATTTATGTATCAATTTCTAAATGTCGGTGTCATAATGTTTACTAACATCTTGAAATTAATTACTCAAGGTTTAAAATTGCCATTTATATATCAATTTCTAAATGTTGGTGTCATAATGTGTATTAATATCTTGAAATAAATGACACAAGGTTTAAAATTGCCATTTTTATATCAATTTCGAAATTTTGGTGTCATAATGTTTATTAAAATCTTGAAATTAATTTCACAAGGTCTAAAATTGACATATATTTCAATTCGTAACAGTTGGTGTCATAATGTGATATACCCATTACGTATTTCTGTATATGTAACGTGTGTAATTTAACATGATCGAATCACTTTTTGTGTATTCATCCGCGAATGTTTACAAAATAGCTGAGAACGTGTATCCGGTAAACACAGGACGATGTAATGGGACCATTATCGATCATAAAAATATTTTCAGACCGCGAAAACCCGATTTTCTTTGTATGTTTCGTCATGTAATAAAGCTCGCTAAATAACAAATGTCTTGATCTCGTTTAATACATAGAGGATTTTTTTTTTTTAATTGGATATGAAACATATCTCATCAAGAAGTGATACAATTGAATATTTTCACGAGCGCGTAGCGCGAGTGTAAATGTTAAAATGGTATCACTTCGAGTTGAAATATATTCCATATACACTCAAAACAAACAAATTTTCTTTTTATTTAATGACAAATTGATGACGAAACAGTAATATACCCTTTACATATTTCTTTATATATAACTTGTGTAGTATAACATGACCGAATACTAGGAAAATGACGTCACGTCAGCGGTTTGACGTCATAACGTTAGTCCCTTTGACGTCATACCTATATCACTCACAGTGTGGGTGATATGGATAACTCAGTGTCTCATCGTTTAGCATTAACATTGTTTTCATGAAACGGGATTTAAATCCCAAGTGGAAGAGATTCTTGCGATATAAAAACGAGTGCGCCATAGCGCACGAGTTTTTATATGCAAGAATCTCTTTCATGAGGGGTTTAATTCCCAAATCATGAACACAATGTTTATTAAACTATATATTATACTCGGCGATAATTTTCGTTTTTAAACGACATTACCCCTGTGCAGCTCATTTATTTTTTAGCTCAGAAGCGGAAAGATCTGAATGACGTAATCTGCCAGTTTTGCAGTGACGTCACTACGCGCGCACCGACAAATGCTTTTTTTCAAGCTTTTATTTGCGGATTTAAAAGTGCAATTGTGGATTATTTAACTGTTCATCATGGAAATAAAGTGTTAAGTAGTGAGCTTACTAGGTGATATTGCTCAGTAGACAAAAAGCATGTTATAGGTTTTCTCAAGTTGGGAAATCTCTATATTTTATCATTGAGTATATAATATAATTGTATATGAAATGATAACTCCTATATATATGAGCCTGGTCGAGCCATTTAAGGTCTTAAAGCATATGCGGGACAGTGAAGGCTCAGACGAGACTGCTCATCCGCACATTCTCGCCGAAAGAACCTTATGGCAAAACAGCGGTGGAGTATCACTCAGACCTGAAATAGCTAGACGCGGCCCATACATATTTACATACAGGTCAGGAATAGGTTAACTTTGTCGAGTGATATTTCACTTTAGAATATAGTCGCCTCTTTTGAGTCTGTAGTATATTCAAATAAATACAACTATTCTTTTTTTTAAATTTCATACATGAATTGATCTACAGCATGCCTAATTCAATAATTCTGTGAATTAAACGAAATCAAGTCGGACAATAGATACACAAATATTTTCACAAACTGTTTGGCAGTATACATTATATGAGCATTCCTGCGAGAAAATCAACATTATGGCTTCTGCGTAATGTATCGATCCAGATCAGTCTGCGCAGTCCGCGCAGACTGATCCGGGCCCATACATTTCGTCTCAGGGGGATAGAGGTATAGAGTAATGATTCCTGAAACAGAAAATCCACAGGAGGCGAAAAGTGTCTATCCGGATTAGCCTCCACGGCATGCTTAAGCTGATCCGGATCGATACTTTACGCAGAGTCCATAATGTTGGTTTTCTCAATTATGCTACTTTTAGCAAACGTCTGAGGAAGCGTTCACTCCAACATGCAGGTGTACGCATTTGGACATATCTGCAGTAAGCGACTTTCAATACAATGTGGTCATACGGAGCAATGTCTATTTCTCGTTTTGTCACACTATTTTCAAATATGTTTAATTATTGAATGGTGCTCTAGGAAAAATCAACTTTAGCGTTTGTATTACTACACCTGTAAAGAAATATATGCCTGCCCACTATGCTAGACATGCTTACTGTTTTCAGATGTTTCTTCGGACCTTCTACTACATATTGGCGAACAGTTTAGATTCAGATTAGACCGGGCGGGTGTGGAAGCTGCTCTGGTCCTTCACTCGTCGCAGAGGCCTTGAGGTGTGTTTCCGCAGAGAACCGCTTCATTTTCTTTCATTTATTGAGCTTTTATCCGTAATTTCTCTAGATGCTTTGATGAATGTTGCAACGGGCTTATTTAAGCCGATAGAGATAAAAGCTTATGAGTTTTGTATAGCGGTACTTATAACTGTCAGGGGATTCAATAGAGTTAGTTGTTCAAACTAGTATTAACTGACACGACAGGGTGTGGCTTCAAGCGGATCTCTTCACATCTATTTTCGGATATGTCTGTTTTTTATATTATATTTTATGGGGTGGGGTGGGGGTGGAGGGGAGTATTCTCTCATGTCGGGTGATAATTGAACGTGCATTGAATGAATGTGTGTGGTTCGGGTAAAACAACCGTGTCCTACTCTAAAATAGATACGCAGAGGTTTACTTTAAACCAAACCCTGCTGTGTAAAATGAATTATTATAGTCGCTTCCGCCCCCTGTACACCTGTTATCCGGTTAAAATATCACACATAGAATTAAAATTGTCCAAATGTTCACATTTTGTAGGAAATAAAACTTTGAAGTCACATTTGGCGCATAAACAAAACATACATATTCTGACAGCTTAACATTTCAACTAAAGTTAGAGATACAATGAGCAGCTGGAATTTCTTTGTATTTTGAACATTGACTGGTTTAAAAGACACAGATAATAGACTGACATTTTTCATAAGGATAACATATTATCAAAACCTGTAGTATATAAAATATATTTTTATCTACTGCAATAGAAGAATATTTAAACTTTTTATTTTTTTATTTTAATATCATGAATAGTTTTTGAGTTTTACTTGCTACAAATGTTGGCACGGGTGATATTTTAGTATATAATTTAGTAACTTATCCCTCGTATCTACGTCCCTGGTATTACCAAAATGCATAGTTCATATAAATAGGCGTATAGTGTTTAATTTCCTCGACACCAACCTGGTAAACCGCAAGTGGCAAGTTTTGTTTTAGAAGAACAACAATTCTCAAGAATTGTTCATTAACTCGACAAGTTGGAACCCCTGAGACCCTGTTTAACGTTGTTTACCAAATATAAAACAAGTATGAGGTCGTGTTGATGTGGTACAAAACCTGCCAAAATCCAATTAAAACATGTCTCTCTGGCAGTTGAAACAGAAGACCCTTCACATGCTAGAATCAGTTCCTTTACCTAGACTAACCCGTTTCCACATGCACTCGTCTGTGTATCGGTGGACGTTTGAAAACATTGCGTGAAAAGACATGCTGCATATAATGAGCGTTTGCTTTTTTTCCCACCATGTATTCTACTCCAAAATTACAGGCCCGTTCATTAAAGAGCGTTCATAGTTTTCCTCAAATGAGCCGTCTCGCGAGAAAAACCAACATTGTGGACTCTGCATAAAGTATCGACCCGGATCAGCCAAAGCATGTCACGCAGGCTTACCCGTATAGCCACATTTTACCTTCTGTGGATTTTCTGTTTCAGGAATCATTACTATATCCCTCTGAAACGGAATGTGTCGGCCCGGATCAGTATACGCGGACTGCGCATGCTGATCTGGGTCGATACATTACGCAGATGCCATAATGTTGGTTTTCTCGTGGGACGGCTCAAATGTTTTCAACGTTGATTGCAGCAGATTTGCTTTTTTATGTTATAACTTTATATATTATGTCTTAGAAAGGAAAGAAAGTCAGTAAGACACTTTATATCATTAATAATCTTTAATAAACGAATTTTCGACCACTTGATCTTTATCAAGATTTAAAAAAATATATAACGGAAAATCCAGTGCTGACCATTCTTGAGTCGAAGAATGTTTTAGCTATGAATAAAACTAAATAACAGAAGGATTAGCTTAGTCAATATCTAAAACAAAAACACAAGAGCTTGGGTTTTTTAAATAAAATTGACAACACTATATCATTACATTTGTATAATCCAAGTATTTATAAACCTGCACTTTTTCCGTCGCAAGTATATGCAGATTGTCTCGCGCAATTACAACATGGCGGATTAAAATTAAATATATATACCAAATATGGTAATGTTACGTCATTGAAATATGATTTTACGTCATTGAAATATGATTTCACGTCATTGAAATATGAGTTCACGTCATTCGAAATGCGAGTGTGGCGCTTGATTTAAACGCCAATCATAGATTGCATGGTATGTGTTAATTGTGTGATAAAGTAATTGAAAATGTAGAAGTTTGGATTTGTTTCTATATTCTGTCTTGAAAGGTAAACTTCCTATCCCTTTCCCTCATATAGACGCTTTCTGACGCCTCTGCAGCAGACGGCTTTTTAGAAAACATAGTGAGAAAAGAAGAAATTGCACAAAACGTGCAATTTCTCCTTTTGTCACAATGTTTTTCCACTTTTTGTCATAGGTTATAAATCCATTCAATTAAAGAGATTTTCCATTTTTTGACAAAATATGTTCAAAGTCGTCTGCTGCAAAAATGTTGTATGAGGGAAAGGGTTAAATATTAAAAGAGAATATAATCTCTCGGTCTCGCGAGTGACATTTTCTTCCAAGCTCCCCATAGTACAATACGAAGCAAGGTATCACTACTGCAACACAATATTTTCTATTTAATATTGATGGAAGGATATATATCTTATATTCTCTTGGAAAAATCCTTATCTTAATTTAACGTGAATGGTCGCTAATACCTAACCAGAGCTCTAGATACGGAGCGTTTGTTGTGGGTACTCAAAAGAATCGTCTCAGTGAAACGATTCTTTTGAGTACCCACAATTTAGGTTTGAATGAGTGCGAAGAGAAATATCATAAAAGAAAGTACTATTTATTCCTCCTTATCTTGTCCTCTTCAAGTTGCGGTTTCTTTTCTTTGAACATTGCTTATTTATAAAAAGAAAAACAGTCAATAGGTCGCACAGAAATCATTACGTCAATTTACACTTTTTTGTCACGATGTATTCAAAAGTGGTCTGCTGCAGATGCATCCAAATACATCTACATGTGGGCATGGTTCTCAACATGGTAATTCGTTACCATCCACAAATCCATACATTAACATAATTGAAAAAAAAAAGAACGCAAATATTATAATAAAAATCAATTGAATAACTAGGGATATTTTCCATAGAAACTTTTACGCTTTACCGTTAAATGAAGAAAAAAGATTCAACGAAGCGTAGTCGTTTTAACACGGAAATTTACTCAATCATGTAAATTCTTCTTTTTTTCTGTTTCATTGTCAATTGACATATCGAGGGCTTGGCGTGAAACGGTTGTAACTAAAAACCTATTTTGAAAACCCTGGTTTTAGGGGAGCAATGGCACCTTAATTTCCATTGTTAACAAAGCAAAATTACTTAACGCTTTTAAAGACGTTATGGCGAGGTGATTAACCTTGGTAAAGAAAATACCAATTTTAGTTACAACCGTTTCACGCCAAGCCCTCGATATATGATAACTTGACGTGAATATTCTGTATCAACCAATCTGTTCCAGCCGAGGAATTTCAATACTTATTAGTAATGAATGAGCATCGAGGAAGCAACTATGTTTTAAATGTATCGATCTGTATCCATCGGTTCATTAGGACCTTGGACAAGTGAAGGGAGAGGAAATAAGTACTGTGATAATGTCATTGCAGTGTATGAGTAAGTGCTGCGATAACGTCAATGCAGTGTGTGATATATAACAGTTAGTGATATTTTCTCTTGCATAACATTCTCTGGAGTATATATACGAGGGGATTAAAGAAAACTAAAATACTAAATAAGTAAGTAATTGAATTATTTTAAAAATTGTTGCTACATGTAAGCGTCATATATACACATTACAATACGTCATATTACTACATTTCAATAACGGTTGCTTTATCTGTATTATTAAATAAAGTGACATATTGTACTAAAGATGTTTTAGGTTTTAGTATTGAGAAGCGCTGGCACCGCCGCGGTGGTGTAGTGGTAGAGCGTCCGCCTCGTTTGCGGGAGGTCGTGGGTTCGATCCATGGCCGGGTTATACCAAAAATTTCAATGAATTGTAGTAATGGCTGCTTTCCCCCCCTCCCCCCCCCCCCCCCCCCCACTTGGTGCTCATGGTGGGATAAGTAGTACGACTGACTGGCTGGTGCACGGAACAGTAAAAGAGTAAAACTGGTAACTTACCCATGAAACACCGTGATATAACTTAAAATAACAAATATTGTTGAAAGCAGCGTAAAATATAAAAAAAAAATCAATCAATCAATTATAATCAAATTGAAATTTAAAAATAAAAGCCATATTATGATAATGTCAACAGTTTAATAATCTGAATGTATACCTATGATATACCACGTGGTACTGCCACTGGTTGTAAACTTTCTAAGAAAGAATGTTACGTTGACCATACTCAATGATATGAGTGAGTCATGGGATACGAATTTGCACAAATCACGTCGAGATTTGAGACATCAATATTGCACACTTGGATATTACAATATTACAAAAAAAATACGTATATATTTCGTCTGATACTTCTAATATGGGAAAACATATTTACCGTATTCTTTGTTTGCATCAATCGGGAATGGTGGCAGATAATAATTCATAATTTGACGATAGCCACAAATTGCTGAATGTCGTGATTTGAGACGTCAATATTGCACACTTGGATATTACAATATTACAAAACAAATGCGTATATATTTCGTCTGATATTTCTAATATGGGAAAACGGTCAAAATAGTTACCGTATTCATTGTTTGCATCAATCTGGAATGGTGACTGATACGAATTCATAATATGATGATAGCAACAAATTGCTGAATGTCGCGATCTTTTCGTCTCATACTTGTAATATGGGAAAACGGTCAAAATATTTACCGTATTCATTGAAAGTCTTATCTTCGTGGTGTAGTTCGCATTGTCACAGTCAAATGATTGATAGGTCTGGAAACAATATATGAGCCGTCCCGCGAGAAAACCAACAACCAACACGGACTGCGCAGGCTGATCTGGGTCGATATATTACGCAGAGGCCATCATGTTGATTTTCTCGCGGGGACGGCTCATATATTCATATGTTAGTTGTACTACTTATATTCATTGGACCCTGTTTATAAAGACCATCCATGTGAAGACAACGATGTGGTCTTCGTCCAAATGTGGTCTTCGTCCAAATGTGGTCTTTATATGCAGGATCATCTATGCACACAATAAGTAATTGGGAAATTAAAAAGCGTGGTCACTATAGACAGGGAAGTTCGCTTCCAATGTGGTCTTTAGCTCAGGTCTGACTGTATTCATCATTTGACAGTTGCAATAACTCGGACTGTATATATGTTTCTTTTGGCATTGTCAATAGCAACTTCGCGAATCTGTCTATTGGTAAGTGGCACGCAGAAAGAGGAACATACATAGGTCATAGCAGTTTATAATTGATACCATGCATGGGAAAGGTATAAGTTGGCTTTTTGTGAACAGTGTAAATCCCTACCAGCCTGTGCATCCACACAGTCTATTCAAGAATTATGCTTTCATTCATAAAGATTTCTTACATATATATTTATTTACATACATGTAGATGTTTTTAAAGTTGTCTGCTGCATATCGAGGGCTTAGCGTGAAACAGTTGTAACTTAAATTGGTATTTTTTTTACCGAGGTTAATCACCTTGCCATAATGTATTTTTAAGCCTTAAATCATTTTTCTTGGTAAACAATGGAAATGTAGGTGCCATTGCTCGTTCTGAGCAATGGCACCTAAATTTGCATTGTTTATAAAGGGGTCAAAATTGCCCCTAAACCAGGGGTTTCGAATTAGGTTTTAAGTTACAACCGTTTCACGCCAAGCCCTCGATGTGTGTTGTATGTGGAGAAGGGTAAACGGAGTATCCGTAGATTTGCCTACATGTTTACAAAGCCGCCAACTGTAGAGGTTACAATACACCAAATCAATTCCTTCTTTGTTTCCATGTAAATCGACCAGATTCAGTCCTCAATTATCACACTTTCTGAGCGTTTCTCATGTAGAACACCATATATCATTGAAAAAAGTTACCACTAAGCTTTAAAACAATAAAAAGAAAATGGGGGATTATGCATTATGCAAGAAAGAATTCACCAGGCAAAAACGGTTACCGTCATTTAAGACCAAATTGGGCCCGGACAAAATGTTTAGCATGTTTTACTTTCCGTTTAAAACAAGGTCAAAATACTAGAAGTGGTCACATCAATCATTTCCAGTGCATCCTATACACATTTACAATAAATCTAAACTGAATGTCATATATTCAATGCATTCTGGTCACGGTATACACTCATTTCTACGCAAACAAATGTTTTCTTATGGACTATTTGGCAGCAGATGTATTTGGCGTAATTTGACCTTTTAATCGTTTGGGAAAGGATACCGTATTATTTCTTTAGAAAATGTCTTTACCATATTGCAAACGACCTTCCAATACAGGATGTTTATTCCAAAATGGCGTAATACCGCACAATCTTACAGACAGATAAGAAGCTCGGCGCTGACGTTCAATATATTTTCTCTCTTCGATTACCATTTTCTCTTGATGTCTCCCGTGTTATATATCCGATATCCAGCGGTTTTAGCATCACTGCTGACACGTGGCAATGCCTTGCATAATCAAAGAATACTTCATAAATAAATATCGAACAAGAGTTGCTGCAAGATGCAGCAGATCGATGTTAGCGCGGGAATCAGCATGGTATGGCTTAAGAAATACTGTTTGATCTGAAAAACAAGAAACCCGCTTTTAAATATATGATATCAATATATGATAACAATATTTTTTTAGTTAAATACGTAAAACGAAAACAAAAATACCTTTTCCCAACGTGTTGACCTTAATCTCCCAAAATGATTGTAAACACTTGTCTGCGCATGCGCGTCCTTTTTTCTCTTAATATTTTCTTAAAGTCGCAAAATTTAGTACAATAACTTCGCATTTATGAAAATATTCCCATTTTCCTGTTATTAAAACCCTGGTGGTTCCCAGTGATGTTACACAGACTCCGCTCTGGTATACTGATTGTGTTCAATGGTGTGACTTCGGATCGAAGTCAAGAGAAAGGAGGGGGAAATGTAACGGGAACGGGTATAAATATCATTTCTACAGCCTTGCTTTGGAAGCCGGCTTTAATAGCGACGTTGGTAGATTGGTTGAACTTTTCGTAAATTTAAGCAACGTTCATCGCGGTTAGTGCCTGGATGGGTGGCCCGCGATGGCTTAACACCGGTACACGTTAAAATATGGTTTTACTTTATATTTTATTTATAAAGAAACTACTTGCATACAAACTCGAACGAGAACTAGACTAGTGACGAACTGCTACGGAAATATCCGAGAGCTGACAGTAAAATACGGCGCATGCGCGATCAAGACGATTAACACGGCGCATGCGCAAGCCCACTGTACCAGTGACAGTTTTTTACAACCAAATAATGCTGAGGCACCCGCGCAATAATGTAAACTGCTTGGCAGAGCAGGCTGGTCATGTTGTACATTGTCAGGAAATGTTGTTTACATTCGTCGGTATCAAGCTTAACAATTGCTGACGGACGTGGCGATCGGTGGAATGCTGGTCAAGATATCATTAAGTCATCTACAATGCAATTAGTTTAGTCATGAAGTGTATAGTTTACTGACAATGAAGTTACCTATTACTCGAAGTAATTACTCTGAGTTTGGTGCATTATATATGAGCCGAGTTATGAGTCATGAGAAATTGGATTTTGCGTAAAGTATCGACTCGGATCAGGCTAACCCGGACAGACACTTTTCGCCTCCTGTGGATTTTCTGTTTCTATACCTCTATCCCCCCTGAGACGGAATGTGTCGGCCAAGAAAAGTCAGGCTGATCTGGGTTGATACATTACGCTGAGTCCATAATGTTGGTTTTCTCGTCGAACGGCTCATATACATGGATATCGTCCGTGTCCATTTATTTGGGGTCGTACATCCGTACAGTCTCACTATCCGTCTACATAATGTGGTCTTTGGTGTATATGTTAACAACAAGCTTGAATTGTAGCCCTGTCGGCTTTACACAAAAAAACACCTCTGTATGATCCTGTTACGGAGCGTCAACGAGATCCTAAATTGCCAAACGTCGCTCGTATACATTTTAATGACTGACATTTATGTATCAATTTCTAAATGTCGGTGTCATAATGTTTACTAACATCTTGAAATTAATTACTCAAGGTTTAAAATTGCCATTTATATATCAATTTCTAAATGTTGGTGTCATAATGTGTATTAATATCTTGAAATAAATGACACAAGGTTTAAAATTGCCATTTTTATATCAATTTCGAAATTTTGGTGTCATAATGTTTATTAAAATCTTGAAATTAATTTCACAAGGTCTAAAATTGACATATATTTCAATTCGTAACAGTTGGTGTCATAATGTGATATACCCATTACGTATTTCTGTATATGTAACGTGTGTAATTTAACATGATCGAATCACTTTTTGTGTATTCATCCGCGAATGTTTACAAAATAGCTGAGAACGTGTATCCGGTAAACACAGGACGATGTAATGGGACCATTATCGATCATAAAAATATTTTCAGACCGCGAAAACCCGATTTTCTTTGTATGTTTCGTCATGTAATAAAGCTCGCTAAATAACAAATGTCTTGATCTCGTTTAATACATAGAGGATTTTTTTTTTTTAATTGGATATGAAACATATCTCATCAAGAAGTGATACAATTGAATATTTTCACGAGCGCGTAGCGCGAGTGTAAATGTTAAAATGGTATCACTTCGAGTTGAAATATATTCCATATACACTCAAAACAAACAAATTTTCTTTTTATTTAATGACAAATTGATGACGAAACAGTAATATACCCTTTACATATTTCTTTATATATAACTTGTGTAGTATAACATGACCGAATACTAGGAAAATGACGTCACGTCAGCGGTTTGACGTCATAACGTTAGTCCCTTTGACGTCATACCTATATCACTCACAGTGTGGGTGATATGGATAACTCAGTGTCTCATCGTTTAGCATTAACATTGTTTTCATGAAACGGGATTTAAATCCCAAGTGGAAGAGATTCTTGCGATATAAAAACGAGTGCGCCATAGCGCACGAGTTTTTATATGCAAGAATCTCTTTCATGAGGGGTTTAATTCCCAAATCATGAACACAATGTTTATTAAACTATATATTATACTCGGCGATAATTTTCGTTTTTAAACGACATTACCCCTGTGCAGCTCATTTATTTTTTAGCTCAGAAGCGGAAAGATCTGAATGACGTAATCTGCCAGTTTTGCAGTGACGTCACTACGCGCGCACCGACAAATGCTTTTTTTCAAGCTTTTATTTGCGGATTTAAAAGTGCAATTGTGGATTATTTAACTGTTCATCATGGAAATAAAGTGTTAAGTAGTGAGCTTACTAGGTGATATTGCTCAGTAGACAAAAAGCATGTTATAGGTTTTCTCAAGTTGGGAAATCTCTATATTTTATCATTGAGTATATAATATAATTGTATATGAAATGATAACTCCTATATATATGAGCCTGGTCGAGCCATTTAAGGTCTTAAAGCATATGCGGGACAGTGAAGGCTCAGACGAGACTGCTCATACGCACATTCTCGCCGAAAGAACCTTATGGCAAAACAGCGGAGGAGTAGTCCTATTGGTTTAATGCCAATATGATGTCAACAGGGAGTACCACTCAGACCTGAACTAGCTAGACGCGGCCCATACATATTTACATACAGGTCAGGAATAGGTTGACTTTGTCGAGTGATATTTCACTTTAGAATATAGTCGCCTCTTTTGAGTCTGTAGTATATTCAAATAAATACAACTCTTCTTTTTTTTAAATTTCATACATGAATTGATCTACAGCATGCCTAATTCAATAATTCTGTGAATTAAACGAAATCGAGTCGGACAATAGATACACAAATATTTTCACAAACTGTTTGGCAGTATACATTATATGAGCATTCCTGCGAGAAAATCAACATTATGGCCTCTGCGTAATGTATCGATCCAGATCAGCCTGCGCAGTCCGCGCAGACTGATCCGGGCCCATACATTTCGTCTCAGGGGGATAGAGGTATAGAGTAATGATTCCTGAAACAGAAAATCCACAGGAGGCGTAAAGTGTCTATCCGGATTAGCCTCCACGGCATGCTTAAGCTGATCCGGATCGATACTTTACGCAGAGTCCACAATGTTGGTTTTCTCAATTATGCTACTTTTAGCAAACGTCTGAGGAAGCGTTCACTCCAACATGCAGGTGTACGCATTTGGACATATCTGCAGTAAGCGACTTTCAATAAAATGTGGTCATACGGAGCAATGTCTATTTCTCGTTTTGTCACACTATTTTCAAATATGTTTAATTATTGAACGGTGCTCTAGGAAAAATCAACTTTAGCGTTTGTATTACTACACCTGTAAAGAAATATATGCCTGCCCACTATGCTAGACATGCTAACTGTTTTCAGATGTTTCTTCGGACCTTCTACTACATATTGGCGAACAGTTTAGATTCAGATTAGACCGGGCGGGTGTGGAAGCTGCTCTGGTCCTTCACTCGTCGCAGAGGCCTTGAGGTGTGTTTCCGCAGAGAACCGCTTCATTTTCTTTCATTTATTGAGCTTTTATCCGTAATTTCTCTAGATGCTTTGATGAATGTTGCAACGGGCTTATTTAAGCCGATAGAGGTAAAAGCTTATGAGTTTTGTATAGCGGTACTTATAACTGTCAGGGGATTCAATAGAGTTAGTTGTTCAAACTAGTATTAACTGACACGACAGGGTATTTTATGGGGTGGGGTGGGGGTGGAGGGGAGTATTCTCTCATGTCGGGTGATAATTGAACGTGCATTGAATGAATGTGTGTGGTTCGGGTAAAACAACCGTGTCCTACTCTAAAATAGATACGCAGAGGTTTACTTTAAACCAAACCCTGCTGTGTAAAATGAATTATAATAGTCGCTTCCGCTATTCCTGTTTGCCAGTGTTAATGTGAACTGTGACATTTTCTAACCAAGACTAACGAACTAATCTAGTAGGCGATTAGCTGCCATTGAATACTGATAAACAAGAATTAAGTGTTGTAACACAAACTTAGTTCATCTGATTATTATTTTACTTTTGTAACTTAGTGCTGACAATACAATGATTACTTTGTTTGTATGAAGTTTTACGGTGCTTTCAACACTATTTTAGTTATATTACGCCTTTGAAAATGTAGAATACACAGGATGTTATTCCTGCTCTGGTATTAGAATTCGACGCTCAAATTATTTCTCATTGTTAGGCAGAGACCTTCATTTGATTTTGATATGGAATGTTTATCTCTTAATTGCATAAGAAATAACGACTAAAATCCATTGTAAACTAGTAGGTCTAAACAGGAACTACAAAAATAACAGATGCGCATAATTAAGCGAATTATTTTGTGTCAAATTTCAGTATATTGGTAGATCCCCATACTGTGTGTACAGTATTTTGCGTTCAATTCCTCATTCAATATATGGACATAGCAACGTGCAATTGTAAAGAGTTCTTGTTAGATTTTCGGGATCGGTAATTTCATGTCCAAATGTAATCTGCATTTAGCCCTTTGCTGTCAGCACTTTCAGTGCATTGATTTATTTGTTATTGGACCAAAATGCAAATATGTTCCAAATCGGGCTGACGAGGAATATATGTATATATATAACAGAGTATACATTTGTTTAATAGCGCACAAGTCTTCAGGAAAGGGGTCACTGAAGGCAGAGAGTGGTAAGACTTGATTTCGTACGTAAATATCGCTTATTTCTATTTTTGTTATTACCAGGGAAGTAGATAAGAGGGATAAGCAACTCCACCTGTACACCTGTTATCCGGTTAAAATATCACACATAGAATTAAAATTGTCCAAATGTTCACATTTTGTAGGAAATAAAACTTTGAAGTCACATTTGGCGCATAAACAAAACATACATATTCTGACAGCTTAACATTTCAACTAAAGTTAGAGATACAATGAGCAGCTGGAATTTCTTTGTATTTTGAACATTGACTGGTTTAAAAGACACAGAACATAGACTGACATTTTTCATAAGGATAACATATTATCAAAACCTGTAGTATATAAAATATATTTTTATCTACTGCAATAGAAGACTATTTAAACTTTATATTTTTTTATTTTAATATCATGAATAGTTTTTGAGTTTTACTTGCTACAAATGTTGGCACGGGTGATATTTTAGTATATAATTTAGTAACTTATCCCTCTTATCTACGTCCCTGGTATTACCAAAATGCATAGTTCATATAAATAGGCGTATAGTGTTTTATTTCCTCGACACCAACCTGGTAAACCGCAAGTGGCAAGTTTTGTTTTAGAAGAAAAACAATTCTCAAGAATTGTTCATTAACTCGACAAGTTGGAACCCATGAGACCCTGTTTAACGTTGTTTACCAAATATAAAACAAGTATGAGGTCGTGTTGATGTGGTACAAAACCTGCCAAAATCCAATTAAAACATGTCTCTCTGGCAGTTGAAACAGAAGACCCTTCACATGCTAGAATCAGTTCCTTTACCTCGACTAACCCGTTTCCACATGCACTCTCGTCTGTGTATCGGTGGACGTTTGAAAACATTGCGTGAAAAGACATGCTGCATATAATGAGCGTTTGCTTTTTTTCCCACCATGTATTCTACTCCAAAATTACAGGCCCGTTCATTAAAGAGCGTTCATAGTTTTCCTCAAATGAGCCATCTCGCGAGAAAAACCAACATTGTGGACTCTGCATAAAGTATCGACCCGGATCAGTCAAAGCATGTCACGCAGGCTTACCCGTATAGCCACATTTTACCTTCTGTGGATTTTCTGTTTCAGGAATCATTACTATATCCCTCTGAAACGGAATGTGTCGGCCCGGATCAGTATACGCGGACTGCGCATGCTGATCTGGGTCGATACATTACGCAGATGCCATAATGTTGGTTTTCTCCCGGGACGGCTCAAATGTTGTCAACGTTGATTGCAGCAGATTTGCTTTTTTATGTTATAACTTTATATATTATGTCTTAGAAAGGAAAGAAAGTCAGTAAGACACTTTATATCATTAATAATCTTTAATAAACGAATTTTCGACCACTTGATCTTTATCAAGATTTAAACAAATATATAACGGAAAATCAAGTGCTGACCATTCTTGAGTCGAAGAATGTTTTAGCTATGAATAAAACTAAATAACAGAAGGATTAGCTTAGTCGATATCTAAAACAAAAACACAAGGGCTTGGGTTTTTTAAATAAAATTGACAACGTCGTCTCAGAACTCGATACACTATATCATTACATTTGTATAATCCAAGTATTTATAAACCTGCACTTTTTCCGTCGCAAGTACATGCAGATTGTCTCGCGCAATTACAACATGGCGGATTAAAATTAAATATATATACCAAATATGGTAATGTTACGTCATTGAAATATGATTTTACGTCATTGAAATATGATTTCACGTCATTGAAATATGAGTTCACGTCATTCGAAATGCGAGTGTGGGGCTTGATTTAAACGCCAATCATAGATTGCATGGTATGTGTTAATTGTGTGATAACGTAATTGAAAATGTAGAAGTTTGGATTTGTTTCTATATTCTGTCTTGAAAGGTAAACTTCCTATCCCTTTCCCTCATATAGACGCTTTCTGACGCCTCTGCAGCAGACGGCTTTTAGAAAACATAGTGAGAAAAGAAGAAATTGCACAAAACGTGCAATTTCTCCTTTTGTCACAATGTTTTCCACTTTTTGTCATAGGTTATCCATTCAATTAAAGAGATTTTCCATTTTTTGACAAAATATGTTCAAAGTCGTCTGCTGCAAAAATGTTGTATGAGGGAAAGGGTTAAATATTAAAAGCAAATAACATCTCTCTGTCTCGCGAGTGACATTTTCTTTCAAGCTCCCCATAGTACAATACGAAGCAAGGTATCACTACTGCAACACCATATTTCCTATTTAATATTGATGGAAGGATATATATCTTATCTTCTCTTGGAAAAAGCCTTATCTTAATTTAACGTGAATGGTCGCTAATAACTAACCAGAGCTCTAGATAAGGAGCGTTTTTCATTCTCTAAAATCCGTATTTGAACTTCAAAACCTATGTTGTGGGTACTAAAAAGAATCGTCTCTTTTTTTTCCCCCACAATTTAGGTTTTAATGAGTGCGAAGAGAAATATCATAAAAGAAAATACTATTTACTCCTCCTTATCTTGTCCTCTTCAAGTTGCGGTTTCTTTTCTTTGAACACTGCTTATTTATAAAAAAAAAAAAGAAAAGTCAATAGTTCGCACAGAAATCATTACGTTCAATTTACACTTTTTTGTCACAATGTATTCAAAAGTGGTCTGCTGCAGATGCATCCAAATACATCTACATGTGGGCATGGTTCTCAACATGGTAATTCGTTACCATCCACAAATCCATACATGAACATAATTGAAAAAAAAAAAGAACGCAAATATTATAATAAAAATCAATTGAATAACTAGGGATATTTTCCATAGAAACTTTTACGCTTTACCGTTAGATGGAGAGAAAAGATTCAACAAAGCGTAGTCGTTTTTACACGGAAATTTACTCAATCATGTAAATTCTTCTTTTTTTCTGTTTCATTGTCAATTGACATATCGAGGGCTTGGCGTGAAACGGTTGTAACTAAAAACCTATTTTGAAAACCCTGGTTTTAGGGGAGCAATGGCACCTTAATTTCCATTGTTTACAAAGAAAAATGACTTAACGCTTTTAAAGACGTTATGGCGAGGTGATTAACCTTGGTAAAGAAAATACCAATTTTAGTTACAACCGTTTCACGCCAAGCCCTCGATATATGATAACTTGACGTGAATATTCTGTATCAACCAATCTGTTCCAGCCGAGGAATTTCAATACTTATTAGTAATGAATGAGCATCGGGGAAGCAACTATGTTTTAAATGTATCGATCTGTATCCATCGGTTCATTAGGACCTTGGACAAGTGAAGGGAGAGGAAATACGTACTGTGATAATGTCATTGCAGTGTGTGAGTAAGTGCTGCGATAACGTCAATGCAGTGTGTGATATATAACAGTTAGTGATATTTTCTCTTGCATAACATTCTCTGGAGTATATATACGAAGGGATTAAAGAAAACTAAAATACTAAATAAGTAAGTAATTGAATTATTTTTAAAGATTGTTGCTACATGTAAGCGTCATATATATACATTACAATACGTCGTATTACTAAATTTCAATAACGGTTGCTTTATCTGTATTATTAAATAAAGTGACATATTGTACTAAAGATGTTTTAGGTTTTAGTATTGAGAAGCGCTGGCACCGCCGCGGTGGTGTAGTGGTAGAGCGTCCGCCTCGTTTGCGGGAGGTCGTGGGTTCGATCCATGGCCGGGTTATACCAAAGATTTCAATGAATTGTAGTAATGGCTGCTTTCCCCATAACGTTGGTTTTCTCGCGGGACGGCTTATATTTTATGGATCATTTTTTCGAAATGCTATTGGTTGGACAATATTTTATCATTTTGTTTGTAAAACACTGAGTCTTCTACTCACCAGCCCGTTCGTTCGTCTTACAGAAATCTCCTTTTATTTCATTAGATTTAATATTAAACCTGGGAAAAACGGGGTCTTTTTGGATCAGGTGTTAAGAAATGTTAGTTGTTTGGTTTTTTGTATTTGTTTTTACGTCGCTTCCAATAATGGTTCAGTCATAGCACGTCGTTTCATGGGTAAGTTTATTATTTAGCCTGGAATAAACGGGGTCTTTTTGGATCAGGTGTTAAGAAATGTTAGTTGTTTGGTTTTTTGTATTGGTTTTTACGTCGCTTCCAATAATGGTTCAGTCATAGCACGTCGTTTCATGGGTAAGTTAAATATTTAACCTGGAATTAACGGGGTCTTTTTGGATCAGGCGTTAAGAAATGTTAGTTGTTTGTATTTGTTTTTACGTCGCTTTCAAAAAGGTTTCAGTCATAGCATGTCGCTTCATGGGAACATGTAAGTTACCAGTACTCTGTATTCCATTTATGCTGACACCAGCGATTATCCCGGGTGCCAAGTAGTCGGGACAGTCATAACTTCCATTTTTTAAAGTGTTTAAAATGGTTTGATTTATTAAATCCCGGTATTTACAATGTTAACGACTTATGCTTATATAGATAACGTGTAATAACATAAATGCAGGTAAATGTATTATTACCAAAACTGAACAACAAAAGTTTACAAATATAGAATTACACACTTTCTCACTTATAAAATAAATCTGCAGCAGATGACTATGAAATGGTTTAGGCAATAATATGGACACATTCTACAAACAAAAATAAAAAAATATTAAATAATAGTGAAAACATTGCGACAAAAGGGTACGTTTCTCATTGTGAGCAAATCCTTTTCACATAATGGCGTCAGAAATCGTATGAATGTAGTAAATGGTTAAGCTACATGCACATCCCATAGCGTCACGGGTTCTAATAACCATTATTGAACCTCCAATCTCCCAACTCTACAACGAGTATTCGAATTGCATCGATATAGACGGATAGAGAATTCGTCGGCCCAATTTAGAGTACTATGTGGATTCTCTATTCCTTTCCACGAGAAAACCAACATTGTGGACTCTGCGTAAAGTATAGACCCGGATCAGCCTCAGCATGCCGCGCAGGCTAACCCGGACAGATACTGTTCGCCTCCTGTGGACTTTCTGTTTCATAAATCATTACTCTATACCTATATCCCCCCTGAGACGGAATGTGTCGGCCCGGATTAGCCTGCGCGGACTGCGCAGGCTGATCTGGGTCGATACATTACGCAGAGTCCATAATGTAAATTTGCTCGTGGAACGACTCATATATTGATGAATTAGCTGCGAATCGTTATTGTAAATTCTCTGAGGGTTTCACGGATTCGCCTGGTAAATAATTTAGTATCTATTTATTGGGTTTATATTGGTGTTTACAAGATTCCTGGGACACAATGTGGTCATTAGGTTACTTTAACTAATGAATGCATTTCGTTATATGAACTCTTAACCCTTTCCCCTCATATAAGACGCTTTCTGACGCCCTCTGCAGCAGACGGCTTTTTTGAAAACATAGTGGCAAAAGAAGAAATTGCTCAAAACGAGCAATTTCTCCATTGCCACAATGTTTTCCGATTTTTGTCATAGGTTATCCATTCAATTATAGAGATTTTCTATTTTTTGACAAGTCGTCTGATGCAGAATTGTCGTTTGAGGGAAATGGTTAACTCGTTCAGCGCCGAGGTTCCGAAAATAGTTCTATACCATATTCAAAATCGGGGGAATTGCATTTTTATATGTAATAAGAGTTTTGGAAATGTTTCGATAGCTAAAATACGACAAAATGCCGTTTTAAGTAGGAGGCTCTTTACGAGCTGACTCACCTGCATGTAGGCAAGTTTGCACAACATTTGAGAATCATCTTATGTATAATATATACGACTTTCAACTTAAATAGACTTTAAAAATCCAAGTATTTGGCCGCCCCCCCCCCCCCCCCCCCCCCCTTTGCGCTCAGGGTAGCTGGGTTAGAGCTGACTGGCTGGTGTCAGGATTAACGGACAATTAGTACTGGTAATTTACCAAGGAAACGCTGTGATATCACAGAACAATTGTTGAAAACGGCGTAAAACACCAAATCAGCTTCAATTGCGACCCCTGTATCCATTCGTGCAGTAAACCTTGTTGTTCGCTATTCATATAACAATAATTAACCCTTTCCCATCTGCAGACGCATTTTGATGCAATAGCAGCAGACGACTTTTGAAAACACTGTGGCCAAAGGTGAAATTCCTCATGATGACCACAACGTTTTCAACTTTATTTAACAATTAAGCTATATTTTATGATGATTTTTCAGGTTTTTGTTACTCTGTTTTCAAAGTCGTCGCTGCAAATTTGTTGTATGTTGGAAAGGGTTAAGTAAAACAAAACTTTGTCCTGTACCGGTTTCTACTGCGTTCGTCCTACGTTGCACAACTTCCTACTGGGTCCGCCCCATTTGTTGATGGCGTACATGTATAGGGAACTTTGTCCAATTTGATGTTGTTGTTGTTGTTGTTGTTGTTTTGTTAGCTTTTTGTTGTACATTTTAAGCTCTGGAAAGAAACACTTAATCAAATTGAATCACACTGCTATGGTTTCACTTTATTTTGTACTTTAAGTAATAAATGAAGTTGTGTTTTATTGTTGTGGAAATATGACGCTGATCTCGTTATAAAGTCATTTGAATACCGCACTGCCCATTAATTAGATAAGATGAAATGAATACAGCATTACATTTACAGATTACCCGTTTCGGAAACTTCGCATATAACTTAATAAACAATATTTCATTGGACGTTATAGTTTCTTGTCAAACTACAAATTATATTATAAACACAGTGATAGAACAAAATCTACTTTATCGATGCATATCTTGGAATTCACGTACTAATAAAACAGAAAAAACGTTTTTATTGATGAAAAACATTACAAATGTGTTATAGTCCTTTTCGGAAACTTCGCATATAACTTAATAAACAATATTTCATTGACGTTATAGTTTCTTGTCAAACTACAAATTATATTATAAACACAGTGATAGAACAAAATCTACTGTATCGATGCATATCTTGGAATTCACGTACTAATAAAACAAAAACAAACGTATTATTGACGAAAAACATTACAAATGTGTTATAGTCCTTACAGGCGGACAACACAATATATATTAGAAAATCTACTTCATCGATGAATAACTTGGAATTCACGTTCTAATAAATATTATGTGAATCTATATATACGTTACGTCTTTTAAAAAAAATAACATTATCTTAGAAGGAAAATCGTAATTCATATGAAAGTACAATAGATGTATCTTAAGTGTCAGTCCCAAAAAGGAATTAGACACGTTAATGATAGGTCGGGTCTGGAGCGGTCAAAACAACCTTAGAGGACATTCAATCGATACATGTAGAATGCTTATCTTTATTCCAGCTATTCCAGGGATGCTTCTGAAAAACCAACGCGTTATTGAATTATTAAATATATATATATATATATATCTATATATGCATGTTGACGTACCTGCAGCAGACATTTTCTTAAAACATTGCGATGAAAAGAGAAATCATGAGCATATTTCCATTTGCAACACTAGTTTTCGTAATTGTATCAAAGGTTTAAAAAAACAACGTTTGCTGCATACGTATCGTACGGAGTAAAAACGTTTACATTGGAAGACTAGACTGTAGTCCTGTATGCGTTTCTTTCTACTGTAGTAAGAAATATCAGTAACTTGTAGTATAAACATAGTTGGCTATTGACTCTTCTATACAGTTTTAACCCTTTCTGACGCCTCTGCAGTAGACGGCGTTTTGGAAACATAGCGACAAAAGAAAAAAAATCTCAAAACGAGCAATTTCTCCTTTTGACACACAATGTTTTCCACTTTTAGTCATAGGTTATCCATTCAATTATGGAGATTTTCTATTTTTTGACAAAATATGTTCGAAGTCGTCTGCTGCAGAATTTTCGTATGCGGGAAAGGGTTAAAGAAACAGTCAATCGATTGATTTATTTTGTTGGTGTTTTTACACCGCTCTCAACATTGTTTTCGGCTATATTAAGGCGTTCCCTTGGTAAGTCACCAGTACTAATGGTCCATGTATTTCGACGCAGTGAACAGTCTGAACATTGACTATAGTTTGGGCTTTACTTCAGCAACATTCAAAGCAACAAAGCAAAGGGTAAACCAAAACTAAAAGCAGGTCATTCGCAGCATTTCAGACAATGTAAAGTCAGCAAATCAAATTATCGAATACCGTTCTACTAAATATCGGCAAGACCGGAGACTACGGCTATTAGACCAAGGCTACATCATTCCTCCAACAATACATACGTGCCGCGTCTGACGATGTTGGGGCGTGTCTTGTTTTCTCTCCGGCCATAACCCCCACACTACTCGGATGAACCTGACTGTGCACGCATACGCACAATCCCACCAGAGTCTTCACTGTTTGCTTGCATGTAACATAGACCCAGGTGTAAACCTATGAGAAATAATTAGAAATTTCACTTTCACGGGTGGGTACCATCATCTTATGTTTTGTCATTCCGTTACGTTGAGTTAATACGAGCCGTCCCGCGAGGAAACCAACATTATGGCATCTGCGTAATGTATCGACCCAGATCAGCCTGCGCAGTCCGCGCAGACTGATCCGGGCCGACGGATTCCGTCCCAGGGGGATAGAGGTATAGAGTAAATATTCCTGAAAACAGAAAATCCACAGGAGGCGAAAAGTGTCTATCCGGATAAGTCTGCAAGGCATGCTTAGGCTGATCCGAGTCGATACATTACGCAGAGTCAATAATGTTGGTTTTCTGGTGGAACGGCTCATAGAATCTCAAATTCGCCTGACACGGTTCATAATTGGTTATAACAATAGAATTAGACCATTGAGTACAATATGGTTTTCCTGGTAAAAACAGGCGCAATTAACGTAGAGGTCACACCATGGGGAAATAGACCTTGGAAGGTTTATCAATTAATGTAGAGGTCACACCATGGGGAAATAGACCCTAGAAGCTTTATCAATTAACATTTTCCTGTCTTTAGTGGACGACGGTGGTGCAGAGGTAGAGCGTCGGCCTCTCGTATCAAAGGTCCCTGGTTCGAGTCCCGTGATTTTTACGCACAAACGGCGCGAGTACTGGTTAATTCTCCAGGCAGCAGACATCGAGCGTGATTAATATAAGCTCAAAGCTTGTTTCGCAATCGATGTAAAACAAATTATGTTTAAATTAATCTTTATCCTGCTGAATACGGGCAACTGGTATCATCAGAATTGACTTATGATGAATCATTTTTGTTTTTAGAGTAGCTTTCTCTCATCTTTATCTATGAATATGCATGCTTATCTTGATCTGTATTTCTCGGAAATAGTTTTGCATTCGCTCATTAAGAGCCCTTTCTCATTTTACCCACATTGTTTTGAAAACGTCGTCTGTCGTTAAGGCATAGATCGTATGTTTCAGGGTAAAAGTCCGAGTCGTTTTCTCTTATAAGAAACCGTTCAAATAAATGCGGAATTAACAAGAAGCATGGTGCCATTTTAGTATGAATATTGCCCGTCTGATAATAAGAATCGGCCTATTGTTAAACACAGCGCGTTCTAATATTCATGTTTGATAATCGATGAGGAAAATGTTAACATTGATCGATGACTTAAAACCCTTTCTCACGTATAATAAATCTCTACAAGTGGCTGTTTCACGATATTGGATTCTAAATAAAGTATTAGGATAAAAAGTACTAACAACATTTGTAAACATGATCATATTTTGCAAATCCTGTTGTTTCAACATGGAAATGCATCTCATATATGTTTATATTGTTAGATAAGTGCTTCATCGTTTGATTTATTTGTTGATTGATTGATTGGGGTTAAACGCCGTTTTTAATAATTTCTCAGTTATATCACGGCGGCCAGTTCACCTACTCATTCATTTCCTGGTTTTCTCACACCAGTACTCCACACAACAATCTTCCCAAGCAACTGGTAACACTTTTCCAGATATACTTAACCAAGCAAAATAGTTGAATTGAACTAACTGTACTATTTTTTATAAAATACTATTATTTGTATTGTTTTACCTTATTATATTGATTGATTAGATTTAACCCTTTCCCTCATAAGGCTGAAATGGCTGGCCCTTTCAATAAAGGTGACAATCTTTATAATTGAATGGATAACCTATGACTAAAAAGTGGAAAACATTGTGGCAAAAGGAGAAATTGCACTTTTTGTGCAATTTCTTCTTTTGTCACTATGTTTTCAAAAAGCCGTCTGCTGCATAGGGTTAACCCTTTCCCTCATACAACAATTATGCAGCAGACGACTTTGATGAACAGATTTTGTCAAAAAATACAAAAAAATCTATATAATTGAATGGATAACCTATGACTAAAAGTGGAAAACATTTTGGCAAAAGGAGAAATTGCTCGTTTTGAGCAATTTCTTCTTTTGTCACTATGTTTTCAAAAGGCCGTCTGCTACAGAGGGAAAGGGTTAATACTGTTTTCACCAGTATTTGAGTTATATGACGGCGCCAAGTTTACCTAACATGTCTTTTCTGGGTTTCTCTTGCCTGTGCTTCACACAATTACTTAATTTGGACTACAGTTTCAATTTGATTGGATTTCGTCGCTTGAAATATCATATGAGAGTCAAAAAAGAAAACCAGTGAGTCAGTTTTTGTCAGTTTTAATAGGGTGAATCGTCATCCTCAAGGGACTGTACTCTATAGGTACGACGCGAGCATCGGCATCGCGAGGTGCTTGGTTCAAATCTTGCCCGGACCCTTCGAGTTTTTCCTGAGGCAACACTATTTATGCTCGTCCCATTTGTATAAACCGAAAGCTGTGAGGGAAAAAGCCTCTAAATTACACATTAATTACTTTGAATCGAGAATAGAGCAATTGTTCCATTGTTTCATTTTCAACAGTATGTATCACTTGCTATTTCTCTTCACCCCGCTGTATAAACGGCTATCTGTAAGGGGGGAAAGGCCAAACACTATACTGTAAACGCAAAACTAACTTTCACTTTACATGTAATACAGTCATATTGTATGAAATCCCCATTAACTTTGAACCGAGAGAAGAGCAATTGTTCAATTTGTTCATCTGCACGCTACTTAAACAATTGCTTAGATTGCGTGGATACATATTCAATTAGATATGAGCCGTCCCGCGAGAAAAACCAACATTATGGACTCTGCGTAATGTATCGATCCAGATCAGCCTAGACAGTCAGCGCATGCTAATCCGTGCCGACACATTCGTCTGAGGTGGATAGAGGTATCGAATAATGATTACTGAACCGGAAAATCCACAGGAGGATAAAATGGTCTGTCCGGGTAAGCCTGCGCGGCATGCTTAGGCTGATTCGGGTCGATACTTTACGCAGAGTCCACGATGTTGGTTTTCTCGCGGGACGGCTCATACGTTTAACCCTTACCCTCATATAAACGCTTTCTGACGCCTCTGCAGCAGACGTCTTTTTGAAAACATAGTGACAAAAGAAGAAATTGCTCAAAACGAGCAATTTCTCCTTTTGCCACAATGTTTTCCACTTTTAGTCATAGGTTATCCATTCAACTATAGAGATTTTCTATTTTTTGACAAAATATGTTCAAAGTCGTCCGCTGCAGATTTGTCGTATGAGGAAACGGGTTACAGTACAACATAGCTGTAGAAACAGTGTAAAACGTCAGTAATACAAACATGTTTGTCTCTTTCGTTAAGGCCTGTTTAAATTGCATTGTCGATCTCTTTTGTCAAGATCTGTTTGAAATCTATTTACGGTTATCTGTGAACCTAATTGCCGTTTTCATTCTCAAATTGATCATTAAACTGCAGAGAATCCGGAAAACATTTAACCCTTTCCCATAAATAACAAATCTGCAGACTGTGATGTCACATTGGAACGTGATAAATCTTCATAAATACGAGCTTGATTATTAATTAGAGTTGAAAACATTGTTGCAAAAGAAGAAGTTGCTCATTATGAGTAATTTTTCCTTTTGCAACAATGTTTTCTAAAGTCGCATGCTGCAGAAGCGTCAGCAAGTGAGTTTGTGTAGGAAAAAGGGGGGGGGGGGGGGGGGGGGGTGGTTAAGATGTTTTGTTCGGCGCTATACGAATATCAGCCGTTAAACATTTGTGACCAATGTAGATTAAGATCATCTGCGGGGTTTAATCTGGCTTTGCATTGTTTGCCAATTACCCATTGAAGGTTTAAAAAAAAAAGGGTGTCAAGCAATTACAATGGATATCAATATAATGTTTGCACAGTTAGATATTTTCCCGCAGGTAACAATTACGCTGAGATTGGATTTCCTGGAGCACCGCTTATTTAAACTTGTCGTAAATACGGCTTATGTTGGTTTTCCAGGAGAACCGTTTATTTAGACTTGTCGCAAATACGCATAATGTTGGTTTTTGCTGGATCACCCCTTAAGTAGACTTGTCGTAAATGCGCAAATATTGGATTTCCCGGAGTACCGCTTCATTAGACTTGTCGTAAATACGCTTAATGCAGAAATTCCTGGAGCATCGCTTATTTAGACATGTAACGATTACGCATACGGTTGTATTTCCTTAAACAAGGCTAAATCAAACGTGTCATAAATGCGCAAAGGTTGATTTTCCTTGAGCACCGCTCAGTTAAACCGGTCATAAATGCACAAAGGTTTGTTTTCCTGGATCACCGCTCGGTTAAACCGATCATAATTGCGCAAAGGTTGGTTTTACTGGAACACCGCTCGATAAACCGGTCATAAATGCGCAAAGGTTGATCTTCCTTGAGCGCCGCTCGTTAAACCGATAAATGCACAAAGGTTGTTTTTCTGGAGCACCTAAACCGGTCATAAATGCGCAAAGGTTTGTTTTCCAAGATCACCGCTCGGTTAAACCGGTCATAAATGCGCAAAGGTTGGTTTTCCTGGAGCACCGCTCAGATAAACCGGTCATAAATGCGCAAAGGTTGGTTTTCCTTGAGCACCGCTCAGTTAAACCGGTCATAAATGCACAAAGGTTAATTTTAATTGAGCACCGACCAGTTAATCCGGTCATAAATGCGCAAAGGTTGGTTTTCTTTGATCCCCGCTCAGATAAACCGGTCATAAATGCGCAAAGGTTGGTTTTCCAGGACCATTTTTATTCGTTGAGCTTACGTCACACGCAAGCCGATCCTCTAGATGCGGATCAAGATGCACTTTCTTGCAATCGGATCAGAACCTATTATTTCACGTTCTTGTCGAACAAGCATCTTCTAAAAGAAACGTTGATTGTAAAAAGGCTAGTTTATAAATGTGCACTTTGAAATAAGAAGGGTTTCGATCCGGCTATTCATTAATCATTTACAATCCCTTAAACATGTGCTTAATCAAATGGAACTGAAGAATGTATCACAATTGGTTATACAAGCTCTGATAAAATGGTGATATCATAAAATAGCTTAACATTAATCAACCAACAATTCGATTCATTATTACAGTGTAAACGTATACACTTATACTAATATGCTGTATTTTGGACCGGCGGCTTATATTCCATACACTTTAATCTTGATCATAAATGACACATGTTTCGACAAAGCCCGAAGGTCTGTTTTCCTGTGACGTGGGTCAATTGATCTATCATCCTGAAAATACAAATAGAATAGCTTAAAACATCACCAGGGCGATCATTAAGATAGACACGTGGTTGGCATATAGTCAACAACAACTGGTGTGGCTGTTTGATGTTCTTCTTGTTTTTGGTTAAATACCAAAAATATCTGTGTTTATATAAGCAACAACGTCAGCAGATCCGCGTTCAATAAATACTAAAACAGAAACCTGTTGCGACCACCAAGTAGGTTTATGTAGGGTTTTTTCCCGACAACGTTCGCTTGGACGGAAATTGGGTTTAGTGCATAATGTATGATTATTGAATAAATCTGAAAACTTTGTGACAAAAAGCAGAAATTGCTCGTAATAAGTAATTCTCCTTTTACACACAATGTTTTCAAAATTCGTCTGCTGCAGAGGCGTCAGACAGGGTCTGTATTACGGAAAGAGTTCATGACATTGTACCTTTCAGACTTAAGAAGATTATTTTTGCAAAGTAGAATAAAATTCTATGTTGGTTTTCTTAGTTTTGACAATGGTATATAACTGGATTAGTCTTTATTGTTTGAGAATTGTGACCCTGCAATCGTGAAACTGGTTGCTTTAAATGTCTGCTTCCTAGCGACTGATCAGATGCTCGCATCGAGGTTGTTAGAAAACACCATAACATTACGAGGCTTATCATAGGACTTGGTCCTGGGACTTTGGATCAACAGACAGACGATCTAGCTTGTAGTAACTGTTTCACACCATATTTAAGTCAATATTTAGTGGCCCTGTGGTCGAGCTGAACTGTCAATCAAGAGGTCGAGGATTCAAACATCGGTCCAATTACCAGAAGTTTCTTGGGTGCTATAAAGAGGTCTAGTTCTGGTCCTTTCCGAGGGAAAAGGCCTCGCATTTATCGATGCTATACACGGAACACGTAAACTAAACGAATGATACTTTCGGACATAGAGGGACATGTAATTAGAAAAATCTAATTAGAAACAATACTGGAAGTTAGCTCTTTCACTGCCGAATTTCACAAAGTCAACTCTTCCATGTTGAAAATTTGACCACTCCATTTTTCGTCAAACAGGAAATTTGGTACAACTTAATATCTTAATGGCGAACAGTGTAGATTTCAGGCAAGACAGCTCTTTACGAGTTGTCTCACCTAAATATGCACTGTTTGGAAAAAACAACTCTAATTGCCTTTGGCAGCGAAAGGCTTAAAGACTATACACACTACTGATAATCATTTTCTTTATTTCTTTCAGAACAAAGCAAGCATAGATGGCGAAGCTTCACAGATTTCTGAGGTTGAACGACAGGTTCGATTCCCAGGTGTTTACGTTTTCTCTTCCGAACAAACTAGTGTCGGAGAGCTCGTCGAACAGTTATACGAAGGATATCATATACGGGCACCACAAATGGACAGTGACTTTCGTGCGGACGGACAAACATTTAGGATGCTTTCTCAAGCTCCAGACAATCGGTAACGGTATGAAAGTACAGATAGACTTCTCATTTACTCTACTCAATAAAGATCATTTTACAAGAAACGAAAGCTTTATCGAGAAAGGCTATTCGTTTACAGTGGATGCTACCGAACATGGCAGAAAGGCATTTATAGGGCTCAGCGACCTATCAGAGAGGGATTTTATGCAGGATTCGGGAGAGTTTTTGATAGAACTTGAAATGAGGAAGATTAACTGTGTATTTGAATGTTACATACGGGTACCGCGAGAGAGCCAATCACGTTACTCGTACGAAACGAGGCTTGAATCGTCCTATTTCTCTTTTGGCCTTTTTGATTGGAGCGTTTCATTGTTCCCAAGCGAAGGCAGTGTCGATCAAAATGAGAGTATAGCTCTGCAGCTGCACCGTCACACCAGTTTCGACCACATATGCAATGTTCGGTATTATATCAGTTTAGGGGAGAACGGTGCCTTCAAGTCCGAGGAGTTGGACCAGCTTGTCGATATAGCAGGCAATGGCGACGTCTATATTCTAAATAACTCGCTGTTTAACTTAACGAGGGGAAGTTCCACCATGAAAATGAAAATCACTATGGTTTCCGTCGTCTCTATAAGTGAGATATCCCTGAACATCGCCGGTCGAATAAAAGACAGCGGCCATTTTTATGACAGAGGTAAACAGGCATGGTGAGTAGATTCATTGTTAATCCATTGCCGCATACACTAAATATACAGCAGACGGCTTTAGCTTAAACATATTAAATTCTCATATATTTTACATAGTAGGAAACATCAAGAAATATACACTGGAGAAATGGATTGGACTGACAGCTCATAGCTTAGTTTAGGTCCTCTTCAATAAAGATTGATTTACTGGAAGCAGACGGCTTTGAAAACATCTACGCGAAAGAATGGAAAATCGTCTGCTGCAGAAACTTCAGAAAGCGTCTATATCGATGGCTTGGCGTGAAACGGTTGTAACTAAAATTGGTAATTTGTTACAAGGTTAATCACCTAGCCATAATGTCTTTATAAACGTTAAATCTTTTTTCTTGGTAAACATTGGAAATTTAGATGCCATTGCTCGTTCTGAGCAATGGCATCTAAATTTGCATTGTTTACAAAGGGGTCAAAATTGCCCCTAAACCAGGGTTTTCAAAATAGGTTTTTAGTTACAACCGTTTCACGCCAAGCCCTCGATATGTGAGTGAGACAAGGTTAATTATTGACATATTTTTCGAAGTAGTAATCATTCCCGAAATCGCCATTATCACCTCTAATGTTTGATTGGTGAAGTTCCAAGTTATATATATTGTTTACCCCTTATTGATAAATGAGTAGCGACCAATGTATCCCAAGAGTTTACTGCACGAACACAGAGGTGAATATGTTATTTGGTTGGTAGTATGGCTACCATTTGATTCCGTAAAAACTGCCATTGAACACCGCGCTGAATACAATACATAGGGAAAATATGTTGCAGGAGCGATATTAGGTTTTGTATTGTTCTAGGATGGGCGTAGAAAATAAATTGATATCTCGCAGAACCAGAGGTCGAGAGAGATGTCTAATGTACCACGCTCTGAGTAGACAATACGACTCCAAATATCGCTTCTGCATCATAACTTTCCTTTTATTGTATATACCTTGTATAACTTTTAAGATGAGGTAAAGAAAAATATATACAAATTTCTATATTTTAAATAATGAAATAACACAATATACGTATAAAATATTATTGTCATGTGAACTACGTCTCACTACCTCATTTTGAATGACGTGAATTCATATTTCAATGACGTCATATCATATTTCAGTAACGTGCCATAACAATATTTGTAACCGTACACCTAGTCAAATACGGAACTTTAATCCGTCGTGTTTGAACTGCGCAAACCATCTGCATGCATTTGCGCCGGAAAATATACAGGTATATAATAACATACAATAGATCTACAAAAGTATTTGATTACTTCCAAGCAAAGTTTCCTATAGTTAGTTACAAATAATAATGTACAAAGAACAAAAGAAATCATTTTACGAGAAGCAAAATAATATGAACCAACTAGATCAAATAGTATGTACAGAACTAAATCATTTTAAAGACAAGCAATTTAATTTCCTCTTTAAAAGATGTGTAAACAAGTGTAAATTATCACAAACTGCACAAATGTGTTCACTTGTTTAATATTCACTTTTAGCCATTTATACCGGCAGCTAGTCATGAAGTTTAACCCTTTCCCTCATACGACAATTCTGCAGCAGACGACTTTGAACATATTTTGTCAAAAGATAGAAAATCTCTATAATTGAATGGATAACCTATGACAAAAAGTGGAAAACATTGTGGCAAAAGGAGAAATTGCACGTTTTGTGCAATTTCTTCTTTTTCAATATGTTTTCAAAAATCCGTCTGCTGCAGAGGCGTCAGAAAGCGTCTATATCAGGGAAAGGGTTAAAAAGTGTCATCAAATTATTTATAAAATTTGATATGACATTTATATAAATACCCGTGTTTATGGATAATTTCCCACGAGACATTATCAAAAAAAGAAAAATGTTTGAAGTGACAAAATATCATGATATTGAAAGTGAAGATTTTATCAGATTATTATGTATCTGTAATTTTCTTTTATTTATTTTGTTAATTAGTTAAATCGAGTGTTTGATAATGTCGATAACCCACGATTTATATCGACAATGTACACGTTCTGTACGCAATACATGTGTTAATTATAATGGTGTAGATCATGATCGAACCACTCAACTATGCAGTCCGATATCGGCCTACACTATCTTATATTTTATTTTCCATTTGAGTACATTGAATAGACCCTAGGACAACCTCACGGAATGTAGAACATTTTGAAAGCTTTTGTTTTCTCCCGGTTTGGTTGTTCTTTTGGAGGGACATTTGTTGATATAGACACTTTAATGATGTTTGAGCCGTTCCACGAGAAATCCAACATTGTGGACTCTGCGTAAACTATCGAACCGGATCACCCTAAGCATACCGCGCAGGCTAACCCGGACAGACACTTTTCGTCTCCTGTGGATTTTCCTTTTCTGGAAGCATACACACGTAACTCTATACCTTTACCCGGATCAGCCTAAAGCTTGCCAAGCAGGCTAATCCGGTCAGACGCGTATCGCCTCCTGTGGATTTTCTGTTTCCGGAATCATTACTCTAAACTTCTATCCCCCTGAGACGGAATGTGTCTGCACGGATTAACCTGCACGGACTGCGCTGGCTGATCTTGGTCGATACATAACGCAGAGTCTATAGTGTTGGTCTTCTCGTGGTACGGCTCATTGGTAGAAAACAGTTTTCTAGACGAACACTACAAGCGTTAGGGATGTTCTTAATAGGAATTTTGATAAGTGAACATGGGACTATAAATTACCATAATAATTTATGGAAAGTGTTCCCCTGGATAATGTTTTTCCTTATTAAAGAGTAGGTATGGTTTATGGATGCCCATGCACACGAACAAGGGGACATCGGAGAAAGTTCTTTGTCTGCTGAACGAATACGGAAATCAGCTCTCAAGCACGGGTACCAGCGTCTTGAAGTACATAGAGCCCGTATTAAAAGTAACTAAATTTCTGATTGGCTAAGCCATTAAGGCTTAGCCAATCAGAAATGTTGTTACTTTTTTTAATTTGAATTATAATTATATATTGCTTTACTGATGAATATGGTCAGTCATGGAAATATCATTTATTTCTTTGAGAGTGACAGTGTAGACTCTGATGATGCTGTTCGGGGCGAACAGGACATATCTGATACAACTGCGGGTTGATCGTGATCGTCAATGGTAACTCAGTCCCAGAGTACGATTTACGCGTAACGTGGTCAATTTTGATATTACCAACAAGTTGATAATGGCGCCCTGAGTATTTATACCATCGTCGTAATGTCTGGACAGAAACATAAAACAGGACCATTATACCGCCTTTGCCAAAGATATTAATCAATAAGTAAAAATGTAAGAATTGTTTTTTTCACTGACAGGTCCAGGCAAGGACCAATCGGTCTGAATTAGTTCCAATTCTGAATTTGATGAATAAATTGTAACTTTTAAAGTAACAAACTTTTTGTTTTAAGAAAATCAGAAGAGCTGTTTACTTTTGGGAAATCTGTCTTACATTTGAGGTGAGAGAGACAATTGCTCTATCAAAATAGTTGTTTCTCCAATCAACATTGGAATTTATTATTTCATTGTGGTTTTCCGCCGTTTTCAATATTAGTTCAGTTATATCAAGGCGAAACAACACTTATTCACAATTCCTGGGTATATACACCAGTACTAGATTATAAATGTGTCTTGCCAGCGAGCGGAGATAGACATGGGACCATATGTGATAACACCTAGACGGAGTCTCACTATCGACGTAGTAAGACTTCTTTCCGAAAAGGAAATATAAATATGCTGGGAGTGGCGTTAAAATGTATATTATATTAATTGATTAATTGATTGATTGGTGTTTTACGCTGCTTCCAACAATGTTTCAGTAATATCATTGCGTTTCCTGGGTAAGTTAACAGTACCACTGGTCCATTTATCCTGACAACAGCCAGTCAGTCGTAATGCTGACCCGCAACCCGGAGCGCCAAAGAAGGCAGCCATTACTACAATTTTTAAAGTATATTATATTGATGATGTGTCACATTACTAGTGTACAATGCTCCATGAAAACCAACCTTAGCGTAATATTACAAGTTTAGGAATGAATCGATCCGAAAAAATCCCTTTAATCTTATTCAAGGGGAGCTTTTATTGCCAGAAACTCTTTGAAACAGTATGTGACTAATGCCTTTAGGTTTGGTTTAGCAGAGCGCTCTTAAACAGGTAGACCAAACCATCCACATAGAACAGAGTCTCTAGTGCCTTGGTGTTCACACTCTTTTTCCGGATGATTCATAGATGCGTGTTTAATTATATCACGCGTGGATCATGTGTTCGAATAGAGATCCAAAGACCTAATTGTGTTAGGTTTATTTTAATATATACAGTATATATAGATAAATGGTTTGTTTCATTGTCTGATCGAGATATAGTTTAACGCAGTAAGCATCAAAAGTGTATTTTTCACGAATAACTACATGTATGCCTAAAGTGAAAATAACTGTTTGGATATTCTTGAAGAGAAATAAATCATGGTATGAGCCGTTCCACGAGAAAACCAACGATATGGACTGTGCGTAATGAATCGACCCAGATCCGCGCAAGCCAATCCGGGCCGACACATTATGTCTCAGGGGGTTAGAGGTATAGAGTACAAGTATAGAAACAAAAAATCCACCGTAGACGAAACAGTAGGTGAAACGAGTCTGCCCGGATTAGCCTGCTTGGCAAGCTTTTTAGGCTGATCCGAGTAAAGGTATAGAGTTACGTGTGTATGATTCCAGAAACGGAAAATCCACATGGGACGAACAGTGTTTGTCCGGGTTAGCCTGCGCGGCATACTTATGCTGTTTGGGGTCGATACATTACGCAGAGGCCATAAGGTTGGATTGTGGGTGGAACGGCTTATATTACATCTAAATGAAGACTTGTTTTGTTTATGGCATGCCTTTACTTGCAAATTACATATGAAACAGGTTTTAACGTGGAGTAAGCTGCGAAAAGTATTGCTTGATAATAAAACTGTATAAAATAGTGAATGTATCAGATTATAACCATCTGAAAGGAAATATGTCATGATGTTACATTTAAACAAACACTTATTTTGCTAATGACATGGTTTTTCTCACTAATAAGATATAGAGACTTAAACACAGAAGTAATTGCTTTCCCTCCTCATGGCTGTAGGGTTAGCATTACGACTGACTCGCTGGTGTCAGCATAAATGGTACAGTAGTACTGTTACACAGGAAAACGCCGTGATATAACTGAACAGTTGTTGAAAGCGAAGTAAAACACCATACCCACAAACATATTGAGACGAGTAAACTGTGATGATTGCACTGTAAGAAATAGTGGGTTTATCACTACCATCTGGGTTGATTTTTTCTCATTTTCCAATGATGAGCATGAAATATCGAAGCTTTTTTACCTGGCCCAGTGCTTAATGACTGTCATAGAAGTGCCCATTAGCGAAAAAGCTTTACAATTATCTTTTGTAGGAAATCCTAATACAAGTACCTCGGGAATTCGACGTATCTTCCATCTATGTCTTTATTACAAATTAAAAGAAGAAACAATGTAATCTTCGAGAAAGCTAGTTTGAAAGAAGGGCATGTCAGTGCGTTTATGTCACAGCACACCAATTAATTTGCTTCTTTGTTTTAATGTAAATCAAATCAGTTTTAACCCTAAATTGTCACATTTTTCAAAGCGTTTTACATGTAGAACACATTATATCATTGACAAAATTACCTCTAAGCTTTAGAATAATCCAAAGAAAATAGGGTTCATGTATAATACAAGAAAGAATAATTTTGAACGAAATTTGGCTGCTTTCAATACTTTTCTTTCACTTTCAAACAAGGTCAACATACTAACAATGATAAAAGCAAACATATATAGTGTATCCTATACACATTTACAATGACCTTAAACTCATTGTCATATATGCAATGCATTCTGGTGAAGGTATACACTCAAGACTACGCAAACAAAGGTTTTTTTATGAACTACTTTTATCAGATCAGCTTGGCCGCGGATGTATTTGGCGTAAATTGACCTTAATTACGGCTAGCGATTTGAGGTCTCAACGCATCTGCATATAAAGACAAGTCAGTCGACCCTGTGTATCCGCAACGTCTCGTGAAAGAGCATTTACTGTTTGTATATATGTAATTAAATCCTAGATGCATCTTACGACCAAACTACTTGAAGCGTAGCCCCAGTAGTTGAACGGTTATGTACCTTTAACCCTTTCCAGCATACAATAAATCTGCTGCAGGCTAACTTAAGGAAAAAGCCCTGAAAAATCTCCTTTGACCACAGTGTTTTTAAAAGTCGTCTGCTGCTTTTGCGTCAGAATGTGTCTGCAGGTGGATAAGGGTTAAATGATACCAAACCGGAGTGTCAATTAGACAACAAATCCCAAGATGCGGTTGTTGTACGTAGACAACGTCCTCCGTGTATATGTGAGAAAACAATGTTCGGATACCTGATCTACTCAAACACTCTCGCCATGCGATGTTTACAAAGTGTAGAATACGATATATCGCACTTTCGAAATAAGAGATCTAAATGTACGCTGTATGTCAGAGCCTTATTGAATATTTCTTTGATTTATTAGCGAACAACTTGCAGATCCGGGGTCCATTTCCACCAACCTTACCAAGCACAAAGTAATACATAAATACTTAAAATCATATTTCATCTTTTTTGTTTCCCTAATAATTTGTAAATTATGAATTGTGGAATGATTAAGTTGCCATAAATAGTTACCTTGCTGACTAACATTACTTGTTAAGAAATGAAATCCTTTTGCCTTTTTATTTATTAGGAAAACATAAATAATGAGAAACGCCATTAATTATTTATTTATTTTTTAGAGCTTAATTTCGTTGGTGGAATTGGGTCCATATCAGATTTCACAGATGATTAAAACCTGTAACATTTTTCTTAATAGTTATGAGCCGCGTCTGTCGATATTTATAACCGTTTCCGTATCTCATAGATGTCGATATTTATAACCGTTTCCGTATCTCATAGATGTCAATATTTATAACCTTTTACGTATCTCAAAGATGTCGATATAAATAACCGTTTCGTATCTCATAGGTGTCGATACAAATAACCGTTTCGTATCTCATAGATGTCGATATTTATAATCGTTTACGTATCTCATAGATGTCGATATTTATAACCGTTTACGTATCTCATAGATGTCGATATTTATAACCTTTTTACGTATCGCATAGATGTCGATATTTATAACCGTTTATGTATCTCATAGATGTCGATATTTATAACCGTTTACGTATCTCATAGATATCGATATTTATAACCGTTTACGTATCTCATAGATGTCGATATTTATAACCTTTTACGTATTTCATAGAAGTCGATATTTATAACCGTTTGCGTATTTCATAGATGTCGATATTTATAACCGTTTACGTATCTCATAGATGTCGATATTTATAACCTTTTACGTATCTCATAGATGTCGATATTTATAACCGTTTTCGTATCTCATAGAAGTCGATATTTATAACCGTTTGCGTATCTCATAGATGTCGATATTTATAACCTTTTACGTATCTCATAGATGTCGATATTTATAACCTTTTAAGTATCTCATAGAAGTCGATATTTATAACCTTTTACGTATCTCATAGAAGTCGATATTTATAACCGTTTGCGTATCTCATAGAAGTCGATATTTATAACCTTTTACCTATCTCATAGAAGTCGATATTTATTATCTTTTACGTATCTCATAGAAGTCGATATTTATAACCTTTTACGTATCTCATAGAAGTCGATATTTATAACCGTTTACGTATCTCATAGAAGTCGATATTTATAACCTTTTACGTATCTCATAGAAGTCGATATCTATAACCTTTTAAGTATCTCATAGAAGTCGATATTTATAACCTTTTACGTATCTCATAGATGTCGATATTTATAACCTTTTACGTATCTCATAGAAGTCGATATTTATAACATGTCTAGCTTTATTTTGTTATATAATATACAAGCGAACTGTGACGGCCCTGATGAGACTGACTCGCCCGGGTTTTAATTGTTTGCTTATTCAATCAAACCTGTTAATCGTCAGACACGGTGCATATACAGGGAAACCTGTGTATAAAGACCACTCATTGGAACACAACAATGTGGTCTTTGTTCACAGGTGGTCTTTATTTACAGGGTCATTTATGAAGAAAATTAGTAATTGTTGTAACTAAACGTATTGTTGCTATATACAGGGAATTGCTGTTCCAGGTTGGTCTTTAGCACAGGTTTGACTGTATTTTCACAATAAGTTAACCCCTACGAATATATAGACAGACGTTTTCTGACGTCTCTGCAGCAGACGACCTCTGACGACATTGTGGCAAAAGGTGAAAATGCTCGTAATGAAAAATGTCACCATTTGCAACAATGTCTTCACCTATGAAATAATTATACATTCATTAGTTTTTGTCTGCTGCAGATATGCCTGATGTATGTAGGAAGGGGTTATTGTATGTGAATGTTAGAGACGCAATCCAACTTACTTCTTTAAGGATTGCTGTTAATACAGCTCTTTTACCCACAATATCTCTCATATCATCCAACCAAACCCTATGTTGTGTGTACTCAAAAGAATCGTCTCAATGAGACGATTCTTTTGAGTACCCACAACATAGGGTTAGAGAGTAAAATAAGGATTTTAGAACGTTCAAAACGCCCGTTATCTAGAGCTGTGCATGATGCGTATACTCCTCCTTATCCGGACCTCTGCATAGTATTTTGATATTCAAAATATTTCACACTACACCAAATAACTTCCTTCTTTGTTTACATGTAAATCAACCAGCTTCAACCCTCGTTTGTCACACTTTCTAAGCGTTTCCCAGGTAGAACACACTGCACGAAAATTGGGATTTAATTTAGAAGTAAATTTCCTTAAATTTCCTTAAATTCCGAAATTTACTTGATTTGCAAGTAAATTTCGGAATTTAAGGAAATTGACTTCTAAATTAAATCCCAATGTTCGTGCAGTGATATATGTACACCATGTATCATTGAAAAGAGATACTCCTTACCTTTAAAATAATCCATAGAAAATGTGGGGTCATGCATTATGCAAGAAAAAAACTCGCTCTGTGAGGATAGGGACCGTCCTTTTTACCACAATCCAGCTAGGCTGAAACTGGGTTTCCACATCCTCTACTTTCACTTTCACACAAGGTGAAAATACCTAAAATGATCAAATCAAACAGTTCCAGTTCATCCTCTACATATTTACAAAGGGGCCCGCGGCTGTTTTTAGCGTAATTTGACCTTAAGTGGCAGCGCGACTTCTATATTCGAGATTTGCGGATTTGGTGTTTGTAAGAATTGGTTAATGGATGCGAATTCTAGAGACGCAATCCAACTTATTTCTTTTGGGATTGCTGTTAAAATGTGAATATTCAACACACGTGAGAGACCGTTAGTCGCAGCGCGACTTCTATGTTCGAGATTTGCAGATTTGGTGAATGTAGGAATTGGTTAATTGATGCGAATTCTGGAGACGCACTCCAACTTATTTCTTTTGGGATTGCTGTTAAAATGCGAATATTCAACACAAGTGAGAGACCGTTAGTCGCAGCGCTATCCAACTTATTTCTTTTGGGATTGTTGTTAAAATATGAATATTCAAAACAAGTGATGGCGCGACTTCTTTATTTGAGATGGGACCTGAAAGGCTAGCTATCAAAATAGAAATAAAAACAAACAGACGAGATTAAATTGATTCTCTTCTTGGCAATTCCCCTACCTCTGTTATACTGTTGAACGCTTTTATTTGAGGGGCCGTCAAATAATTCTATAACTAAACTTCTAGAAAATAATGTGTAAAAAAAATTAATTTGCTTTTAACTTTAATCCCTCACCATATTCTCCTATGTGGTGCAGTAGTAGGGCCGCGGGTGGTGCAGTAGTAGGGCCGCGGGTGGTGCAGTAGTAGGGCCGCGGGTGGTGCAGTAGTAGGGCCGCGGGTGCAGTAGTAGGGCCGCGGGTGGTGCAGTAGTAGGGCCGCGGGTGCAGTAGTAGGGCCGCGGGTGGTGCAGTAGTAGGGCCTCGGGTGGTGCAGTAGTAGGGCCGCGGGTGGTGCAGTAGTAGGGCCGCGGGTGGTGCAGTAGTAGGGCCGCGGGTGGTGCAGTAGTAGGGCCGCGGGTGGTGCAGTAGTAGGGCCGCGGGTGGTGCAGTAGTAGGGCCGCGGGTGGTGCAGTAGTAGGGCCGCGGGTGGTGCAGTAGTAGGGCCGCGGGTGGTGCAGTAGTAGGGCCTCGGGTGGTGCAGTAGTAGGGCCGCGGGTGGTGCAGTAGTAGGGCCGCGGGTGGTGCAGTAGTAGGGCCGCGGGTGGTGCAGTAGTAGGGCCTCGGGTGATGCGGGAGGACGCGGGTTTGATCCCCAGTCGGCTCATAACAATAACTACTAATACGGTAGTGACGGTTTCCCTCCCTGGCGCTCAGGATTGTGGTATAAGCAATACGACTGATTCGCTGGTGTCATGATAAATGGACCAGTAGTTCTGATAATTTACATGAATCAATCGACGTGATATATTTATCATGACTGAACAAAAATTATGCTGAAAGCGGTGTAAAACACCCGCATACAAATACGAACACAATTTAAAAAGAAACACACTTCTAGTATTATAATCTCGAAACCATTTCGAGGGCTCGGCGTGAAACGGTTGTAACTAAAAACCTATTTTGAAAACCCTGGTTTAGGGGCAATTTTGACCCCTTTGTAAACAATGCAAATTTAGATGCCATTGCTCAGAACGAGCAATGGCACCTAAATTTCCATTGTTTACCAAGAAAAATGAGTTAACGCTTATAAAGACTTTATGGCGAGGTGATAAACCTTGGTAAAAAAAAAAAATTTTTTAGTTACAACCCTTTCACGCCAAGCCCTCGATTTGTTTTAAAGGAGCGTAGTACGACCAAAGTTATTATACTGAAGAATTACAAGTGAACATATGAGCCGTCCCGTGAGAAAACCAACATTGTGGACTCTGCGTCCACTATCGACCCGGATCAGCCTTAGCATGCCGCGCAGGCTTACCCAGATAGACACTTTTCGCCTCCTGTGGATTTTCTGTTTCAGGAATAGCTACTCTATACATCTATCCCCCTAAGACGGAATGTGTCGGCCGGATCAGTCTGCGCGGACAGCGCAGGCTGATCTGGTCGATACATTACGCAGATGTCTATCGCCGCAGCTGCATTTTGGGGGCATTTTGAGAAAACCAACATTATGGCCTCTGCGTAATGTATCGACCCAGATCTGATCCGGGCCGACACATTCCGTCACAGGGGGATAAAGGTATATATTAATTATTCCTGAAACAGAAAATCCACAGGAGGCGAAAAGTGTCTATCCGGGTAAGCCTACGCGGCATGCTTAGACTTATCCGGGTCGATACTTTACGCAATGTTGGTGTTATCGCGGGATGGCTCATTTTGGTGTGTCAAAAAGGCATCCGAGTGTATAACAGGAATAAAACAAAAGGCCGCAACGCGTTTCAGCCTGGCGAGTATGGTAAGTGGGTAATATGAGCAGTCTTATCTGTTGCAAGGGATTCCGGAACAATGTCACACTTATGTACACACACATTGGCATTCATAATACATACACGATAATGCTGTCTCCCCAGACAGTTTAACCCTTTTCCTCATACAACAATTCTGCAGCAGACGACTTTGAACATATTTTGTCAAAAAATCGAAAATATCTATAATTGAATGGATAACCTATGACTAAACGTGAAATAATTGTGGCAAAAGGAGAAATTACTCGTTTTGAGCAATTTCTTCTTTTGTTACTATGTTTTCAAAAAGCCGTCTGCTGCAGAGGCGTCAGAAAGCGTCTATATGGGGGAAAGGGTTAATGTATAAGTTAGTAGAGCTATTTCAAATGCCAATATTTTTTCACAGAATCAACAAAATATAACGCGAGTAGGCAAGTTCTTCGTGATACCTACATGTATTGCCAAATCCACTGAAGCGGCCGTGTGACAGAAATAATCAGCAGTCAAAACTAACTATACCCTTAATAGTTTTAAGGATTCTTACGAAATATTGACCCTGGACACAGCACTAGAAAATGCGCATGCGCTTCTTAACCCTTTGCCTCATACGACAATTCTGCAGCAGACGTCTTTGAACATATTTGGTCAAAAATTAGAAAATCTCTGTAATTGAATGGATAACCTATGACTAAAAGTGGAAAACATTGTGGTAAAAGGAGAAATTGCTCGTTTTGAGCAATTTCTCCTTTTGTCACTTTGTTTTCGAAAAGCCGTCTGCTTCAGAGGCATCAAAAAGCGTTTATATGAGGGAAAGGGTTAAGGATTCTTACGAAATATTGATCCTGGACACAGCACTAGAAAAGTATAGACAGACGTGCATGCTCTTCTTAAATATTTTCGGGAATGAATAAGTGGCCTTTCAATTCCTTCTTGATTTCGGATCGTTTCATTATTCAATAGCATATCGCACATTGCTCTATTAATAATCAGCAAACGATGTAGACTAGGATACACACTATAAGACATGACATATCAAGATGAAACAAAGAGACGACTGCACTGTGGTGCCGATTTCCGTGAAACTATTGCAGTATAACACACATTAAATAAAGCACGTAAAACCGGTGTTTAGCATTCTCTACTTTCACTTCCAAACAAGGTAAAAATATTAAAAGTGATTAAATCAATCATTTCCAGTGCATCCTATACACATTTACAATGACTTTAAACTAAATGTCATGTATTCAATGCAATCTGGTGATGGTATACACTCATTTCAACAAAGTTTATTTAGGGACTATTTGGGTCAGCATGTCAGCGGATGTATTTGGCGTAATTTGACCTCAAGGAAAACAAATCTGAGCGTTCTCGTGATACAAGCAGATAACGATTTGTCTATTCATCCATGCTGTCTAATATTATTAATCGAAAATGTCTTGAAGGCAAAACCTCAGTGAATAATTCGCGACCGATGAACATTTTGATCAGACTGTGATAATGCACAGCCCGATCTGGACTAACATTGATCGTGTATGTATCATGGTTAGCTTTTGTAAAGGCGCAACTAGTATATATTATCAGTTCAAAAGCAATTTTTACAAACAAATATTTTAAATCAGGCTTAAGTTTCCTGAACTCAAAGCTAAAACAGATAGATTAATTTGATAAAGGTGCACCAAGGAGAACGCGATTCTCAGAAAAGGCATTCCGGAGAAACTCATCTCGGGAATTTGAAATATCTCATCGTTATCACTGAAGCAAAGATAGAATCTGTTAAAATTGTTTCTCCGCATTTTCTCTAAATGGATAAAATGTTCTAACTGTTCACTCTAAAATGCTGGGTTTCTACCGATTTGTGTCGTATTCCCGAATATCTACCTCGTCTCATAACCTGTTTTGTAATACGGTTGAAGACTCTTACTTTCTTAAACCCTTTCCAACAACGTTTACTGACTCCTCTGCAGCAGACGACTTTTGAAATAATTGTGGTAGCAAAGGGGGGGAAACTGCTCTATTTGCCATAATGTTTTGAACTCTCTATTCAATAATGATAGAAAGAGATTTTTCTATATTCTGGACTTGTTAATTTCAAAGTCGTCTGCTGTAGATTTATTGTATATGGGAAAGGGTGAAATGAATCCGCAGTGCTGAATGGTAAGTGTGTGGTCTATGAAACCGGGCTTGTCGGTTCAATCTCCGAGTGAGGTGTTTCTTGTGGAGTGTTAATGCTTACAATGTATGGACATGAACACGTCTTCCCTACCCAACATGCAACCAGATCTGATAAGGACAACTTTGACATCTAAGTAAAAATATGGATGATATATGTAGATGAAAGTATAATTTCTAAAAAGGTATTGAAAATACTGAGACAAAATGAGAAATTGCATATCATGAGCAATTTCTCATTTTCCCACAATATTTTCAAATGTCGTCTGCTGCAGATGAACCAGAGTACGTCTGCATCTACCACGATTACATTGTTAGATATAATCAAGGGGAATCGAAGTCACGTGGAGCTATACGTGCACGTCAACGGACAACTATATACCGAGATCTATAAATAACTTCACGGTAGATATATGTGTTTATTCCTTTACAAGAAGCTCAATAAAAAGATGGAAGATGTTCATAATGAACTTGTAAACTTTCATTCTCTGTCAGCGGGTGACAGTGATTGGAGATAAATGTCAAACTGTGAATCGTAAAGCTTCTTTCCCGTCTCTCCGAAGTATCGAGGCGCGTCATTGGAAATCCGATCTTTATTAAATGTGCCGTCCCGCGAGAAAACCAGCATTATGGCTCTGCGTAATGTATCGACCGAGATCAGCCTGCGCAGTCCGCGCCGACTGATTCCGGCCGACACATTCCGTCTCAGGGGAATATAGGTGTAGAGTAATGATTCCAGAAACAGAAAATCCACAGGAGGCGAAAAGTGGCTATCAGGGTACGCCTGCGCGGCATGCTTAGGCTGATCCGGGTCGATACTTTACGCAAAGGCCATAATGATGGTTCTCCGCAGGACGGCCCAATCTCGAGTTACTTATATAAAACATACGTTCTTCACCCTCCTCTGACAGACGCATGTTGATGAATCTTCAGAAGACGAATTTATTTTAAAACATTATGGCAAATGCATATATTGCTCAAAACGAAAAGTGTGTCCCTTTTTTTATATAACATTATCAACTTTATCCAATAATTGAGCGGCGACCGTAAGACATTTCGAATCAGATCAGCCAGCGCATTCCAGTAAGTCTGATCTGGATCTGATGTTAAACAATATGGCAAATGTAGATATTGCTCAAAATTAATAATTTATCCTTTTACTTTTTTTTTATTGTCGACTTAATTTAGCAATCTGCCAAATCCAATCGTGAGACATTTTCAAACAGTATATAATAAGATCAGCCAGCGCATTCCGCTAAGTCTGATCTGGATTTGCACCTTTCGCCATTAAGATATGAAAGGTTTCAAAAAAAATCTGTAAAACATTATCTGTTTGAGTCATTTAAAATTGATGCGTGGGCAAGTCTTTTTCCATACGCGTAATAATTACATTAAGGGTAGTTTTCGCAGACAAAACGCTAAATCATACTTTCAATTACAGAAAGATTTATATATATCTATATATATATATATATATATATATATGCAGTATCTAATTTAATAATTCCAAGATTATTCAGTCAGTTTCATTGAATTATGATACAAAAAATCGCTGTGCGTATAATAGATGTGTAGGCACCGCACGAGTTGGCCCTTTACATTTAAATATTCATAAAAAAAGGTGCTCGTTTTTCCGTCCAATAAATCGCACGATACCACCAACCCTCGGTACGTTTCTGCTATCGACATGCGATCGGAACACTCGGCCATCACCGCTTCTCTATCTCGTTTATATATATATATATATGGGTTATCTACATTGTTGATACCTAACGATTTAAGGAGGCGACAATTTGATTGGCTGTCGCATGGTTAGTCTAATTTGATTGGCCGTCGCAGGATTAGTCTGAGACGACCTGTAATAAGCAATCAACTGATCCGAGCAATAGCTTCTGCAGGATTTACTGAGGTTGTACTTCGGATGATTTAGAAGAGGAGGAAACAATACGAAATTATATGATGAGAATTATATTTCAATACACTATATGTTTCCCTCGCGTGTCTGTATAGTACCGTCATCCAGAATTGGATCGTTATTGCTAACGTTTTATATTTCAATATTTGTGAACTTTTACGCCATTTGGTGAGAAATAGTCTAGCTTTAAATGTCACATATTATCTATGATAAATCACGTGGTAGGCTTATGTTAACGTGGTAACCTTTTTACCAATAAAATTTACTACTGTTGCGTATACAGCAGAAATTAACATGTATATGTGTATCTATGTTCCCATGGAGATGCATTTGGAAGCCTCTGTAGCAGACGACTTTTGTAAAGGTTGAAGCGAAAGAAGAAATTGCTCATAATGAGTCATAATGTGATCGAATCTATACAATACTACAATAATTTCTAATTCGTTTTTCAAAGATATCGCATTTTCTGCCTACATGTAATCATTGTAGTCTGCTTCAGATTTATTGTTTGTGGGAAAGCCTTTATCCCCAGTGTACGGGACTTTAAAGTCGGGGTTTCAGATCGTTTTCAACGGTTCTTCAGTCCATTATTCAAGGTACTGAATTCATACTTGGTATACAGACATCTTGTGTGCATTGTTCTGGAACAATAAGTTAAGCACTTGTTGATATGGTGTTTAACGCCGCTTTCAATGATTTTAGTCACATCACGGCGTTTCCTTGGTAAGTTACCTGTATGACTGGTCCATCAATCCTGACACCAGCGGGTCAGTCGTAATGCTAACCCTAAAAATCCTGAGCGCCAAGGAGGACACGCCATTTCTATAATTTTATAAAGCCTTTGGAAACGGATCACCTGCATCCGATGCGGACGTTCTACCAATACACCACAGAGGCGGTCCACCTTTGTCAATCTTTGATAATAATAATAATACTCTTGTCTAGGCGTTTCTCACTTATTTTCCGATGTATCAATTTCAAAAGCTAATATGTTGTTATGAAGCGGCGCGTTTCAAATTAAAAATTGATAACATTATTGACATAATACAGGAAATTAAGAAATCAATCAGAATACGTCCGTTTTTTATGCAACTCAATTGGAAGTACACTTTTTGAATACTACAAGCAATATCAAGCAAGCCATTTCACAATGTATCCGGGGGTTTAACCCCTTTCCTCATATAGACGCTTTATGACGCCTTTGCAGCAGACGGCTTTTTGAACACATAATGACTCAAGACGAGCAATTTCTCCTTTTGACACAATGTTTTGCACTTTTAGTCATAGGTTATCCATTCAATTATAGAGATTTTCTATTTTTTGACAAAATATATTCAAAGTCGTCTGCTGCAGAATTGTCGTATGAGGGAAAGGGTTGACAACAAAATAGAGCGTCATAGGAACCTAGACACAGTCAAATAGGCTTTTGTACATGTAACATAAGTGAGAAATTGCACAGTATGAGCACCTCCTTTATTTGCCACTTTGTTCCCAAAAGTCGTCTGCTGCAATTGAGTCAAAATTACGTTTGCAAGTGGGCAAGGGTTTAATGAACATCTCGGTGATATAACTCTGCAATATTGACCTGACCATGACCTTTGTTACAAGTGTATTTTATAGGTGACGTACAGTAATCGGCATTTTTTTTTACATAAGTCAAATCAGGTCAATATAGTTATGAAATGCACTCTTTTTATCACATGACAATGCTTGTATCCGATGCAATATACCCATTACGTATTTCTTTATATTAGACACGTGTAATATAACATGACCGAATCACTATTTGTGTATTCATCCGCGAATGTTTACAAAATGTCTGAGAACGTGTATCCGGTAAACACAAAGGTCACGATAGATGGACGAGGTAACGGGACCATTATCGGTCATAAACATATATTTTTGTATGATTAGTTAACAGTCTAATATATCTATAGGTGCTACCTATTTACGAAAAAACGCAAGATCATTATAAACAAAAATCAAAGAACATACTTTGGCCATACAAAAAGGATTTATAAGTTATTGACTAGACAATAATAATGTTAATGTCATGTTTCTTGCATTATCAAAACATATTTGGAATTCGTATTGCTGTCGTCTATTATTACGAACAGAAAATAATAAAGCAAAAACTTTCAGAAAATCAAGGAATACATTTATAATGAACGAGGTTAAAACATGAGGGCCAAGATGATCCTTAATCGATCACCTGCATTATGGTAAAAAAGCAAATAGATCAGCCCTTTACTGATGCCATCTGGCGACTACCTTTTTCAACCAGTCAATATGACTGGAACAAATTATGTAAGGGGTCACATTTCTGCTAAACCCTTTCCCTATTAGAGACAATTTCTGAGGCCTATGTAACAGACGATTTAGGAAAAGATTGTCACCAAAAGAACAATTGCTCCTTATGAGAAAGTTATCCTTTTGCCACAATGTTTGATAAATAATTATACTTTGAATGAGTGAGGCAATAACTCATGTATAGGAATTTGGGGTCTTTCATGTTGATACCACTTTTTTTGCGGGAAACGACGTCGCTCCATTGACGTTACGCCAAGATGAAGTGTAACGGAAATGACGTCACGTCCTTCTTTGGCTACGATACAGTCAACATTTAGGTTCGAGCGTAGAAGGATAATGCTGTCGTTTTTTTTACGAACGGGAAAACATATTTCTTACGGATTTCCATTTAGTATTAACTTTTCGTACAAATGTTTATTCCCACATAACACAGCATTTTAATGATCTTAAATATCTATTTAAAAAAAAAAATGATTAAAAAGACGACAATAATTTTCAATCCGTGATTTTCCGCTCATTTTATACATACCCAAAATACCGATTTTAAAAAAAATGATTAAAAAGACGACAATAATTTTCAATCCGTGTTTTTCTGCTCATTTTATACATACCCAAAATACCGATTTAAAAAAAAAAAGATTAAAAAGACGACAATAATTTTCAATCTGTGTTTTAAGTCTGCCTTTTATACATATCCAAAATGGCGGCCCCCATGGAATTTTTTTTCCAGTTTCATTTCAGAAAGCTTCATGGGTTATTGAAACATTATGGCTTATGTTTTATGGATAAATCTGAAACCTTTTTACCAATAAAATTTACTACTGTTGCGTATACAGCAGAAATTAACATGTATATGTGTATCTATGTTCCCATGGAGATGCATTTGGAAGCCTCTGTAGCAAACGAATTTTAATATATCTATAGGTGCTACCTATTTACGAAAAAACGCAAGATAATTATAAACAAAAATTAAAGAGAATACTTTGGCCATAAAAAAGGATTTATAATTAATTGACTAGACAATAATAATGTTAATGTCATGTTTCGTGCATTATCAAAAAATATTTGGAATTCGTATTGCTGTCGTCTATTATTACGAACAGAAAATAATAAAGTAAAGACTTTCAGAAAATCAAGGAATACATTTATAATGAACGAGGTTAAAACATGATGGCCAAGATGATCCTTAATCGATCACCTGCATTATGGTAAAGAAGCAAAAAGATCAGCTCTTTGCTGATGCCACCTGGCAACTGCCTTTTTCAACCAGTCAATATGACTGGAACAAATGATGTAAGGGGTCACATTTCTGCTAAACCCTTTCCCTATTAGAGACGGTTTCTGAGGCCTTTGCAACAGACGATTTAGGGAAAGATTGTCGCTAAAAGAACAATTGCTCCTTATGAGAAAGTTATCCTTTTGCCACAATGTTTGATAAATAGCTCATGTATAGGAATTTGGGGTATTTCATGTTGATACCACTTTTTTGCGGGAAACGACGTCGCTCCATTGACGTTACGCCAAGATGAAGTGTTACGGAAATGACGTCACGTCCTTCTTTGGCTACGATACAGTCAACATTTAGGTTCAGGCGTAGAAGTCTAATGCTGTCGGTTTTTTGACGAACGGGAAAACATATTTCTTACAGTTCCATTTATTTTTAACTTTTCGTACAAATGTTAATTCCCCTAAAACACAGCACTTTAATAAATATCGATTTAAAAAAAAAAAAAATTAAAAAGACGACAATAATTAAAAAAATCCGTGTTTTTCGTGTCATTTTATACATACCCAAAATATCGATTTAAAAACAAAATATTAAAAAGACGACAATAATATTTTTTCAATCCGTGTCTCTCGGCTCATTTTATACATACCCAAAATGGCGGGCCCCATGGATTTGGCCAGTTTCATTTCAGAAAGCTTCATGGGTTATTGAACAAAAAAAAAACAAAAAAAAAAAATCTCACACCTGTTAACTATAAGCGAAAATGGGTTTTTTTCGTATAAAGGTTGAAGCGAAAGAAGAAATTGCTCATAATGAGTCATAATGTGATCGAATCTATACAATAATTTCTAATTCATTTTTCAGATATCGCATTTTCTGCCTACATGTAATCATTGTAGTCTGCTTCAGATTTATTGTTTGTGGGAAAGCCTTTATCCCAGTGTACGGGACTTTAAAGTCGGGGTTTCAGATCGTTTTCAACGGTTCTTCAGTCCATTATTCAAGGTACTGAATTCATACTTGGTATACTGACATCTTGTGACCAGCTGATGTGCATTGTTCTGGAACAATAAGTTAAGCATTTGTTGGTATGGTGTTTAACGCCGCTTTCAATGATTTTAGTCATATCACGGCGTTTCCTTGGTAAGTTACCTGTATAACTGGTCCATCAATCCTGACTCCATCGGGTCAGTCGTAATGCTAACCCCAAAAAATCCTGAGCGCCAAGGAGGACACGCCATTTCTATAATTTTATAAAGTCTTTGGAAACGGATCGAACTTGCGACCACCTGCATCCGATGCGGACGTTCTACCAATACACCACAGAGGCGGTCCACCTTTGTCAATCTTTAATAATAATAATAATATGTTAATAGGCAAAGCCTAGGTCGTGTGAAAGCAAGAACAATTAATTAAGCACTGTCTGTCCCCCAACAAGAAACAAATTAATAGGCAAATTGTAGAAATTTAAGTTACAAAAACAGAATTTGAAAAACATATTGAAAAAAACGAAACTTAGCATGCATTTAAGTTTAATTTGTACATATATATCTGTTTTATTTTTTATTAGGTCAGGATTGTAATAGACTGTAAGATTTCCAAGGATGTTGATGGAAAACAACACTAGACATATAATTGAAAACTGACTCTTACCATGGTTGATTGAATGACTTGCGCTTAACATTACTCCACACAACAATCTTACAAGGCAGATGGCTAACTTTGCATGATCTGGCTGAATGTATAATCTTGAGACAATTTAAGATGACTGAGAAAAATGTAATTTTTGACAAATATTTTCAAAAGTCCCATTTATAATGATGTATGTTGGAAAGGTTAAAGTTTAGCCGGCCTTGTCTGATGTAAATTACTTGATTTCTGTGACTAATCCGAATACATTGTCGGAATGGTGTAATTGATCCAAAATGAACAATATGTTCCTATTCAACAACATTTTCACTTTGAACACCTATCTCCTTTTCTGGTTTTTAATTTGTAAAACATGAAAACAGCATCAGATTATTTGTTAATAAGTACCAGACTTAGTGTCAACAACAGTTACTGAATATATATACATGTATCTGAAATATGTTGTTTGAAAGAAAAAATGGATAATATAAGATCTGATCAATATATTCAATATACATTTTATTGCATAAAACAATAAACAGTATGTTTATAGCAAATAAAGAAATTATAAAAAGTACAAACAGAGAAAAGGATTTTCCAGAAGAATTTGCAATAATTTAACATTGTTAGTGATCATGTTAAAATTGCTCTATTATAAAAATATGATGTATAAATTTCGTTAAAACTTTGATATTAGAACGGTTATCAAAGCTGGATCAATCCTTGAACATGTATAGATTCTCAGAGTTATCAATGTTGATAACCATTCCTTTTTTTAATTGTTATTGCTCAATTATAAAAGCTTTTGAAAAGGGTACAGGGAGTAAACTATTTTCACTAGAAGCCTGGATAAAAATGTAATAAGTGTTTAAGTAAGACAACTCCCCACAACATAATTGTTTCATGTATACATTGTTAAGTTTAGTTGCCTCTTTCAAAACATGTACCTGCTGAGATTTGATCTTAGAACTCTTGTTAGACCAGGTGTTTTACCATTAAACTACAGTATAGGTTTTTATTTTGAGCAGCAGTTCATGAAAATATGTGTACTTTTATTACCAGTAAAGTATAAGAATTTTTTTGTTACAATGAATGTATACCAATTTAAATTTTACCATTTCTATTGTATAGATTATACAATTTCACACAGAAAAATGGATTTCACAATAAATTACATAGAAAACAGATACATTTCTGTGGTATTTCAGTTATATCAGAGGACAGAACACTTATGTGAGGTCACTGGGTGACTAACATAACTGACATTAATTATGAACTGCCTTATAGCCTTTTTCTGTTGAAAAACAGATTACGTTTTCTTTATTGTTCAACCAAAATGTTTATACAAATTTATTTGAATAAAAAGTATTTTGAGTGTTTGTTGAATTTAAAAAGAGATTGATCCTCTTTATCTACGGATTTCAATGCTCAGTTTGTTTTTACCTTATTTGAGTTTGATATAGTTAGTGTACATTGCCCTGTTTCATAGACGGACCTAAATCGGTGACCGTAAAAGGCTTTTATTTTGCATTTGCTCTTCAATTTGAAGAGTTCTATGACATCATTGGTTGTTGTGCTCCCAAGTATGAAAATAGTGCTGTCAATAGATGTTGAATCTTTTTCAAATATTGTTTGAATACATACATGCAGAGTATTTTAAATAACCTAGTGAAAATAATGTTTAAATTCTTAGTACCAAGTTTGTCCAATCTGATCAATAAACACATTTTGGATAAAAAAAAAAAGAAGGAAACTACTAGAAATTCAGCCTGTTGAAAGAAAAGTAAAGTGTTTTACTGATAGCCCCCATATGACATCATTTCTTTTAAACAATCATGACTCATTTGAGTTTGATCAATAAACACATTTTGGTTAAAAAAAAGATGAATCTACTAGAAATGCAGCCTGTTGAAAGACAAGTAATGTGTTTTACTGATAGTCCACATATATATGACATCATTTCTTTAAAACAATGGACTCATTTGAGTTTGATCAATAAACACATTTTGGATAAAAAAAAAGATAAATCTACTAGAAATTCAGCCTGATGAAAGAAAAGTAATGTGTTTTATTGATAGCCCACATATGACATCATTCCTTTAAAACAATGGACTCATTTGAGTTTGATCAATAAACAAATTTTGGATAAAAAAAAATATGAAACTACTAGAAATTCAGCCTATTGAAAGAAAAGTTATGTGTTTTACTGATAGTCCACATATAACATCATTTCTTTAAAACAATAGACTCATTTGAAGGCATGAAAGTGTTTTCCTCTCTTTCAGGTTGGAGGATATAGACATTAAGACATTTACTATGTATACCCCAAAATCAGGGTGAACTGATTCTGGTCATACTTTCATGATTTGACAAAGACTAGGTCATAGACATAAACTGTTAAACTGTACAATGTAAAAAAATAATGTAAATTGAAGGCAAATAATTTGAAATTGACTGTAGTTTTGTTTGTTTGCTACATTTACTGCAATAAATAGATAAACGTCTTAAAGTCAATACAACTAGACAGTCGAAGATATGATAGTTTTAATAGCTATTTTCTTGAGTGGAGTCAACATTTGACAAGACGGCTTCGGCTTCAAATGACAGATACAGTCATAAACGATACACACCATGTGACGTCACGCGATGTGACGAAAGCATCGTGGATCGTTCCCAACAGATATAACAAATAATTTAGAAATGAAGTTATATTTTTAAGCAAATTATTGATATAATAAATAGCTTACCTTGAAATGAAGCTATGCCGATACAGAAACAGAATTGTTCGTCCTTTTCAGTTAAAATAATATCCGAGGCCAGTGTAACGAACGATAACTTCCGTTGAAATTATTTACAATCATTTTCAAGTGTTTATTGCTTCTCTATATTGCAAAGATATAAAATCCATGAAATAATGATGACAGGTACAAAAGAATAGTCGACTTAGCCTTCATAAAGTCCTTCCAGTGAATGAAATCCATTTGTGACGAGTCAAACTATCTTTTCCTACCATTCCTGTCGTTTTCCTTTTGTTATTTATTTATTACTTGCCTTACAATGACATTACTTTTCGTTGCAATGACGTCACATTTGGCAATCTCTATTACATAGGCGCTCTCACTCTCTATTACATAGGCGCTCTACATTCACCAGTAAGACCGGAAGCAAAATGGCCGAAAAAAAGTGCTATGGGGTTGAGATTTGATATGTGAAAAACAGTAAGATTGTACTGAATTCTCGTTGTTTTGATCTCGTATGATGTGTTCGTACGTGTAACCTATAGGCGTGCTTCGCTCGAGCCTTCGGCTCAAGCTTTCACACGTAATACTCTTGTCTAGGCGTTTCTCACTTATTTTCCGATGTATCAATTTCAAAAGCTAATATGTTGTTATGAAGCGGCGCGTTTCAAATTAAAAATTGATAACATTATTGACATAATACAGGAAATTAAGAAATCAATCAGAATACGTCCGTTTTTTATGCAACTCAATTGGAAGTACACTATTTGAATATTACAAGCAATATCAAGCAAGCCATTTCACAATGTATCCGGGGGTTTAACCCCTTTCCTCATATAGACGCTTTATGACGCCTTTGCAGCAGACGGCTTTTTGAAAACATAATGACTCAAGACGAGCAATTTCTCCTTTTGACACAATGTTTTCCACTTTTAGTCATAGGTTATCCATTCAATTATAGAGATTTTCTTTTTTTTGACAAAATATATTCAAAGTCGTCTGCTGCAGAATTGTCGTATGAGGGAAAGGGTTGACAACAAAATAGAGCGTCATAGGAACCTAGACACAGTCAAATAGGCTTTTGTACATGTAACATAAGTGAGAAATTGCACAGTTTGAGCACCTCCTTTATTTGCCACTTTGTTCCCAAAAGTCGTCTGCTGCAATTGAGTCAGAATTACGTTTGCAAGTGGGCAAGGGTTTAATGAACATCTCGGTGATATAACTCGGCAATATTGACCTGACCATGACCTTTGTTACAAGTGTATTGTATAGGTGACGTACAGTAATCGGCATTTTTTGTTACATAAGTCAAATCAGGTCAATATAGTTATGAAATGCACTCTTTTTATCACATGACAATGCTTGTATCCGATGCAATATACCCATTACGTATTTCTTTATATTAGACACGTGTAATATAACATGACCGAATCACTATTTGTGTATTCATCCGCGAATGTTTATAAAATGTCTGAGAACGTGTATCCGGTAAACACAAACGTCACGATAGATGGACGAGGTAACGAGACCATTATCGGTCATAAACATATATTTGTGTGTGATTAGTTAACAGTCTATTAAGTATTACATTTTGGGACTATTTTCTGACAGCCAAAAACCGATTTTCTTTTTGTGGTTCGTCGTGTGAAAAAGAATCTGACATTTTTCGTTGTCATTTCATAAAGTTTTATTAAACTCGTCCAATAAACTTGTTATTAAGCTCGCCAAATACTCGCCTAATAACAAATTTCTTGAACTCATTTAATAAAACTTTATATAAAATGACAACTCATGTCAGATCCTATATAGATAAATAACGTTGTTGATGTTACTTCCAAGCAACTTTGCCGTCTTCCTTAAAACGTAATCAACATGAATAATGAGGGCAATAAAACCTAAAAAGGTATATGACAGTAATGTTACAAGTGCACGAGTTTCACAGCCGTTATAATATGAGCCGCCCCGCGAGAAAACCAACATTATGGCCTCTGCGTAATGTATCGACCCGGATCAAGCCTGCGCAGTCCGCGCATACTGATCCGGGCCGAAACATTCCGTCTCTGGGGGATATAGGTATAGAGTAATGATTCCTGTAACAGAAAATCCACAGGAGGCGAAAATTGTCTATTCGGGAAAGCCTGCGCGGCATGCTTAGGTTGATCCGGGTCGATACTTTTCGCAGAGTCCACAATGTTGGTTTTCTCGGGGGACGGCTCAATTTTGTTGATAGACATTATGTCTGATCTCAATATACAGGAAGTGTGGTTGTTTGTTATGATTAACCCTTTCCCACACACAGCACATCTGTAGCAGACGACTTTAAAAGTGTCTACTCAAAAATATATAAAAAAATCTCTATAATTGTACGTATAATTACTGAAACAAGTTGAAAACATTGTGGCAAAATGAGAAATTGCTCGTTTTGAGCAATTTCTCCTTTTATCACGATGTTTTCAAATGTCGTCTGCTGCAGAGGCGTCAGAATGCGTCAGTTATGATTAACCTTTTCCCACATGTTAGACGCATGTTGACGCGTCTGCAGCACTATTTCTTCACTTTTAAAAATGAGAAAGCATGATGAGTATTTACTCCTTTTGCGAGAATGTTTTCAACTAATTTTTCGTTTAAAGAGAGTCAGCGTTAAGATGGTCTCAGAGTCGTCTGCTAGTAGAGTTGATAGACGATGGTAAAGGTTAAATCGATGGAACACATTAGACCAAGCTCGTAAAATAATCATAGTTTGTTAAATCGTTCACTGTCGAATTTCACAAAGTCGACTCTTCCATATTGAAAATTGGACCACTCAATTGTTTGTCCAATAGGATGATTTGGATAAATATAATGTCTAAGTGGCAAACAATACAGAGTTCAGACGAGACAGCTCGTTACAAGCCATTTCATCTGAAACTTGATTGATTGATTGATTGATTGATTGGGAATTAACGCAATTTTCAACAATTTGTCAGTCATATCACGGCAGCCAGTTCACCTACTAATGCATTTCCTGCCCATTTCGTCTTATCCCAATTCGTCTATTCCCATTTCGTCTACACTTTTTGCACTTTGTCCCATTTCGTCTACACCCCCGTCTACACCCCGGTACCATTTCGTCTACACTTAGATTAAGGTGACAGACAGTCCCTAAATAAGTTTCTAACATCCTTTTTTTTAAATATGTGGGTTATACATACAGAGTGGACCCATACCAGAGCATCTTTTCATTGGAAATTGTGTTATTTTATCGTTCTATGTTTGAAGAAAATAGACCAAAACTGATTGGACAATTATCAACAATTAATTGTTTTAGACCTGTCTTTTCTTAAATGAAGCAGGCAACCTGAATCTTCTCTGTTTGCAAAGTCCGAAGTCACATGACCTAAGGGACTTATGGCGTTCAAACACTGCACAGCATAAACTGCAGCAGCCAGTCTTAGTCTACATAGTTCATAACAACTTTTAATATTTATTAATCCTGATCAGCACCAATTGTCTGTTCAAACACCAAAACAGAAACAAAATTATACTTTATATTTTAGGTAAAAATGCTTTAAGGATGGTCAATGTAAGATGAAATGGCAATTTCCGTAGAAATATAGCTATGTAAATTCCATTTTATGAATAGTAAACGAAATGGGAATAAAGGTGTAGACGAAATGGGACAAAAAACTGTAGACGAAATGGGATTAGACGAAATGGGAATTTACCCTAAACCCAGTACTCCTCATACCATACTTTCCGAGCAACTAAAAGCTTTTCCACATTTGCAAAAACCTTAAATTGCCTTTGATAGCGAAAGGGTTAAAGTAACTGCCGTAAAAAAAAAAATCGTAGATATTTCTTGAGGAGATCGTATCAAGTGTCGGTCTGCACTATTGTTCGATTATTTCCTTTCGAAGAAAAACGTGACGACTCCTCGTCAGAGACTCAGTACCGTCACGGAAAAATTCAGAGTCGAACTGAAAACGCTTTTTGGTCACCTTATTTCCATCGAATTAATATTATTACGATTCTCAGTTAACATCATCGCAATTTTATGCGCTACTTTATTTCTTACGAGATGTAGATTCATATTTTAGGAAAATGCTGTTCTAGTCTTATTGACTCTCATACAGGTAAGGTGAACATATTTACAGCCTGAAATGGCAATAATTTGGATGCCTCTATATGAGCCGAATTACTAGAAACCCAACATTGTGGACTCTGCCTAAAGTATCGACCTTGATCAGCCTAAGCTTGCCGCGCAGGCTAACCAAGACAGACACTTTTCGCCTCCAAGGGATTTTCTCTTTCAGGAATCATTATTCTATACCTCTATCCCCCTTAGACGAAATGTGTCGTATTGGATTAGCCTGCGCACGCTGATTTGGATCGATACATTACGCAGAGTCCATAATGTTGGTTTTCTAAAGGAACGGATAAATATGGCATGTCAGTTAAGACCACTTTAACAGTCAAACATGTGTCTGTGGTGTACTTGATAGGGTCAAGATCCGCAAATTATTCCATGAAATTCTTACAGAAGCAATTAGTAAATGTTGATGGGGGAAATGCCAAGTATAAAGTTAGATAATACAGTCTGACCTTTTGACAGCCTTGTGACAGACGTTTAGGAAGCTGTTACAAAAGTGACACGACAAGCGTAGACTTTTTATCTATTATAATGGAGATGGATGGAGACATCAATTGATTAAGACAGTTATGCCTTTGCTTTGTGCTAACATAACGTATTTTGTCGTGTCAATAGTGATTCTGCCCAGATACAATATATATCATTTCCAACACACAACAAATCTGCAGCTGACGGCTGAAGTGAATTATAGAAACAATAACAATTGAGTATGGTTTTAAAATTGGTAAAAGGCTTGGTAAAAAAATGCAAAAGGCGACATTTCCCATTATAAGCCTTTTATTCTTTTGTCAAAATGTTTTCAATAATCGTCTGCATATTGTTGTTGCATCAAAACGCGTCTGAATGTGGAAGTTGGTAAAATGGTCGTACTAAAGATGTCTGGTATCAGTTTCTGCAGTTGGTTTGATTTCTACAAGAATAATATAGATTTAAAACTTCAAACTTATTAAAAACATTTTCTTGACGTCAATTTAATGATCAATTTGTGTATTTTGCTTTATTCATAAGACATTTGAGTTAAAAAAAATAAAAATGAAAGGTAAATTTTGTGAAATCTTCAAAGATGGAAGCATGCTGGGTTCACTTATGCAGTGGAATACAGTTGAATTGCACAGAAAATTATGAAACTGGTTGCCATGACCTTAGATTGATTGGGGTATTTGGCCATAAGGTAATAGCCAATTTTACATTGTTTCCATACAAACGCTGTTTTCAATCTCATCTAGGTTTTCTTTGATTAGTTTAATGACCTAAACAAATGTGGTCATAAGTCTAAATATGTGACACAGTAAAACCTAAAAATGTTACGCGTTTCTGTTGACTTTTTTAATCTAGATTAGTATGGCCAATTGTTTTGACATAATTTGACCTATTCGAAATTATGCCTTAAAAGAATAGACCCAGATTCGTATATGTTATTGTCAAGTGATAAGAGAATTCGCCATTGACAGGGTTGTAGATATCGAGGATGTTGTAAAATGGTGTCCCAGGTTGGATTCCCGATCGAGTGGGCTCGCCATGGTCGAACATAATTGGGCAATGCGCATCTCCTAGTTTAAAACTGGTTTGTGTGACAGGAATCTTGATGAATTGATTTGCTCACGAGATATAACTAGAAATTTATTTGAAATGGCGTGAAACCCTGATAAAACAATTTCACAATATTTGAAAAGTATAAACCCAGGTTATTATATATCAGTGCCTAAAGGTGTAGCGAATTCGTATTTCTATCAACCAATGCATTACCAATTGATGTCCTATTGGTTTTTGGATGGACATCTTGTATTGTAGGAAACCACGATCCTATGTCATACCATTTTAACTGAAAACACTACCGAATTTCACAAAGTCGATTCTTCCATTTTGAAAAGTGTACCCCTCCATTTTTGTCCAACAGGAAATATGGTTAAAATGTAATGTCTATGTGACAAACAGTTCAGATTTATGAAGAAACAGCTCGTTACGAGCTGTCTCACATGAATCTGCATTGCTTGCAAAAAGGCTTTAAATGCATTAGACAGTGAAAGGGTTAAACGTGATTTTAGCAGGACATTGAATCAACCTTTAAAAAAGAAATAATCAACATTTAACTGTCATACGGGCCGGGTCAAGCGTGTTGGTGTCTTAATACATGTGCGAATAATGTGTTTGTTCGCATGGTGTTTAACGCCGCTTTCAACCATTTTGTATTAAGTTCACGGGGTTTCCTGGTAAAGTTACCAGTAGGACTATACTTCCGGTCCAATTATCCTGACACCAGCGAGTCAGTAGTTATGCTAAACCCCGTCAAAGAGGTAAATCCATTACTACCATTTGTAAAGTATTTCGTAAAACCCGGCCGGAGATCGACAACGCGACATCACGCACCGAGGCGGTTGTCCGCGAATAGTAAAACGTGTTTTACTAAAGACACAGGTGAGCTCATGCATACGCATAATTTACACCATTGTCTTCACTGTCCCCTTGCCTGTAGCATAGACCAAGATGTAACGTTTGGGGGAAAGACTTGAGTTGTAGTACCTCGGATGTTACTAGCGTATCACATGTGTATGATCCCGTTACGGAGAAGCAGTACAATACAATACAAAACAATACATATTTTTTTAGCGTAATTAGGCCTTTGGCCCACAATACATACATATAATTTTGCTTACAACTTACAAGGTAGTAATGTGCAATCTCATATTTCTTCAAAAAGGTTTGAAACATAAAGGGCTTTTTTTTTAAGGTCACAATACTCCAACTTAATTCCATCTTTGTTTCCATGCAAATCAACCGGTTTCAACCCACAGTTGTTACCCTTCTAAGAGTTTCGAAGGTAGAACACCCTATATCAGTGCATCCTATACATATGTACACTGAATGTAAACTCAGTGGCATATATTTAATGCATACTGGTGAAGGTATACAATCATTTCGTCGTCAACATTATTTTAGAGACTATTTGGCTGTAGATCAGAGCATGGCCGCGGATGTATTTGGCGTAATTCGGCCTCAATAACTACAGGAATTACATTTTGAAGGAGATAATAACAAATAAGACCCCCTTATCGCTAGACGTGGTTATAGTTTGGTCAGTGCTTTCAATAAATGTAATAAGCGGCTCCGATTGCCATCTCGGGAATCAATTTGTTTCTGGAAATTAGCAGCTAGCTGATTAATCACAATGTTAACTATTCATGTGAGAATCGTATCGACTAAACCAATAATGAAAATATGTCAGTAATTATTGTCAAACGAATAACGATTCTAAAGCTGATTATATAATTTAGGCTGACCCAGAAACTTGTGCTTATAAATAACGCATTGCTAGATCGTTTGAAACAGTATAAAAGTTTAAAAAATAAAAAAATAAGTTTTTGATATATTTGAAATGCCAAATCCTTTCCCATATTTATACAGCAATATGCAGCGGACTACTCTCACAACAAAGGCAACATACGGACAAACCATTATAATATTAATAAGAAGAAGAATATTTTATGTATAGAGGCTGAACTGTTGGGCGTGCCCAGTCCTCCCTGTGGGCCTCTGTACAATATTGGGCCTTCCATATAAATCTAAGGATAATAATTTACTTGGCCGGATTGAAATCATTGCGTTCAAGTTTGAACTTTCTCATGATGAGCAATATCTTCTTTTATGAAATATCTTCTATACAGTAAAACATATCGAGGGCTTGGCGTAAAACGGTTGTAACTAAAAACCTACTTTGAAAACCCTGGTTTAGGGGCAATTTTGACCCTTTTGTAAACAATGCAAATTTAGATGCCATTGCTCGTTCTGAGCAATGGCACCTAAATGTGCATTGTTTACCAAGAAAAATGATTTAAGGCTTATAAAGACTTTATGGCGAGGTGATTAACCTTGGTAAAAAAAATATCGTTACAACCGTTTCAAGCCAAGCCCTAGATATGCTGACCACATCATTCCTTATTCACTCTTCCCGTTGTTACAGACGAGAGGAATCCGCTGTGGTCGAGTGGTTAGCGTCGGGGATTTCGAAACCGGGTGTCCCGGGTTCGATCCCCAGTCGCGGCACTACGGTCATGGTGGAGTGCCCTTGGGCAAGGCACATTTCCTAGCCTAGTACTGGTTTGTTTACCCAGGGATCATGAATAATTAAATTTAATTGCGCGCTAAATGACCTTAGCTGTCGATGCGCCATAAAACAATATACATTCATTGTTACAGACGAACGTTTTTGACGCCACACACTGTACCAGGCAAAACCTTTAGACATGGACACAATTCATAGATCCGATATGCAAATTAGATGCAGTATTTTAGCCAATCAAAAACATAGATATGTTCTGTCCGATACACTCGATTGCCGAACACGGTTTCTACATCCCAAACAAACGCCATGTGATGCATGAAAACTGGGTAGTTTTTAACAATTATGTGTTGGTTTATTTGTGATGCATGATGATGGGCGCTGCTTAGAATACAATCTCAGATCTATATATTCCATCCGAAGTTTTGTTTTGACTCATATATGCAAATGCTAAATATTTAAAATGCATCTTGTCCAGGTTTGTTTTTGGAAGTGTCTTTAGGCAATTTTTGGAAAATCATCAATATCAAGATAAAAATGTTGAGTTGGTTAGGAAACAGTATAGAGCCTGGTCAGACGGTTCCAATGCACCGGCGAGCCTGACTGTATACTAGTGACACAGGCTTACTTCAGCTAATATGACGTTGCAATTCTGAAACATCACATATTTCTCTAATATATCATATCAGTTGTATAACCATTTCGACAGTATCACAGTCACTGTGCGTACACATGATTAAATTGTTCTTGCATACACATAACCCTATTTTTAAATCAATCTACCAATTAGACTAAATGTTGTGCTTATTTTTATTGATATGTTGGTGTATAGTTTATATTTTTAAACGATACAGGGAAATCAATTAAATTACATTCAATATTGTTTATTCGTTTTATTTGATGACAAATGAATTAGAGCTAGAGGTTGTACATATTCACTGATTTATACAATTCATGACCTCTTTACAGAGATGTCATAATGTAAAGGAAATACGTACGCCATATAATTATCAAAATAGGAAACAAAATCACTGAACTAGCTATGTGTATTTTTTACTTATACAGGCGAATCAATTAACTTGTATTTGTATGCATTAATATTTATATATTATAATTGATACAGGTTGATGGAATCGGATACGACTGGTAAATACCTTTCCTTCAGACTCTACTATACAGACATAACACACGTGCCTCGCAAGTCTAGCCGTTTTGTCTGCTGGAATATCGTCATTCTCACAAGGTATTCGGTTTTATTTGTTGATCTTGTCTGCTCTAATATCGTCCTACTTACAAAGTATTCTTTTTTATTTGTTTATCTCGTCTGCTCGAATATCATCATACTAACAATGTTTTCTGTTCTGTTTGTCTTTATCTTGTCTGCTGGAATATCGTCATACTTTCAAGATATTCTGTTTGATATCATTTTCGTCACGTCTCAAATAAGGTATTATAGGTTATTGCCGAAGGAACGAGTCCCAACACAATAGTTTCCCGTAATCACGCAATAACCTTTTTATTGTATATTTTGATATTGGCTATTTAAAATGTGTCGTTTTGTTTGTTTGAACACTTGATATTTTTGTTCTTTATTACGATTTAGATGCACCTTTTGACCTCACAGTAAGTTCATTAAAGCAAACACACATATTCTATTCTTCGCTCATAAACATCACATCGGAGAAGGACAAACAAATCAGAACACCTACCTATAAAACAATTATGAGCACATTAATCCTAACAGTTATTAAAACCCACTTGATTGTGTTCGTCATGTTTTATTGAGATAAACTTATATAGATCGTCAATGACTATCAACAACAACTATGACTATAGCGAATATATGGCAAAAGGTGTAAAGTCTACAAATACCTACATGTATGTCATTTAAACACGTCATATATTACGTCAGAAACTACGTATGTATTTACAGTTTACACACATGGATAATGCTATAAATAGACTGGATTGTGTTTTGTGTACATCTACCGATTTTTCATAGCGTGTCATGTACAAGGGATTTACCAAACATTGTTAGCTGGTCTCTAAACTCATCATAGTTTGGATGGGAGCGCTCTGTATCGTTACTTTTTGGAAATGGTTCCGTCCTTAGCAGCACGTGAAAAAGATCTGAGTGCAATATCAATGCGTGCAATATCAACCCGTGAAATACCGAAGGATACTGCATCCTTTTTCCAAATTGAAAATGAAAGGAAAAATATCAAAGTATACAATAATCTGTTTTATTTTTATCTTGTCTGCTCGAATATCGTTATTTTCACAAGGTCTTCTGTTCTGTTTGTTTTTATCTTGTCCGCTGGAATTTCGTCATATTTACAAGATATTCTGTTTTATATATTTTTCTTGACGTTTCGAATATCGTCTCGAATATTATCATACTTACAAGTCTTCTGTTTTATTTGTTTATCTTGACTGCTGGAATATCATCATTCTCGCAAACTATTCTGTTCTATATGTTTTTATCTTGTCTGTTGGAATATCGTCAAACTACAGGGTTTCTGTTTTATTTTTTTATCTTAAATTGCGCTGTATTCTGTTTAATATTTGAGCATTTGATTTGGCATCTGAGTATGTTCGTTCGAAATCACTCAAGAAATAAGTAGATATCTCAGGGTAAATCAGACTTTTGTAGTTATATCCTGCAATTAGTATTAAAGCTTCAATAACCTAAGATGAATTTTAAAACTAGAACTTAACCTTTGTCAACATGTAGCCACGTTTGATGCATCTATTCCATACAACTTTCTTAGTCTAAATTGTTTCCAATTACAGCTGAAACCCGTGCGAATGTTGTTTAACTCCGTGTAAATCGGAGTGAAGGTTAATATATATTATGGTATAAACCAGATGGAATCTAAAAGTGGTGTGGCATTCCACGAAACGTTATCGTTATTCTCTAGAAATCGTTGAACTTCCTCAAGTCACGATATTCTGTCATTATCTATGCAATTTCTTACGGTTCTCGTTGTTTTGTGGGAAACACTACTGATATACTGTTCTTACACATGTATAATTGCATTTTCTGATATTATTTTAAATATACGGGATATAAGAAGGTGGGGATATTTGCTATGAAAATAATTATTGGAAGGTAACAGTAGGTATTATACAATGAATATACATCGATTCCACTTGTTATATTAATATAGTTCAGAGAAAATAGAAAACCAACATGCTCATTCGCAGTGATCATTTTCAGGAGCAACTTTACTCGAAAGTTGTACACGCTTTTGAAAATTTATGAAATTTACTCTGATTTCTTGTACATATTGGAAATATAGTCTCATCTAAAAAACGAATGAGAAAAATCTGAATGCATCAGGAAAACAACCAAAGTAATACAACCACCTTTATAAGGAAATAGTAGTTTCTTTATGCATTCTGGGTATAGTATCCAGTTCCTATTTGTAAATGCCATATATTGCATTGGTTATCATAGTTATTACATAATTTACCTACGTCTTCATCTCAAAATGACTAACCCGAATAACGACCAAGGAGTTGTGAGTTCGAACCCCAGCTCGGCCAACATTCTTTCCGGCGTTTGACAAAAGTCACTGTGACACGCGGCATTCGTCTTTTACCAATGGGCTTAACAGTCTATGTGGAAAAAGCAGACAGTTGCTTGGAAAATTGTTGCATGGAGTACTGGTATGAGACAACCAGGAAACATATGAGTAGGTGAACTGGCCGCCGTCACATGACTGAATTTTTTTTAAAACGGCGTTAAACCCTAATCAATCAATCCATCAGTTATCATTGTTTACAGACAATTTCCATAGTTCTTACGAAAGGCACCAAAGCTTTACCAAGATTAATTTCTTGTCAAATTTGACAATCACACGCAATTCTTAAAACAAGTGCATTCGAGTCTGGGGTTATAAAAATTATTTTAAAAAGAAATCCTTCCTAGAAAATACATTTATGTATATTTCCGTAGAATTAGAAGGAAATGAGCCAATAAAAGACCTTAGTTTATTATTGACGTAGATCTGCCTAAGGTTTTAAATAATGGCTTTTTCGGTGAACTCATTATGTCCGACACGTTTTGTACAACTCATAAACATTCTTCGTCAGCTTTTCAACAATTGTGAAATGAAATGTACGACGACTGCACGGCATTGTGTCGTTGTTTCAGCTTTTTTGTTACTCCTAGCACGATATAGAATATTGTTGTTGTGTTTGTTTTTGTTGCTATGCGACAAACTATGACAGAAATGATTATATGTTTGATATTCTCAAACTGGTAATGTAAGCAGTTGGCTAGAAATATTTGTTATTGTGGTGTGACACCGTTGTCAATAGTGTTTCGGTTCATTCATGGCGATACAACACTTATTAATTTGCTTGTGTATACAATACGTGTGATACATTGCATGCAAATTTCTAACATGTTTTAGGAAAATAATTTGTGAACAGGGAAGATATTGATCAACAAAAGGCTAATTTGTACCTCTCCCCATGGACATTTATAACCAGGGTAATCATAGTAATAGGGTTTCCGACGATACAATCTTCAGACACACAGGGCTTCAGTCGAAGTGAAGTGTAGATAAACACATTGGTGGTTATAATTCATGGTTACCTTCAATCACTAAACCCGCAGAAAAACTTATACAAATAATATTCTGCTTACGACGGTCTGTTTCAAGCTTGTCGTGAGCGTTCGATATTGTCGGATGTCCGTCGTCCAGTGTCGGCTGCGTCGTCGTCCATCAACAGTTTCCTTTCTTTGACATCAACTCTTAAACAACTTAAAACGTTTTCATGCATATGTTCCTTACGTGGTCCTCTACCAAACTTACTCAATATACAGCTCCACTGTGCAAGATGGCATTCAGAGCTAAAAATAAAGAGATATATAGATAAACCCTCGCTTCATAAAGAACTGGCACAATTTCAAAATTTGACAATAAATTGATTTTAGATGACCGTTTAACAAAAGTGCTCAGACCATTGTGCCCCGGTTCAAACGATTGCATCTTTAGCTAAAATTAAATTCATTTAAACGACATCTCCTAAGCCAATGGCCTAATTGTAAAGATTAATCACAGAAATGCTCTTCAGTTTGCTCTCTACAAAAGTTCGTCTAACGGTCCCGCTACGCTTAAGACCATGACATCTAAGACTAAAAAAAGAGATAATCTTTAAACATCTTTCTCATAAACTGGTCCAAGTTCAAACAATTTAAGATAAATGTACTTTTAACTAAATTGTACAAATTGTTGCACACGATAGCCGCTAGTGCTAATAATAGAACATTATTTGAATAATCATCTCCTAGATCGCTAGTCTAATAACGAAATAATCGCACTCAAATGTGCCTTTAGTGATTGCTCAATTCGCTTAACTGCAAACACGGATGACATAATAATCTGTTCAGTATGCAGGTGAGTAATATAGGATCATCATCTAAAATGTTCAGTAAATGATTTGTTTTAGTTTGTCTTTTCATTTCGTTGTTAACAATACTAAGTTTGTCTTTTGTGCACACTGAGAATAAAACGGACGAGATCCCAACATAGCAGAACTAAGAAGGTGAAGATAACTTGGTTCGCACAGGGAGAAATAAATTGTCATTTGTGAGAAAACACACGGTCCAGTGAAAAACTGATTTAATTTACTTATTTCGAACTCTCGCGAGATCAATATGTCTCGTCTGTTACCGCTCTTAATTGCTTCTTCGCCTCCTTCTTAGCTTTGTCTTCTTCTTTTTCTTATTCTTCATCTTCTTCTTCTTTTTCTTTTTTTATCTTCGTTTTTTACATCCTCCTCCTCATCTTCTTCTTCTTCTTCTTCTTCTTCTTCTTCTTCTTCTTCTTCTTCTTCTTCTTCTTCTTCTTCTTCTTCTTCTTCTTCTTCTTCTTCTTCTTCTTCTTCTTCTTCTTCTTCTTCTTCTTCTTCTTCCAAATAAGGACATTGCGTGAAGCCGCAAAAGCCCAATCAGTAACGACGAGAGCTATCAATCGAAGGTCGGAAAATTAAAACCTCGGCTATTCCATTGAATCTTAACGCTAACTTACAAAAGTTATTATACCCCCTTCGAAGAAGAGGGGGTATATTGGAGTCACTGTGTCGGTTTGTCTGTCTGTCTGTTTGTCGGTCGGTCATATTTTGTCCGGCCTATTTCTTACAAACCACTGGGTGGAATTCAATAAAATGTTACAAAGAGGAGATGTGCATATCTTAAAGGGGTTACAATTGCATGTTAGTTTACAGAATTATGTCCCTTTTACTTATTAAGTTATGGTGTAGGTCAAGGTGCTGTTTAGGGGGTATTTATCATCTTCAGTGATAGTTCTAGTTTTGACTAGCGTCATTCGTATTCAAACAGCGCTAAACCAAGTTAACTGTGTTTAAATGTAGCCAGTTTATTGTCCCGGAATAAAGCTGTGTGGAAATTTGGTACGAGAAACGTATGTGAACTGGTCGTCGTAATAAAACTGGAACAATGTAGAATACGGCGTTAAACTCTAATCAATCATCCAATCAATGTAGAATGCGGCGTTAAACTCCAATCAATCAACCAATCAATGGAGAATACGGCGTTAAACTCTAATCAATCATCCAACCAATGTAGAATACGGCGTTAAATTCTAATCAATCATCCAATCAATGTAGAATACGGCGTTAAACTCTAATCAATCATCCAATCAATGTAGAATACGGCGTTAAACTCTAATCAATCATCCAATCAATGTAGAATACGGCGTTAAACTCTAATCAATCATCCGATAAATGTAGAATACGGCGTTAAACTCCAATCAATCAACCAATCAATGTAGAATACGGCGTTAAACTCCAATCAATCAACCAATCAATGTAGTAAAAGCTACAAGTTCACTCATTTAAGATTTGTACTGTCTTACCTACATGAATAGTCTACCACAATTCTTCCTTTGTTATTGACTGCACATATATGCCTTTTAGTTCGGTGGCGAATGATGAATGACACAGGGTCCGATTCCACCAACCTTACTTAGCATTAAGTAAGACTTAACCCTTTCCCACATATGACAATTCTGCAGCAGACGACTTTGAACATATTTTGTCAAATAATGGAATATCTCTATAATTGAATGGGTAACCAACCTATGACTAGAAGTGGAAAACATTGTGACAAAAGGAGAAATTGCACGTTTTGTGCAATTTCTTCTTTTGTTACTATGTTTTCAAAAAGCCGTCTTCTGCAGAGGCGTCAGAAAGCGTCTATATGAGGGAAAGGGTTAAATGTTTTAAAGCATCACTTGTGTTTCCCTAACGAAAAATACAAAAAAAAAATATTCTTAAAAAGATTTGTTAGTCAGCAAGGTAACTATTTATGTCAACTTAGTCATATAATTAAATACATTCCATCATTCATGTTTAAAAGAATATAAGGGAAACAAAATTTATGAAATAAACTTTTAAATAAATGTTGGTGGAATTGGACCCAGGTTGTATTATTATAGTATTGGGCCGAGCCCCGGTAGCTCAGTCGGTAGCGACGCGGGCTGTCAAGCCAGGGGTTGTGTGTTCGAATCCCAGTTGGGCAAATTTCATTCCGACGTTTAACAAAAGTCACTGTGACATGCGTCATTCGTCTTTCAAATAAGGACATGGCGTCAAGCCGCAAAAGCTTAGTCGGCTGTTAATCGGTCTAAGTGGAAAAGCAGCCAGTTGTTTGGAAAGTATGTTGTGTGGTGTACTGGTGTGGGAAAACCAGGACACGCATGAGTAGGTAATATGACAACGTGATATGACATGAAAAATTGTTGAAAACGGCGTTAAACCCTTATCAATCAATTATAATATTGGCTGTATTGGCACTAAATCTCACGACCCCTGAACTAGTGCTGAGCGGCACGAGCAGGATAAACGTTGGAAATCAATAGATGTGAATGTCTTTTTTAATCATGTTTCTTTTTACAACTGGTTTTTAATTGCTTAACTATAGGATAGCGTATAAATACTTTCAATGCGCCATGGAAGTCTTTAACCCTTTCCCACATACAGACGCATTTTGACGCAATATCAGCAGACGACTTTTGAAAACATTGTGGCCAAAGGTGAAATTGCTCATGATGAGCAATTTCTCCTTTGGCCACAATGTTTTCAACTTTGTTTAACAATTAAGCTATGTTTTAGGGACATTTTCAGGTTTTTGTCACTCTGTTGTCCAAGTCGTCTGCTGCGGATTTGTTGTATGTGGGAAAGGGTTAGATAAGGTGTGTTATTCTCACTAGACTTTGTCTAACTCTTTGATAAGTGGTAACCAAAACGTACTTCAAGATATATTGCGTGTCTTCTGCAAAATTGCAATTACTTTGTGATAACGACAAGACAGAAATAGTTTAAGTGCGTGTCTTATACAATTGATAAGGGCTGTACTCTGACGATAATTGTATAACACTCACACTCCGGAACGATGTTTTTCGGTGAGTAGCTGACTAACGTGGGTTTTGACCTAGATGTTAAACAAATGATCTAGATTGTAGAACAATCAAATGTTGTATTTAATGAATAATGTCGAAGAAATAAAGGAAATGAAACGTTTTGATTGGTTCATAGTTAAGTTGGCGATCCTTCGAGAGGCACCAATAAGGTGAAGTTTTAAAATGAAATGTTCTGCATACTAACCTTTAATTGTTTTCCTTAAGAAATAAATTTCAGTGAAAAAAATCAGTGAAAACGTATGAAATATAATATTTAAGAGCAAAATGTTAATTATTTTTGAAACATGATAAGTTTTCAGTCATTTATCGTCAATTGAAACTATAACTGTGTTACATAATACTCCTCTTGGGAGCCTCGCGTTATCTCCAGTCATTTGATTAATTCTCGGCCTTGAACGAACCTAAAGTGATGTCGCGCTAGTGTAATGGATGTTGACATGGATTGTCAAGTAAAAGGTCTGTGGTTCTCTTCCCGGCAGGGGCAAGCTTCTTTTTTGCTCTCTCTCATTCATATCAAAATCAAAGTATATATATGAACTAAAACATTTATAAACCAAGTATTACATATTTAACGAACGTTATTGTTTTCTGACATTCTAATATCAACTCATATGCGAATGTTCCATTTCTTAGTATTTTCTCATATTGATCGTCGTTTTTCTTCTTTAAAGATACTTCTTGTTTAGTATGATTTACAAACAAACCTGTCTTTAAGACCACCTCTGTAAAGCAATTCCCTGTCTAAAATAACCACATTTTAGTTTCCCATTTACATTTTCTGCATACATGACTCTGTAGATAAAGACCACCTGTGAACGAAGACCATAGTGGTCTCTTCCCAGGGGTGGTCTTAAAACACAGCTTGAGCTGTATATTTTACACTATAACCCGAACACGATATTTTGGCTAATAAACAAGCAATTATTTTGGTAACCAACTCCTACGATTTCAAACTTTTTAATTATTAAAATACCATCCGTTCATGGTTGAATATGGAAGTACATAATATATATGAGCCGTCCTGCGAGAAAACCAACAATGTGCATAAAGTATATACCCGGATCAGCATAAGCATGCCGCGCAGGCTTACCCGTGGATAGACACTTTTCGCCTCCTGTGGATTTTCTGTTTCAGGAACCATTACTCTATCCGCCTCAGACGGAATGTGTCGGCCCGATAAGTATTCGCGGACTGCGCAGGCTGATCTGGGTCGATACATTACGCAGAGGCCATACTGTTTGTTTTCTCGCGGGACGGCTCATATTCTGAAAGGTGTCACACGACACATTCCTTCTAAAGAAAAACATGGCAGCAAGGCCATGGTTAAAATAAAGGGGAGGAAGCCCGCGGTTTATAGTTTTAATAGCCTTTCGGAAATGACATGGGAGGACGAGTTATTATTAGAAAAAACAAACAAATTTAAATGTTTTGAACATATTACAATTTTGTTTGTTTAAAAACACTTAGTTATGACACATCTAAAATGAAAAAAATAATCCGATATTTTAAGTATTCGAAGTTTCTTTATTTTGACTAGCATTTATGTTGTTTTGTCTTATTTAGGAAGACAAAATAGTTCCTGTTAGGATTGCTGCAGACTGTTATGTGTCAATATCGAGATAGAAACCACGTCGAATTCTCCTTTTAATAGCAATTTTAACTGACTGAATGTTATTTTCATGTTCAAAGAGATGTCTTGATTTGTGTAGAATTCATTTAATAATGTTAATCCATGTATATCTAAAAAAGGAACTGTTTCTCAGCTAAATATAGTATGCTCTGAAAAATGTTGATCACGTGAATAGCGCATACCGACTGCGTAGATTTGTAATTTTTGCGCACGTCAGTGTTTACAACTGTTCTCACTGGTTAATTCACTACACATTCTTAAACTTAAATCATTTTATTTAACACAAAATATAAAGTTCACATAAAAGATAATATTGGAATGCTTTTTTCTCTCGAATGCAGTGGAATAAAACATGCACTAAAGCTTTGCCTGATTATTTATTCACTTTCTTCGATGTCACAACGACTCGATCTTGACACGAGGTCAACATTTCGAAAGATGCTCAAACACCTAATATTACAGATAGATATCTAATATTACACACTTAACTTATTAAATATATGTGATATTAAATGTTTATTTGGCTTGAAACAAATCAGAAAAGAACCATTATTTTAGAAAAAAAAGGAAATCTGGTCTTTCGCACCCAATTAATTTCATACTTGCCACCTTTTAAATAGTAATGGGACTCGCAACTGGCAGTTCTCTTGCGCCATACATATATTGTAAGATAAGATAAGATAAGAAATTGTTTATTAAAGTGACATGTGTGAAACATATTATGATTAACAGTATTATATAAAAAACAAAAATGATCACACCCGGCCCTTTGGGCCTATAAGTCACCTATATGTGTATACGTATATACATATTTACATATAATTATATAAAGTCATAACACATCATATTATTTATAATCCGCAGTCGCTAAGTTTAATATCAGATGTTTTCAGAGAAACTTACTGAATGTAGACACTTTGAAAACGTCGTAATCAAGGGAGTCAGCATTTTCCTTAAGCAGTGACTATAAGAAAACTACCCTTTCACAGTGAAGAACTCTACGGTATGTTCATAAGTTATGCGGTGTTTTCAGACGTAGTTGATCCCTTGGTTATAATAAGTTGAGAGCTATGTGCTGTTTTCGATACACATAAAAACGTTGTCGTTAAACGCGAGAGCCAATTTCATTTCAACATTATATTGTATGCATCAATGATTTAAATAAACAATTTAGCAGATATGGTGTTTCAAGTGTGGTCTACTTTTTAAAAATATGAAGATAATTGTAAACATCTGTGAAATGTCTTCAGCAATTTAAACGTTTTCTCAATGTTTTAAACGTTAAAAGGTTTTCATTTTTGCTTCAGACATGGAAAGGGTTAAATAGCTTTTTATTGCATGTAGATTTAAATCCCAAACTGTATTTGTTGTGGTTTTATTTGACAATAAATTGATTTTAGATGACCGTTTAACAAAAGTGCTCAGACCATTGTGCCCCGGTTCAAACGATTGCATCTTTAGCTAAAATTAAATTCATTTAAACGACATCTCCTAAGCCAATGGCCTAATTGTAAAGATTAATCACAGAAATGCTCTTCAGTTTGCTCTCTACAAAAGTTCGTCTAACGGTCCCGCTACGCTTAAGACCATGACATCTAAGACTAAAAAAAGAGATAATCTTTAAACATCTTTCTCATAAACTGGTCCAAGTTCAAACAATTTAAGATAAATGTACTTTTAACTAAATTGTACAAATTGTTGCACACGATAGCCGCTAGTGCTAATAATAGAACATTATTTGAATAATCATCTCCTAGATCGCTAGTCTAATAACGAAATAATCGCACTCAAATGTGCCATTAGTGATTGCTCAATTCGCTTAACTGCAAACACGGATGACATAATAATCTGTTCAGTATGCAGGTGAGTAATATAGGATCATCATCTAAAATGTTCAGTAAATGATTTGTTTTAGTTTGTCTTTTCATTTCGTTGTTAACAATACTAAGTTTGTCTTTTGTGCACACTGAGAATAAAACGGACGAGATCCCAACATAGCAGAACTAAGAAGGTGAAGATAACTTGGTTCGCACAGGGAGAAATAAATTGTCATTTGTGAGAAAACACACGGTCCAGTGAAAAACTGATTTAATTTACTTATTTCGAACTCTCGCGAGATCAATATGTCTCGTCTGTTACCGCTCTTAATTTCTTCTTCGCCTCCTTCTTAGCTTTGTCTTCTTCTTTTTCTTATTCTTCATCTTCTTCTTCTTTTTCTTTTTTTATCTTCGTTTTTTACATCCTCCTCATCTTCTTCTTCTTCGTCTTCTTCTTCTTCTTCTTCTTCTTCTTCTTCTTCTTCTTCTTCTTCTTCTTCTTCTTCTTCTTCTTCTTCTTCTTCTTCTTCTTCTTCTTCTTCTTCTTCCAAATAAGGACATTGCGTGAAGCCGCAAAAGCCCAATCAGTAACGACGAGAGCTATCAATCGAAGGTCGGAAAATTAAAACCTCGGCTATTCCATTGAATCTTAACGCTAACTTACAAAAGTTATTATACCCCCTTCGAAGAAGAGGGGGTATATTGGAGTCACTGTGTCGGTTTGTCTGTCTGTCTGTTTGTCGGTCGGTCATATTTTGTCCGGCCTATTTCTTACAAACCACTGGGTGGAATTCAATAAAATGTTACAAAGAGGAGATGTGCATATCTTAAAGGGGTTACAATTGCATGTTAGTTTACAGAATTATGTCCCTTTTACTTATTAAGTTATGGTGTAGGTCAAGGTGCTGTTTAGGGGGTATTTATCATCTTCAGTGATAGTTCTAGTTTTGACTAGCGTCATTCGTATTCAAACAGCGCTAAACCAAGTTAACTGTGTTTAAATGTAGCCAGTTTATTGTCCCGGAATAAAGCTGTGTGGAAATTTGGTACGAGAAACGTATGTGAACTGGTCGTCGTAATAAAACTGGAACAATGTAGAATACGGCGTTAAACTCTAATCAATCATCCAATCAATGTAGAATGCGGCGTTAAACTCCAATCAATCAACCAATCAATGGAGAATACGGCGTTAAACTCTAATCAATCATCCAACCAATGTAGAATACGGCGTTAAATTCTAATCAATCATCCAATCAATGTAGAATACGGCGTTAAACTCTAATCAATCATCCAATCAATGTAGAATACGGCGTTAAACTCTAATCAATCATCCAATCAATGTAGAATACGGCGTTAAACTCTAATCAATCATCCGATAAATGTAGAATACGGCGTTAAACTCCAATCAATCAACCAATCAATGTAGAATACGGCGTTAAACTCCAATCAATCAACCAATCAATGTAGTAAAAGCTACAAGTTCACTCATTTAAGATTTGTACTGTCTTACCTACATGAATAGTCTACCACGATTCTTCCTTTGTTATTGACTGCACATATATGCCTTTTAGTTCGGTGGCGAATGATGCACACAGGGTCCGATTCCACCAACCTTACTTAGCATTAAGTAAGACTTAACCCTTTCCCACATATGACAATTCTGCAGCAGACGACTTTGAACATATTTTGTCAAATAATGGAATATCTCTATAATTGAATGGGTAACCAACCTATGACTAGAAGTGGAAAACATTGTGACAAAAGGAGAAATTGCACGTTTTGTGCAATTTCTTCTTTTGTTACTATGTTTTCAAAAAGCCGTCTGCTGCAGAGGCGTCAGAAAGCGTCTATATGAGGGAAAGGGTTAAATGTTTTAAAGCATCACTTGTGTTTCCCTAACGAAAAATACAAAAAAAAAATATTCTTAAAAAGATTTGTTAGTCAGCAAGGTAACTATTTATGTCAACTTAGTCATATAATTAAATACATTCCATCATTCATGTTTAAAAGAATATAAGGGAAACAAAATTTATGAAATAAACTTTTAAATAAATGTTGGTGGAATTGGACCCAGGTTGTATTATTATAGTATTGGGCCGAGCCCCGGTAGCTCAGTCGGTAGCGACGCGGGCTGTCAAGCCAGGGGTTGTGTGTTCGAATCCCAGTTGGGCAAATTTCATTCCGACGTTTAACAAAAGTCACTGTGACATGCGTCATTCGTCTTTCAAATAAGGACATGGCGTCAAGCCGCAAAAGCTTAGTCGGCTGTTAATCGGTCTAAGTGGAAAAGCAGCCAGTTGTTTGGAAAGTATGTTGTGTGGTGTACTGGTGTGGGAAAACCAGGACACGCATGAGTAGGTAATATGACAACGTGATATGACATGAAAAATTGTTGAAAACGGCGTTAAACCCTTATCAATCAATTATAATATTGGCTGTATTGGCACTAAATCTCACGACCCCTGAACTAGTGCTGAGCGGCACGAGCAGGATAAACGTTGGAAATCAATAGATGTGAATGTCTTTTTTAATCATGTTTCTTTTTACAACTGGTTTTTAATTGCTTAACTATAGGATAGCGTATAAATACTTTCAATGCGCCATGGAAGTCTTTAACCCTTTCCCACATACAGACGCATTTTGACGCAATATCAGCAGACGACTTTTGAAAACATTGTGGCCAAAGGTGAAATTGCTCATGATGAGCAATTTCTCCTTTGGCCACAATGTTTTCAACTTTGTTTAACAATTAAGCTATGTTTTAGGGACATTTTCAGGTTTTTGTCACTCTGTTGTCCAAGTCGTCTGCTGCGGATTTGTTGTATGTGGGAAAGGGTTAGATAAGGTGTGTTATTCTCACTAGACTTTGTCTAACTCTTTGATAAGTGGTAACCAAAACGTACTTCAAGATATATTGCGTGTCTTCTGCAAAATTGCAATTACTTTGTGATAACGACAAGACAGAAATAGTTTAAGTGCGTGTCTTATACAATTGATAAGGGCTGTACTCTGACGATAATTGTATAACACTCACACTCCGGAACGATGTTTTTCGGTGAGTAGCTGACTAACGTGGGTTTTGACCTAGATGTTAAACAAATGATCTAGATTGTAGAACAATCAAATGTTGTATTTAATGAATAATGTCGAAGAAATAAAGGAAATGAAACGTTTTGATTGGTTCATAGTTAAGTTGGCGATCCTTCGAGAGGCACCAATAAGGTGAAGTTTTAAAATGAAATGTTCTGCATACTAACCTTTAATTGTTTTCCTTAAGAAAAAAAATTCAGTGAAAAAAATCAGTGAAAACGTATGAAATATAATATTTAAGAGCAAAATGTTAATTATTTTTGAAACATGATAAGTTTTCAGTCATTTATCGTCAATTGAAACTTATAACTGTGTTACATAATACTCCTCTTGGGAGCCTCGCGTTATCTCCAGTCATTTGATTAATTCTCGGCCTTGAACGAATCTAAAGTGATGTCGCGCTAGTGTAATGGATGTTGACATGGATTGTCAAGTAAAAGGTCTGTGGTTCTCTTCCCGGCAGGGGCAAGCTTCTTTTTTTCTCTCTCTCATTCATATCAAAATCAAAGTATATATATGAACTAAAACATTTATAAACCAAGTATTACATATTTAACGAACGTTATTGTTTTCTGACATTCTAATATCAAATCATATGCGAATGTTCCATTTCTTAGTGTTTTCTCATATTGATCGTCGTTTTTCTTCTTTAAAGATACTTCTTGTTTAGTATGATTTACAAACAAACCTGTCTTTAAGACCACCTCTGTAAAGCAATTCCCTGTCTAAAATAACCACATTTTAGTTTCCCATTTACATTTTCTGCATACATGACTCTGTAGATAAAGACCACCTGTGAACGAAGACCATAGTGGTCTCTTCCCAGGGGTGGTCTTAAAACACAGCTTGAGCTGTATATTTTACACTATAACCCGAACACGATATTTTGGCTAATAAACAAGCAATTATTTTGGTAACCAACTCCTACGATTTCAAACTTATTAATTATTAAAATACCATCCGTTCATGGTTGAATATGGAAGTATATAATATATATGAGCCGTCCTGCGAGAAAACCAACAATGTGGACTCTGCATAAAGTATATACCCGGATCAGCATAAGCATGCCGCGCAGGCTTACCCGTGGATAGACACTTTTCGCCTTCTGTGGATTTTCTGTTTCAGGAACCATTACTCTATCCGCCTCAGACGGAATGTGTCGGCCCGATAAGTATTCGCGGACTGCGCAGGCTGATCTGGGTCGATACATTACGCAGAGGCCATACTGTTTGTTTTCTCGCGGGACGGCTCATATTCTGAAAGGTGTCACACGACACATTCCTTCTAAAGAAAAACATGGCAGCAAGGCCATGGTTAAAATAAAGGGGAGGAAGCCCGCGGTTTATAGTTTTAATAGCCTTTCGGAAATGACATGGGAGGACGAGTTACTATTAGAAAAAACAAACAAATTTAAATGTTTTGAACATATTACAATTTTGTTTGTTTAAAAACACTTAGTTATGACACATCTAAAATGAAAAAAATAATCCGATATTTTAAGTATTCGAAGTTTCTTTATTTTGACTAGCATTTATGTTGTTTTGTCTTATTTAGGAAGACAAAATAGTTCCTGTTAGGATTGCTGCAGACTGTTATGTGTCAATATCGAGATAGAAACCACGTCGAATTCTCCTTTTAATAGCAATTTTAACTGACTGAATGTTATTTTCATGTTCAACGAGATGTCTTGATTTGTGTAGAATTCATTTAATAATGTTAATCCATGTATATCTAAAAAAGGAACTGTTTCTCAGCTAAATATAGTATGCTCTGAAAAATGTTGATCACGTGAATAGCGCATACCGACTGCGTAGATTTGTAATTTTTGCGCACGTCAGTGTTTACAACTGTTCTCATTGGTTAATTCACTACACATTCTTAAACTTAAATCATTTTATTTAACACAAAATATAAAGTTCACATAAAAGATAATATTGGAATGCTTTTTTCTCTCGAATGCAGTGGAATAAAACATGCACTAAAGCTTTGCCTGATTATTTATTCACTTTCTTCGATGTCACAACGACTCGATCTTGACACGAGGTCAACATTTCGAAAGATGCTCAAACACCTAATATTACAGATAGATAGCTAATATTACACACTTAACTTATTAAATATATGTGATATTAAATGTTTATTTGGCTTGAAATAAATCAGAAAAGAACCATTATTTTAGAAAAAAAGGAAATCTGGTCTTTCGCACCCAATTAATTTCATACTTGCCACCTTTTAAATAGTAATGGGACTCGCAACTGGCAGTTCTCTTGCGCCATACATATATTGTAAGATAAGATAAGATAAGAAATTGTTTATTAAAGTGACATGTGTGAAACATATTATGATTAACAGTATTATATAAAAAACAAAAATGATCACACCCGGCCCTTTGGACCTATAAGTCACCTATATGTGTATACGTATATACATATTTACATATAATTATATAAAGTCATAACACATCATATTATTTATAATCCGCAGTCGCTAAGTTTAATATCAGATGTTTTCAGAGAAACTTACTGAATGTAGACACTTTGAAAACGTCGTAATCAAGGGAGTCAGCATTTTCCTTAAGCAGTGACTATAAGAAAACTACCCTTTCACAGTGAAGAACTCTACGGTATGTTCATAAGTTATGCGGTGTTTTCAGACGTAGTTGATCCCTTGGTTATAATAAGTTGAGAGCTATGTGCTGTTTTCGATACACATAAAAACGTTGTCGTTAAACGCGAGAGCCAATTTCATTTCAACATTATATTGTATGCATCAATGATTTAAATAAACAATTTAGCAGATATGGTGTTTCAAGTGTGGTCTACTTTTTAAAAATATGAAGATAATTGTAAACATCTGTGAAATGTCTTCAGCAATTTAAACGTTTTCTCAATGTTTTAAACGTTAAAAGGTTTTCATTTTTGCTTCAGACATGGAAAGGGTTAAATAGCTTTTTATTGCATGTAGATTTAAATCCCAAACTGTATTTGTTGTGGTTTTATTGACAAATACAAAAAAAAAATCCTGACCAAAAGAAATCCTGAAATTTGTATGTGGAATTAGGCCTTAATGACTTTTTATGTTTAGACTAATGAAAGTCAAGAATGCATGTGTGTTAAAAAATAAATGAATGCAGTCTTTTCCGGCGACATTGATGCCTTGCATCAACTTTCTCTTGTTTAGTCCTTTCAATTATATTTAAATTTATAGACCATATCCAACTTTGAGAATCAGCGACTATAAAAATCGATAACTTAAATTACATGGGATTATAGAGCAACTTTTTAGTTTTTACTCAATAACAATTTTATTTTGCAAAAATTTAAAAAGGCACTTATCAAGTTTTCAAGACAAATATCTCCTGAATATAAATATATTTTTTTATTTGTTTTATATTAATAATATTTTGGTCCTTTTTAACTTTGAATACAGTCACCCTAATTTCCCTCTTTATTACATATAAACCGTTAAGAAAACGGTATTTTCCCGCTATTTTTTACACGTTCTTCAGTGAATATCTTTTTTTAGAAATAGAAAATGAACAGGGCACTTACGGCATTATGTAGTAAATTCATTTACCTTTTATTTGACATATATCTTTACTAAAATAAAGTAATAAAATGTTGGTCCTTTTTAACATTTTCTACAAGTACTACTAACGTTTTAGGGTAACATTTACGTTTCCGTGAATGCTAGCGAAAGCTTCCGATGATTACCGACCATTGCCGGACGATTTATGATGGGGCATATATCTATTTATTACCCCCGCTGTGCAGACTGTGTATATTGCGTTATCTTACATATATATCAGCATGTAATGTCTTTTACCTAAATTCGATGCAATAAAATGTAAATATGGACACAAGCGGACGGATATTAGCCCCAGTTCCTTATTTTAGGAAAAAAATGCGATTGTATCAGAACGGATAAATGTCAACATTTGTTAATATTATCCTATCTAAAATAAAATGGGTGATTTTTATAACTATTCAATTGTTAAATAAAACCATAAGGTGATCGATATCCATGCATATTGTATGACTTGTCCAAATTTATGAATGAAATTTTAAACGTTTAATGATTTGTCATAACTCATTGTAAATGTAAGAATTCTATCAAAGTTTGTTTGTCAAACTGTTCAATTTAATATGCTTAAAATTGCATTTAACGTTGTTTAATAATTTGTCATAACTCATTGTAAGTTTAAGAATTCTATCAAAGTTTGTTTGTCAAACTGTTCAATTTGATATGCTTAAAATTGCATTTAACGTTGTTTAATAATTTGTCATAACTCATTGTAAGTTTAAGAATTCTATAAAAGTTTGTTTGTCAAACTGTTCAATTTGATATGCTTAAAATTGCATTTAACGTTGTTTAATCATTTGTCATAACTCATTGTAAGTTTAAGAATTCTATCAAAGTTTGTTTGTCAAAAAGTTCAATTTGACATGTTTAAAATTGGTTTAATTCGTGTAACTTATTTCATCAAAGGGACGTTGATTGGCGCCAAACACATTTTCCAAAATTCAAAACAAATCAATAGGTTTAAGTCTACAAATATGAAAAAGACACAAACTATCATCTTCTTGATATTGTAATGATTATCTTTAATTTTGATACATTTGTGTGTGTTTTATACCCTGTTGCATTGTTCAAAAAAATTGAGTCGGATTAAACTATTTACAAATCTACAAAAAATAAATGTAACTAAATTTTTGTTTCACTTTGCAATTTTATTTTACTTATTATGCATATCTGTGTGAAGATGTTTAAAAAGGCGAAAGGAAAACAGCGTGGGAGAAGAGACATTGCTCATAATTAGCAATTTCTCCCTTTCACGCAATGATATATTCTGTTAACAATTATTACAAATATTAGAACTGTTGCTAGTCTTCTGTCAGATGTTAAAAAAAGGTTGAAGAAAACATTATTGGAAAAGGAGAAATTGCTTATAATGAGCAATTTCTCCTGTGCACGCAATTATATTTTCTGTCAGATATTCGAAAAGATGGAAATAGTTATTGTGGGGGAAAAAATCATTGCAATTTCAGATAAATAAAGTTAAAATTTCCGTATAAACAAAACATAAATTCTAAATACATTTATTGAAATGTGTCTATTATATGTTACAAATGTATTAGTTAAACCTGAAATGAAAATATCAGAACTGTTGCCTTTTGTCCTGTTACCTGTTATCCGGGCAAAACCTGTTACTTTTTGCCCGTTGCTTATCATCCTGTTTCTTTTGGGCCGATAACCATCATATAGATCTATACCTAGTTTTTAACGATATTTTTACGGTATTTAATTTAATTTATATAAGTCTAGTTTTTCCGAATTAGTTTTCATATTTTCTAGAACGGGAGGTTACTTCTATTAGGATCAGCCATATTTACAAATGGACTAAAACGCACGAGTTCACACATATTTGAAAACAGTGTTAGAATAATTGAGATTGCTTGCTACGAGACATTTGAACTCTTTTTGCATTGATTTCAACTTTTTTTTTTAACAAAATAAAACCATAATTGATGGATCTAATTTGTTAATTGATGCTCTCTATTGCAAAGAGGAAACACACTTATGGAGGAACGAATAATTATATATACAATATTGACACTATTATTTCGTTATGAATAATAAAAGAGAAAGGGCTCCATGTCTGTAACAATGTACATGTATTATGAAATTGATAATGATGAAAAAAACCGGCTCGATTATGTATTGGTAAATTGATTAAAAAATATCGATATCATAACACCCTAGTTTTATTACCCTATAATCCCATGTTGAAGTACCCTGTGTATCTCTCTACTGCCCTCCGGCGGCACTATCGATGTATACATACCGAATGTTACACAAATGTCCGGTAATTTCCGACAATTAGCAAAATGATAACAAGAGCAGATAACAATCAATTAGTCAAGAAATAGTACGGCTCAAACAGTGGTACATTGTCTCCCCTGTTTTTTGCATGACGAGCATTGTGCCATATGCTGTAGAAACAATAATGCAGCTATCTTATTCTAAGCACTGGCAAATTGTGTACAAACACATTAAACAATAAAAAAAATAATGATGCATAATTAAAGAAAAGTTCAATTTTAGTAAATGACGCAGATCCCGTATTTTTACTGTAATTTTCTCTCTCTGGATTGTATTAATGTCAACCACTTGTTAAGAATTGCCATAAATGTGTCTTAGGTATCACCAAACTGTAATCAAAATGAGTGAAAACACTGGGAAATTACACTTGATACTTTCTTATAACCATTTAAACGCGGAAATTTAAATCCATCCTCAATTTAATTCTAAAGTGCCTTTTAGCTGTGTTTAATCTTTTCCCCCGTGCTGACGTTTCTACAGATGCTGATTTTAACAAATGAATTTGCTTAATAATGAGCAATTTCTTCTTTTTCCACAATATGTTCAACTCTTTTCATTAAAATAATAAAATCTATAGAGAATTTTCATATGTTTGCTTTGTTGTTAAGATAACATTGTAGCCTTATGGGAAAATTATCATAATTAGCAAATTCTTCTTTTGCCTGACTGTTTTCTAATCTTTTCAACAAATATATATTCATTTATAGAGACTTTTCATATTTTTCCTCTGCTGTTTTGAAATTCGTTTGCTTAAGAAACGAATAACTTCTTGGATCCGCGTTTTAAAATATAATTAAAACTAAATTGGTATTTGACACCAAAGACAGTAACTGATATCTTTAGTAGACGCATTGAATGGTAAATATCGTTGCCTTAACCATTTCTCACATACGACAAATCTGCAGCAGACGACTTTAAATAGATCTAGACAAACATATGGAAAAGTGAAAGTATAAGTATTTAATAATTAAGTTGGGCAATAGGAAAAATTTCTACTTTAGCCTGAATCATTTCAAGATTCGTCTGCTTCATAGGCACCAGAGTGCAAGTGGGGAAAGGGACGGTTGATACGTAAAGCCACTATACTGAACCACCAGAAATCCAACATTATGGCCTCTGCGTAATGTATCGACCCAGATCAGCATGCGCAGTCCGACACATTCCGTCTCAGGGGGATATAGGTATAGAGTTATGATTCCTGAAACAGAAAATCCACAAGAGGCGAACATTGTCTATCCGGGTTTGCCTGCGCGGCATGCTTATGCTGATCCGGGACGATATTTTACGCAGAGTCCACAGTGTTGGTTTTCTCGCGGGACGGCTCATATCAATATATCTGCGTAATGTATCGACCAGATCAGCCTGCGCTGTCCGCGCAGACTGATCCGGCCGACACATTCCGTCTAAGGGGGGGATAGATGTATAGAGTAGTTATTCCTGAAACAGAAAAGTCACAAGAGGCGAACATTGTCTATCCGGGTTTGCCTGCGCGGCATGCTTATGCTGATCCGGGACGATATTTTACGCAGAGTCCACAGTGTTGGTTTTCTATCGGGACGGGCTCAAAATGCGTTGAGATGTGTGTACATACTTCTACCTTAACTCTTTCGGCACCAATGGCTATCTTGAGGTTTTTGCGAACAATACTGATTCAGGTGTAATGAGCTGGCTCACCCGAATTCTACATTGTTTTGCCTTTTAGTTATCAAAATGTTCCAAGACTAGAATACCCATGAACAACATGGAGTCGCCCGATCTTGAACATGAAAGAGTCTACTTGAGGTAATTCGGCGCTGAGAGGGTTAAACAAGAAACCAGATTTATCCCGAGATCCAGCGCCTATATAAACTTTCATCATGTGCAGACACAAGTTATCGTATCTGCTGCTGACGATTTTTTGGCAAAAGGGGGAGTTGCTCACGATGAACTATTTAACCTTTTACCACAATGATTTGATCTCTATTCTCTTATTATACCTTTCAGTTATAAACATGTTACATATTACCACTAAGTCGTCTGTTTTAGATTTTTTTTTTTTTTTTGGGGGGGAAAGGTCCAATTATATTTACGTTATATTTGAAGTATTAATATTCCTTCAGAAACAGATAAGAACCGAAGTCGCAAGAGACCGAGAAATTATCTAGATTTAAAGATGTGTATGAATGATTTATACTTAATTCATGTATGTATTGTTAACCTAGTAATTCATTTATACTTACGCGTTTATTATGAATTGCAAGCTAACGGTATAACCCTTTCACGAAAGGAATACAGCAGCAGTACAACTAATACAAAATTTGTTCCAAATAAGTGTCCGTTCCAGGAAATGGTTCGGGGTGCATGATATAGTCACATGATCGACTCCAGTGTACGTACCATTTATATAGATCAAATTACGCCAAATACATCCGCGACCATGCTGATCTAAGTAAAATAGTCCCTAAAACGACATTTGTTTGGGCAGAAATGAGTGTATACTTTCACTGGAATGCACTGAACATAAGAGATTGAGTTGAAAGTCATAGTAAATATAGATAGGATGCACTGGAAATGTTTGATTTGATCATTTATAGTATTTGGACCTTGTTTGAAACCAGTTTCGGCCCAGCCCGATTTCGTCTAAATAACGGTAACCATCTTTGCATGGTAAATTCTTACTTGAACAATACACGACCCCCATTTTCTATGGACTATTTTAAAACTTAGAGGTAACACTTTTCACTGATATAGGGTGTTCTACCTTGCAATCGCTTAGAAAAGTGTGACAATTGAGCGTGGAAACTATTTGATTTTCATGGAAACTATGTAGGAAATAATTATTTGGTGTATTGTGACCTAAATACTCGTACCCAGTCGTTAGTTTTTAAACCATACGTTGTCTCATTGGAAACAGAACTGAGAGCTTGCTTATTACAGTTAACAATCTGGTAACCAGCCTGTTTTTTAAGTCACGTGACATTTGTAAGAAAGTGGATTTTTATAGGGAGTTTATGTTCTCTCTTTGTTCCGTTACCATGAGCGGTGGTTTGTTTAACCTTAACAGTATGGTTTGTATTAATTAGAGAATTTCCGTGCTAGAAAAAGAATCCTGTTGTACCCTTTCTACAATTAACGATCTGTCTCTCGAGTTTGGATTGCTTGAAAATCTACTCATATATATTCATATATTTGCTTACATTTACATTATGTAAATAGTATAAGCTCTATTTTACAATATATGTAAATACTGTATGTGTGTCGAATCTTTGATTTATCCTTTTATAATCGTATCAATAGTTCGCATTATACAAAGGTCTAGATAGGAACTAATCGACTTTCATTATCAACTTTTAACTCATTTAACCCTTTCCCACCTACGACAATTCTGCAACAGACGTCTTTCAGAACTTATTGACAAAAACATGAACAATTTTAATAAATGATAGTTTTACTATTAAATAGTGTTGAAAACATTGTTGCAAAAGGAGAAATTGCTCGTTTTGAGCAATTTCTTCTTTTGCCACAATGTTTTCAAAATTCATCTGCTGAAGGTGCGTCAAAATGCGTCTACAAGTGGGAAAAGGGTTACATCGTACATTATTAGTACTCTAAACAATCGACTTAGCTAGTACCAACACAATAGTGTTCGGAGATCGATTTAGGATTGAAGAACACGATTGATTGATAGGTGCATTACGCCGATTTCAACATTTTTTCCGGTGTTATCACTGCGTTTCTTGGGTATGTTACCAGTACTACTGGTCCATTTAATATGACACCAGCCAGTCAGTCTTGAGCGCCGAGAAGGGCAGCCACTACTACCATTTTTAAATTCATTGATATGACCCTGTCTGATGGATCTAACCCACGACCTTCCCGCGCCCGAAGCGGACGCTCCACCACTACACCACCGAGTGGGTGGTAAGAACTCGAGACATGCGTCGTATCCAAGATATTTCGTTCGACGTGACTGCTTTTCTATCTATAATTGTATCAATATTTCCAGACGACTTCTCTCGTGGGGATTACGGTTGAATTTGCCGTTCAACTTTTTATAAGGATGAGATCGCATTAATCAACCCTTAATCCGGCTTATTCCCACAACCGGTTTTATCACCGTTTTCGTTTCTAATATACTGTCATTTATAGAGCTTTTCCTTATGTATGCATATATATATAAGCCGTTCCACGAGAAAACCAACAGTATGGACTATGCGTAATGTATTGACCCGGATGAGCTTAAGCATCCCACGCAGACTAAGCCTGACAAACACTTTTCGCCTCCTGTGGATTTTCTGTTTCATGAACTGCGCAGGCCGATCTGGTTCGATACATTACGCTGAGTCCATAAGGTTGGTTTTCTCGTGGAATGGCTCATATATATATATATGAGTCGTCTGCTTAAGATTATTTGTTGTATGTAGGAAATGGTTAAGAAGGTTGCCAGTTGCATGAGAGAAATGTCGTGCGGCGTACTAGTGCGATAGTGCCAGGGAACTCAATGCAAGGGTGTAGCTCCCTTTAGGCACTATAGGCACGTGTCTACACACTTTTTCTAAAAATGCCCCAAAATGCAGCTGCGGCGATACACATCTGCGTAATATATCGACCAGATCAGCATGCGCTGTCCGCGCAGACTGATCCGGCCGACACATTCCGCATATGGGGGGATAGATAGAGTAGTGATTCCTGAAACAGAAAATCCACAGGAGGCGAAAAGTGTATATCCGGGTACGCCTGTGTGGCACACTTAGGCTGATCCGGGTCGATATTTTACGCAGAGTCTACAAATGTTTATTTTCTCACGAGACGGCCTACACATTGATTATTGCCAAGCTACGCCCCTGCAATGTTATGAGATGAAGTGACAATCGTGATGTGACTACAATATTGTTGAAATGGCGTTAAACTCGGACCACTCTTGGTTTTTTTCAGATACGTTCCTGATCACCAGGTGAAGACCAATTTCGGACCCTTCAGTCGATATTATGTACAGCAGGACTTGGACGATGGCTATTTTGTCAAAACCAACATTCCTGTCGGCAAGGTAGATAATCTTATGCTTATTTCAATAAAGTCTGGAGTTACCTGCCCATTACCATGATGCATAATTTAAACATGGTGGCAACCTTTGAACATGGTGTAGCAAGATCTGTGGACCAAACCGGATAAACCTTTTAACTAATAAATTAGTTTATACTATATTTTCCTTGTAGACTAGCATGGTGAGTGAATATTGATTGTCTATGATTGTATCCGGTTAACCGATTTACCGGTTAGAAGATAATACGATTCACCGGTTATTGATACCGGTAACCGTTGACATCCCTAGTGTATACTGTAAGTATAAGTTGTACTGGTCCGCTGCATGGTACACGAAAATGTTTTGTATGTTTTCTAATAAACTTCATCACATGGCAATGCTTGTATCCGATCCCATAACGTATTTCTTTATATGTCACACTTGTAATATAACATGACCGAATCACTATTTTAGTATGCATCCTCGATTATTTACAAAATAGCTCAAAACGTGTATCCGGTAAACACAAACGTCACGATATATGTACGATGTAAAGGGACCGTTATCGGTCATAAAAAATATTTTTGTGTGTGATTAGTTACCAGTTTATTAATTAAATTAAGTATTACATGTTGGGACTATTTTCTGACAGTGAAAACCCGATTTTCTTTTTGTGTTTGCTCATGTGATAAAAAGATTATGACATTCGTTGTCATTTCATGTCAGATCCTATATATATATATATACATGTATGCAATTATGATATTATATTGGGAGGTGTCCGAATGAGTCGCCAGTGTTGCTTCAGGCCAGACGCATTTATTACCGCTAGTACGCAGGGTATCAGAATAATTTCAATCTTCTGGGTTCGTTTTCACCAACCTGACTTAGTACTATTTTCATTCTCTGATTGGCTAAACCTTATGGTGAAGTCAATCGAAATTATGTTTCTTTGAAATTTAGACCATTCTTCAAATTTTGAAGTATGATGGATTTAAAATGGTTTGCAAATACGTGCCTTGAAAGCAAAACTGAACATATATGAACAAGCGCTTTATTGATTATCATATACAAAGTTAATTAGTGACGGTTAGTTTACATATAATTGAGTCAATAAGCTATGAGGGTTCTTATATATTGTAGATCAGTTTAAATCTTGTTGCCTATTACAGGTCGTTCAATATTTACCTTTGCATTAGTCGCCTTCACAATTGTTAGGTATTAACAGGGCCGATTATCCATATAAACAAACGAGTTAGATAATCGGCGATGGCCGAGCGTTGGTTGTATTGTGCGATTTCATTGGACAGAGAAACGAGCACCTGCACATGAATAAATTAATATAAAAGGTCCAATTAAGTCGACCTTCAATGCGATGTCGTCAGATGAAATATTTATGGGTTGCGTCGAAAGTGCATGATCTGGATAGCCTTTACTTTTTTTCGTTTTGTTCTTAGTCTGTTCTCTCCTCGCTTGTTAGTATGATAACTTACCACGTGTTCATCCTCTTCAGTTACAAGATTCCGACTGCCTATATACGGAGCCTGACGATCCCAAACTGACAGTTCATGTCGAGTGGGTGGAGGATCACTTATTGTCCACGCCCACCTACCACGCCTTCGATGACACGGATAAACTTCAAAAACACCAAATGAAGTAAGTGCACTATTGTGTGGTATCAACATAACGAATTAAATATGTACTTGTGTAGTGTGTCACAAAATGCAGTAAAAGTATTTTTGTTTTGTGGAAGTACATGTAGTGTGTTGTGTTGAGTTTTTATTTATGGTGTTATAGTTTGTCTCTATATCTCGGTGATACGCTTCAGAAACAACGAATGTAGTATGCGTAGTTTATGTGATTACCTCCCAATGAAGTAATTGTCTTATTCAAGTGCGTTATATGGTTTGTGGCTATATCTCAGCGTTAAACAACACATAGGGTATGCTAAATTTATTTTATTTAGTATGTGTATGTGATGTGTTGACCTCCAAATGAAGTAATTGTCTTATTCAGTTGTGGTTTTGTTTTTTTGGCTATATCTCTGCGTTAGACAACAAAGTTTATTTGATGACCTCCAATTAAAGTAATTGTGTTATTGAGTTGTGGTTTGGTTTGTAGCTATACCTCGTTGTTTAATTTCTGAAACAACAAATAAAGTATGAAGTTGTTTGTGGTGTGTAATACTGAAATGAAGTAAGTGTATATTGCTGTACTGTTATTGGCTATAAGTCGGCGTAAATCATCAGAAACACCAACTCAAGTAATAGTATATTATTTCTGTGTAACTTGTGGCTGTTAACTCTGTGTCAGAAGCACTAGTAACGTTAGTGTATGTCCATGTGGTTTTGTGGCTATAAGTCAGAGTTAATTTACAGAAACACCAAATAAAGTAACAGCATATTATTTGTATGTGATTTGTGGCTGTATACTTCTATGTTAATCTTCAGGAACACTAGTAACGTAAGTGTATGTCTATGTGGTTTTATGGCTATAAGTCAGAGTTAATTTACAGAAACACCAAATAAAGTAACAGCATATTATTTGTGTGTGATTTGTGGCTGTATACTTCTATGTTAATCGTCAGGAACACTAGTAACGTAAGTGTATGTTTGTGTGGTTTTGTGTGTGAATCTTCAAAAACACTAGTACTAAATGAAGCAAATGTTGTAAGTTTGAGTAAGAAATAAATTAAGTGTCTTAATCCTGTGGTTCTGTAATGGTTGTAATTTCTCGGTTGACTGTGTTTCATCAGTAACAATCAGGCATGGGGTGACGACCTCGAATCAAGAAATGTCAGTCAGTATTTCTGAGAAGTGACATAGGGTTATTTATTTGTCTTCAACATAATTAATTGGAAAGTCTATGGTGGAAAGCATCCCTTGTAGACTACCAGCATGGTGATTGAATACTTGTGAGAGAAATACATGAATATTTCAACCCTTTTTTTCATATCGAGGGATTGGCGTGAAACGGTTTAACTAAAAACCCTATTTTGAAAATCCGGGTTTAGGGGTAATTCAGAACGAGCAATGGCACCTAAATTTCCATTGTTTACCAAGAACAATTATTTAACGCTTATATAGACTTTATGGCGAGGTGATTAACCTTGGTAAAGAAATACCAATTTTAGTTACAACCGTTTCACGCCAAGCCTTCGATACGCAAAATATCTGTGACGGACGCAGATGAAAACATCAAGACTAAAAAATGAAATTATTCTCCAAATGAAAGAATAATCATCAGAAAGAGTTGAACACCGTGTGGCGTTTACTCCTATAGCCGTCTGCAGCAGACGAGTTTGAAGATATTTTCTCTAAAAGTAGAAAATCTCTATAATCGAATGGATAACCTATGATTAAAAGTGGAAAACATTTTGGCTAAAGGAGAAATTGCTCGTTTTGAGCAATTTCTTCTTTTGTCACTATGTATCCAAAACGCCGTCTGCAGCAGATGCGTCAAAATGTGTCTAAATGTGGGGAGGTTAAATAGCAGACGTGATATGAAAGAATCGATCAATAAATAAATCAAAATGTCTCCAACTATATAATTATTTCTCTCTTTCATGCAATCCCCTAATTAAATACTTGGTACATCATAAGCAACTCGACTTTTGAGATATTTCTAACATCGAATAGCCAATTCTGTCTGCGCTTCCATACAGTCTAATAGTGCATGTTCCGCTCGCCAATTCGTAATATTATCTAATTAGTATAAGCTCAAGTTATAAATCATAGTGTTTTGTCAAAGACTGCATATTGGACTACATTTCAAGTAGAATGACAGTGAAGGCTACTCTCTTCCGGCTGTGTGATGCGCACACACAAGCCAACGTCTTCACTGTTCGCTGATTCGTAAAGATACCAAATCGATAGACAATGCTTATTTCATCACTCAATTAATGTGTCTCTATGGATAGAGCGTCCGCCTTGGGAGCGGTAGACCATGGTCGATGCGCGGTAGGGTCACACCAAAGACTTTAACTCTTTCAGCGCCAAATGATAATATTGATACTTTTGCAAGCAATACTGATTCATGTGAGCCAGCTCGTAACGAGCTGTCTCACCTGAAATCAGCATTGTTTGCCTTATAGTTATCAAAATATGCCATAACTCTTATGATATGAGAAATGGAGAAGCCCGCTTTTGTACATGGAATAGTCCTCTTTAAACAAGTCGGCGCTGGGAAACTTTTAACATGGATGTAATTGCTTCCCTCGTTGGCGCTCCAGCCTTGCTAGGATAGCACTACGACTGACACATCGGTGTTTGGATAAATACGACCAATGGTACTTGTATAACTACCAAAACAAACGCCGTGATATAACTGAAATACTGTAGAAAATGGTCCTAAACACCATTCAAACAAAGAAACAAAATCCAGCAATGTAAAAGAAAGTGTTAAACACCAGAGATTAATGGTATCGGTTACAGGAAAGCAGCGTAATGGCCGTAAATATTTGCCCACTCAGCTGACATCATCAATTTACGGATCAACTAATTGCTAATGATATGTGTTTACTGTTTGTAAATATTTGTACTTCCGTGTTGGCGTTCACTATTGACTCGATCGAGATCAATGTAAGTTCGGATGATCCTATGATAGAGGGTGTGTATCAGCTGGTGGGGGAGCTGTTCATATATGAAAGTGTTCTCTTGGTTGTACAATTGACTTGACTTTATCATGTCTATACATGGTGTAGTAAATGGTGGGTGAAGTGGTCATCGATTAAAGTGTACATGTATTCTATTGATTGTTTAATTGACTTCACTTGATCATGTCTATACATGGTATAATAAATGGTGGGTGAGGTGGTCATCGATTACAGTGTACAAGTATTCTCTTAGTTGTACAATTGACTTGACTTGATCATGTCTATACATGGTATAGTAAATGGTGGGTGAGGTGTTCATCGATTTAAGTGTACATGTATTCTCTTGGTTGTTCAATTGACTTGACTTGATCATGTCTATACATGGTATAGTAAATGGTGGGGATGGGGGTCATATATAAAAGTGTACATTTATTAGCTTGGTTGTTTAATTGACTTGACTTGATCATGCCTATACATGGTATAGTAAATGGTGGGGATGGAGGTCATATATAAAAGTGTACATGTATTCTCTTGGTTGTTTAATTGACTTGACTTGATCATGTCTATACATGGTATAGTAAATGGTGGGGATGGAGGTCATATATAAAAGTGTACATGTATTCTCTTGGTTGTTTAATTGACTTGACTTGATCATGTCTATACATGGTATAGTAAATGGTGGGGATGGGGGTCATATATAAAAGTGTACATGTATTCTCTTGGTTGTTTAATTGACTTGACTTGATCATGTCTATACATGGTATAGTAAGTGGTGAGGAAGGAGGTCATATATAAAAGTGTACATGTATTATCTTGGTTGTTCAACTGACTTGACTTGATCATGTCTATATATGGTATAGTAAACGGTCGGTGAGGTGGTCATCGATTAAAGTGTACATGTGTTCTCTTGTTTGTTCTTGACTTGACTTGATCATGTCTATGAAATGGTATAGTAAATCGTACGTTTCTGTTCATTTGATAAAATGACAATGGCGATTGTATTTCTAAGTATTAGCGTCGTATGTCTGTCTGGTTTTCTTATTCCCAAAAGGAATGAGTCCCAACAGCTTCCGGCTTATTCAACCGTATTCAAGATTACAATGGGAACCAATTTGTTGTGTCACGTGTGGTAAATATGTCATGAACTGTGTTTAAAAGGTTTTGCTTTGGAACACGCAATGCGAAAAGCACCAGAGTTCTACGTGTCTTCGGTTGACCTGATTCAACACTAATCAATGGTTAAACTTTAAAAATCGTGTTGTTTAGCTGATCTAATTCTGATCATAACATATACATGATGTGCGGGTTAGGGTTTCAAGTTTAACACTGTCCCCACTTGCAAACGTTGTTAAAAGCATCTGCGGCAGACAACTTTTAAAAAAAACATTGTTGCAAAAATAGAAATCCATCATTATGAGCAAATTGTCCTTTTGACCTAATGTTATAAATCTATAACAAAAATGTTTACTTTCAGTCATAGAGATTGTCCATATTTTGCCTAAATGTTTTCAAATTCGTATGCCGCAGTTTAAGTATATGAGTGAAAGGATAAGAACTATTACAATTACCCGGTAAACCCCGAGCTGCGAAAGCTTAGCGGGTAACAATGATGGCTATTAATCCATGGGTTGTCAGGTCGAATCCAGCCTCGGCCATTCTTTCGGATGATTGGCAGGAGTCAGTGTAACTAGTGTCATTCGTCTTCCACCAAAGGGACAGAATGATATGTGTTGGAAGGCGGCAAGTAAGTTGTCTGGGAATTATGCTGAGTGGAGAACTAGTGGGACAAACCCATGTGTAGGTGAACGGACCGCCGTGTTATAACTGCAAACTGACTGAAGGATAGCGTTAAACTCCAATCAATCAATCAATCAATAAAAATCAAACAACATTAGTAAGCGGACATATTGTTAGAAAGTAACCATGCATAAATACAAATCATGAATAACTGAGCTGCAACTAGGACAATTGGGGTGGGGTATTATTACATGCAAGCAGGGAAGATTCAGGTGAATTAATCTGCACTTACAAACTGACGGAACTCTAGAATTGTAGTGCATGAGTTTCACATGTGGAAGAATTATTTCACCGGCAATTGCTGTCGGGGATAATTTACCATATGGAAATAAAGAGTAGTTGTAACTTTAACGCGCTATAACTCTTTAATTGATTAAGTTATCGCTTAGGTGCAAACGTCTCCACAAAATATAATTATCTATCTTTAATTTTTATTTTATTTTTCGAGAAAAAAATGATTTAAATAGTCTTTTTTTTTTTAGGTTAAATAAACGTTGTTTTCATATAGACAAAGAACAAAATAAAAGTACCCATTCACTTATAATCGATGTATATCAAATATTATTATAGATATTTCTTAGGTGCAAACGGTCTCGGATGCGGCACTTCTTCATCTACATATACATGTAATACCTCTTAACTCATCACATTACAAAGATGCAACTAGAACCATAAAAACCATACACGTCGCAATTACCTGCGCCATGCGTCTTAATGCAGTAAACCGCCTCAGTGGTGTAGTGGTAGAGCGGCTATCTCGGGTACAAGAGGTCGCGGATTCGATCACAGGCCGGGTCATACAAGAGACTTTAACAATAGTATTAATTGCTTCTCTCGTTGGGGCTCTGGGTTGCGGGGTTGGCACTCCGACTGACTGGCTGGTATCAGGATAAATGGACTAGTAGTACTGATAACTTACTAAGGAAACGCCGTTATATAAGTGATAAATGTTGAAAGCGGCGTAGAAAAACAAAACAGTCGATCTTTATGTAGTAATTACATTTGAGCGGTGCTCTACGCAAGCATGTTGCGAAAAGTGTAGACCCACGCAGTCTGATCTGGCTCTATACTGTTCAACAATACGTCATCGAGGGTGACAATAAACTTCTGTAATGCAGTGTCTATATAGATACTAATTGTGAATACGTATGCAGGTTTTTACCACGCGTGTAATGATAACGTTAAGGTTTGTTTTCCTGGAGCACCAAGTATTCAGCGAAACTGTTTTATTTTCGATAGTCCAAGTGCCATTGCGCAGTCGGTATCAACGAGTGCTATTGATCCAAATGCCGTTTCTTGAAGTCCGGGGTCGGCAATTTATTTTTCCCGATGATTGACCGAAGTAATTCGTAATCCACTAATTGACTGATATGCTAACGTAAAAGGTAGCCGTTTGGCGTGGAAATAGCTTTGGGTGAAGCGAGGAAACGAACAGTTACGTGAACTGGCCGCTGTGATATAACTTAAATACCAGTCCCATCAGCGTTTAACTACTATCAATCCGTCAATGATTTTTTTATTAGCCGTATGTTTGCCATCTTCTCTTGTGAAAAGCATGCAGTTAGACCATTTGCGCCGTGCTTCTGAAAAATCAAACCTTAGTGTGTTATTGACATAATGGAAACAATGTTCATTCATGTTATCTGATCAGAATTTATACTGTTCATCGTAGTTTTCATGAGAGCTTCTGTGACTTCTTTTGTGACATGTGCAAATCCAAATGAGCATGCGCAAATACAGGGGCTGCTCTGGGTCTACAGTGATCACATATACCCGAAGTTTTTGTTTATAGAGCATCGCCTATCCCCTTTTCCATTGATAATGCCAGTGCCATCAAGATTCTGGCATAATGAAATATTTGGGGAGGAAAACTGCGTCCCGTCGATTGATTTAGCTGTCTAGATTCGCCTGGCTGGATGTGCCCTGTATTTTCTAGCATCTCTAAGATACCGCGTTCTATCGACCAGAGACAGGCACTTTATTTGGGTCAATTGTAAGACGGTTATAAAACAGGAGAGGAGATTATATTTCTTTTTCGACCCTTTCCCACATACAACAAATCTGCAGCAGACGTTTTTGAAAATATATTGATAAAAACCTGAAAAGGATGTCTATAAAAGATAGCTTAATTGTTAAATAAAGTTGAAAACATTGTGGCCAAAGGAGAAATTGCTCATCATGAGCAATTTCACCTTTTGCCACAATGTTTTCAGAAGTCGTCTGCTGCTATTGCGTAAAAATGCGTCTGCAGGTGGGAAAGGGTTAAAACTGTTGGTTTATTACCATTTTAGCTCGATCTATAATTTCAAATGGGAAAACCATTATATGAAAACATTACAATATATCATCATTGGAAAAGTGGGCGGGTCCGTACTTGAACAACGAATCCGGCGGATCAATTGTCATCTTCGGTCTTCGTGATTTGCTGGTTGTTGTTTTTGGGTTTTTTGCTGAATTCCCAAATAGAACATACTTACTATTAGATCAGCGCATCGAACAAATGGATTTCCTGAACAAATATGATGAAAATGGATTTCCGTGTGGTACAACAGAAAACGATCCTAAATCTCTTTCAATTTAATTTTATTACATCTTTGTGTATTTTGATAGAAGTTATTTATGAGTTTAGCATTTGATTGTTTTACATTAAATGAGTATAAACACTTTGCAACAAACTGCAAATTTGAAGCAGACGACTTTATAAAATATCCAGGCAGAAATACGGAAACCTTATATGAGTGCAAGCATAACTATTCAATAGAATTTAAAACATTGTGGAAAAAGGCGAAATTGCACATTTGAGCAATTTCTTCTTTGTTACAATGTTTGGGAAAAAACGTAAACAATGGAAGTGATGGTTACCCTTCTTGGCGCTCAGGGTTGCAGGGTTAGGATTACAACTGACTGACGGGTACCAGGATAAATGGACCCGAAGTACTGGTAACTTAACAAGGAAACGCCGTGATATAACTGGAAATTGTTGAACGCGGCGCGGCTACAAGTGGGAAAAGGGTAAACGAAGCAGGTATTGTGTAAATTTCAAGTCTATAGTAGCTTTTTCGCAATGCACAATGTAAACAACAACGCTGATACCGTCTTGAAAGACTATGGCAATTTATGATGACTTTTCAGACATACAGATTAATTACAGCATGCTCTTATAGACAATGTTTGCGTAATGTTTGGAAAGCAATCAGAAATATCGACAGTGGGTCCCTTGTGTGTAAATATGGCGTTTTTATAACCCCCCAATCATGTTTTGTCTGACGGATATTTTCTTACTGATATAATAGCTGCCCTGAAAAAGTTAGGGCATACCGCAAACCGTTATATACCGAGAATGTTATCTTACTATTTTCGGCTATTTTGGTCTGAGGAATTCAGTAACTGCCTTAAGGCTGGCGAACTCTTCCGGTCGTTTTGCATGTACGTACAGTGAAGATGTCCAGGGGCGTAGCTCCCTTCAGGCACTGTAGGCACGTGCCTACACATTCTTTCCCAAAATACAGCTGCGGTGATAGACATCTGCGTAATGTATCGACCAGATCAGCCTGCGGTGTCCGCGCAGACTGATCCGGCCGACACATTCCGTCTTAGGGGGATAGATGTATAGCGTATTGATTCCTGAAACAGAAAATATATCCGGGTATGCCTGTGTGGCATGCTTAGGCTGATCCGGGTCGATACTTTACGCAGAGTCCACGATGTTGATTTTCTCACGAGACGGCCTACACATTGATTATTGCCAAGCTACGTCCCTGATGGCTATGAGCCTGTGCATACGCGTTGTCTCACCAGAGTCTTCACTGTGCGCTTGAATGTAGTATGTACCACGATGTATCATCATCTGACAAATAAAAAAAAACACCTAGAATTGTAGCCCCAGTACAGAGCTCGACGTTTGACAAAAGTCATTGCGACATGCGTCATTCGTCTTCCATCAATGGGCTCAGTCTATGTGGAAAAGCATCCAGTTGCTTGGGAAGACTGTAATGTGGAGTATTGGTGTGAGAAAACCAGGAAACACATGATTAGGTGAACTGGCTACCGTGATATGACTGAGAAATTGTTAAAAACGGCGTTAAATCCCAATCAATCAATCAATCAATCAATCTAGATAAGCTGAGTATTTAAATTTCCACACTGCTTACTTGACACTCAAACCCCATGTTGCGGGTACTCAAAAGAATCGTCTCAGTGTGACGGTTGTTGTGATAACCCACAACATAAGTTTTGGTTGAGTCATAAGAAAAGTATACCTGTTTACTCCTTAGTATCTAGTGGAATTCGCCATGGTCGAGTGGTTAGCACCGGGTTCGATCCCCAGTCGCGGCACGACGGTCATGGTGGAGTGCCCTTGGGCAAGGCACATTGTCCAGCCTAGTACTTGTTTGTTTACCCAGGGATCATGAATAAGTGAACTGTCGCCGTGATATAACTGAACTAATGTTGAAAGCGGCGTAAAAACCCCCATTAAAACAAAACAAAAATCATTATCAAGTCCTCAACCCATAGGTTTCACTAAAAAACAACTCCGTATATATCTTTTTTTTTGTTGAAGAATCGTGCTACGGGGAAACCCCTCTGTAAGGCAGTCTAAGATCGTATTAAAGATCCAGTTATCCAAACAAATGATCACTGACTCTAAACACAATCTGACCAGTAAATTACTGTCCTATTTAACTGCGGACAATTTAGTATTGTCCGATTCTAGTAATTCTAGTTATGATATATGAGCCGTCCCGCGAGAAAACCAACATTAAGGACTCTGCGTAAAGTATCGACCCGGATCAGCCTAAGCATACCGCGCAGGCTAATCTTTTCAGACGCTTTTCGCCTCCTGTGGATTTTCTGTTTCAGTAATCATTACTCATATACCTCTATCCCCCTGAGACGGAATGTACCGGCCCGGATCAGTCTGCGCGGACTGCGCAGGCTGATCTGGGTCGATACATTACGCAGAGGCCATAATGTTGGTTTTCTCGCGGGACGGCTCATATATATATATATATATGTGTGTGCGAGTGTACATCTTTAATCCTTTTAATGACCCTCCCTATGAAATAACATTTTTAAAATATTGCCCTCCCTATGAATTGACATTTTCCGAAATGGCCATCCAAATGAAAAATCAGTTTGAACAATTGGCCTTTTATGAGAAATTATTATTTTGAAAATATAACTCGCCTTGTGAAATATCATTTTGAACTCATGGGCCTCCATATAAAACATTGTGTTGAGACTATGACCTCCATATAAAACATTATGTTGAGACTATGACCCTCCATATAAAACATTGTGTTGAGACTATGACCCTCCATATAAAACATTATGTTGAGACTATAGCCCTCCATATAAAACATTATGTTGAGACTATGACCCTCCATATAAAACATTGTGTTGCAACTATAGCCCTCCATATAAAACATTATGTTGAAGCCCTCCCTGTTATACCTTTGAATATCGTTTTGAGAATAAATTCCTTCCTATAAAATACCATTTGGTGAATATAACATACCCTGTGAAATTATTATTTTGAAAATGTAACTCGCCTTGTGAAATATCTTTTTGAAACTATGGGCCTCCATATAAAACATTATGTTGAGACTATAGCCCTCCGTATAAAACATTGTGTTGAGACTATGATCATCAATATAAAACATTATGTTGAGACTATGATCATCCGTATAAAACATTATGTTGAGACTATAGCCCTCCGTATAAAACATTATGTAGAGACTATGACCATTCGTATAAAACATTATGTAGAGACTATGGCCCTCCGTATAAAACATTGTATTGAGACTATGGCCCTCCATTAAAAAAAACATAATGTAGAGAATATGGACCTCTATATAAAACCATATGTTGATGCTATGGCTCTCTGAATAAAATAATTATGTAAAGACCATGGCCCTCCATGAAAAACATTTTGTTGAGACTTTGGCCCTCCCTATAAAACCATATGTTGATACTATGGCCCTCCATATAAAACATTTTGTTGAGACTTTGGCCCTCCATATAAAACATTATGTTTAGACTATAGCCCTCTATATATAACACTATGTTGAGAATATGGCCCTCCATATAAAACATTATGCTGAGAATATTGCCCTCTATATGTAACACTATGTTGAGAATATGGCCCTCCATATAAAACATTATGCTGAGACTATTGCTCTCTATATATAACACTACGTTGAGAATATGGCCCTCCATATAAAACATTATGCTGAGACTATTGCCCTCTATATATAAATAACACTATGTTCAGAATATGGCTCTCCATATAAAACATTATGCTGGGAATATTGCCCTCTATATATAACACTATGTTGAGAATATGGCCCTCCATATAAAACATTATGCTGAGAATATTGCCCTCTATAAGTAACACTATGTTGAGAATATGGCCCTCCATATAAAACATTATGTTGAGAATATTGCCCTCTATATGTAACACTATGTTGAGAATATGGCCCTCCATATAAAACATTATGCTGAGAATATTGCCCTCTATATGTAACACTATGTTGAGAATATGGCCCTCCATATAAAACATTATGCTGAGAATATTGCCCTCTATATGAAACACTATGTTGAGAATATGGCCCTCCATATAAAACATTATGCTGAGAATATTGCCCTCTATATATAACACTATGTTGAGAATATGGCCCTCCATATAAAACATTATGCTGGGAATATTCCCCTCTATATGTAACACTACGTTGAGAATATGGCCCTCCATATAAAACATTATGCTGAGACTATTGCCCTCTATATATAAATAACACTATGTTCAGAATATGGCCCTCCATATAAAACATTATGCTGGGAATATTGCCCTCTATATATAACACTATGTTGAGAATATGGCCCTCCATATAAAACATTATGCTGAGAATATTGCCCTCTATATGTAACACTATGTTGAGAATATGGCCCTCCATATAAAACATTATGTTGAGAATATTGCCCTCTATATGTAACACTATGTTGAGAATATGGCCCTCCATATAAAACATTATGCTGAGAATATTGCCCTCTATATGTAACACTATGTTGAGAATATGGCCCTCCATATAAAACATTATGCTGAGAATATTGCCCTCTATATGTAACACTATGTTGAGAATATGGCCCTCCATATAAAACATTATGCTGAGAATATTGCCCTCTATATATAACACTATGTTGAGAATATGGCCCTCCATATAAAACATTATGCTGGGAATATTGCCCTCTATATGTAACACTATGTTGAGAATATGGCCCTCCATAAAACATTATGCTGAGAATATTGCCCTCTATATGTAACACTATGTTGAGAATATGGCCCTCCATATAAAACATTATGTTGAGCCTATGAGCCTCCATATAAAATATTATGCTGAGACTATGACCCTCCATATATAACACTATGTTGAGAATTTGACCCTCCATGTAATCATGACACTCTCTATGAACTATCATTGCGAGTGAAACTATGGTTAAGGCTGCGCTAAAGGACAACCAACCTCCAGGACGAGAGAAGACACAGATCAGTTTGTACCCTTTAAGTGTCTTATTAGTGTCCTCAATGTTTGCCGTTCTATCCTATAAACAGTGTTTTAGCTCATATCATTGATGAAGCAGCCTTGCAACGGAAACATTGAACGGGGGGGGGGAGGAACAGATCCTTCAGTATTTGACAACCTTCAGTATTTGACAACCGTCAAAGATCCAAATCAGTTTGGATCAATGTTTCTACTATCCCCTAAAATCACGTTTACACGTAAAAGATGCATCATTTCTATCCTAGCGTTGGCAGGGTTTTGTATTACCGCTAATAGCTTTGTGGGATTCGGATTTGGGGCATTTATACCCCAACATGAATGGCGTGATTTCACCATAGATAGACTGCTTGACTGCACCAGTGTTGGGGGTTATGCCAAACCTTGGACCGTTATTTTCCTGCAGTAAATGGAATTATACCCATAGGAGCCGTCCCGCGAGAAAACCAACATTATGGCATCTGCGTAATGTATCAACCCAGATCAGCCTGCGCAGTTCGCGCAGACTGATCCGGGCCGACACATTCCGTCTCAGGGGGATAGAGGTATAGAGTAATGGTTCCTGAAACAGAAAATCCATAGGAGGTGAAACATATCTATCCGGGTAAGGCCTGCGCGGCATGCTTAGGCTGATCCGGGTCGATACTTTACGCAGAGGGAGGCCATAATGTTGGTATTCTCGCGCGACGGCTAACTTTCGGCGTTGCAGTGAACGATTTTCCAAATAACCCCGTTCCCACATGCATACATGTACACTCCCTATAAATGAACTATCGAAAACATTGTGATAAAAACAGCCATTGCTCATCATGTTTTCAAAGGTCGTTTTGCTTGCATTGTTGGGGTTTCAGGCCGTTTTCAACAGCATTTATGTTAAATACACCTCACAGCTCACACACACATGATTCCTGGGTGAATCAACCCATCTACGCGATAGGACTGAAAACAGTGTGGTATAAGGAGCCATTGCTCATCATGTTTTCAAAGGTCAATGTGATTGCATTGTTGGGGTCTATAGGCCGTTTTCAACAGCATTCATGTCCAATCACTCTCACAGTTCACAAACTCATGGGACCTGGGAGAATCAACCCAGCTATGCGTTAGGACTGAAAACAGTGTGAGAAGAGGAGCCATTGCTAATCATGATTTCAAAGGTCGTTTTGTTTGTATTGTTGGGTGTTTTAAGTCTTTCAAATATTTACTCTTTCCTTATTTTTTGTTTAAAAGTCGGGTGTTGAAGAGTTGTTGTATGAGGGAAAGACGCAAAATAAGACAGTATTTTAAGTCTTTCAAATATTTACTCTTTCCTTATTTTTCCCGGATATTTTTTTTTTTTTTAAAGTCGGGTGTTGAAGAGTTGTTGTATGAGGGGAAAGTCGCGAAATAAGACACCATAAATTGTCGTCTTCCGCACATTTTCTTCTTTTTAAATATTCGTCGAAATTAACAATTGCCCTCAAAAATTAATCTCACTCCATCAAAGTAAACGCCATTTTAGACTGACGTTGGAGACTGAAATCAATAACGCACAGGAGACGACGTGTCCTCCGAGTTAGAGAGTCTCTTTAACACAGCTCTAGATAAGGGAGCGTTTTGCCTGTTCTAAAATCCTTATTTGACCCTTTAACCCAATGTTGTGGGTACTCAAAAGAATCGTCTCAGTGAGACGATTCTTTTGAGTACCCACAACATAGGGTTTGCTTTAATAATAAGAGAGAAATTGTTGGGAAAAGGAGCTGAACACCCCCTCCTTATCTCGACCTCTGCTCTGAGATATGTTCAGACCTGCAGACGAATCTGCGACCAGACGATATCTAAAGACATGAGCAGATTCTCCTTATTGCCACGATGTTTTTCTATATCTAATGATTATATTTTCATTTATGTTGATTTCTCTCCTTCTTGCATCGATGATTTCAAAGTTGTCTGCTGCCGATCTGTTGTTTGTGGGAATTGCTTAACCCTTTTTCCCACCTGCAGACTTATTTTGACGTAATAGCAGCAGACGACTTTTGAAAACATTGTGGCCAAAGGTGAAATTGCTCATGATGAGCAATTTCTCCTTTGGCCACAATGTTTTAAACTTTATTTAACAATTAAGCTATCATTTATGGAGAATGTCCAGCCTTTTGTCACCATGTTGTCAAATTCGTCTGCTGCATATTTGTTGTATGTGGGAAAGGGTGAATGTCTCCGTGGTATAGCATACATGTAAGTCGAAAAACTAGTGCGGCTAACATTTCAGTTGTTGCTGTTTCGTCGGATAATGCATGTATGTCTTTATAACAAATGGGCGAGTACTTCAAACACTCTCGTGCGACGGTACGTATGCTCAGGATCATCCGAGGTACCGCTGTTCGCAATTGCAATAAGGTCTCATTTTGCCTGACGCAACTCACATTATTTCTCCTATTGAAATTGCAGTAATATTGTGTTTTTGCGCTGATATAATATCTTTACAGTGCTTTATTCCCACAAATGGATTACACATTTTATATTTTAATATTCCTTGAAAAGACATTCAACGATACTTATTTTGGACGTTTTCATCATATTCGTGAAATATGATATTTCTCGTTGTATTACTGTCTTTCGATCCAACAAATGAAAAAATAAAAAAGTTCTCATTGTGATCCTTTCAACTTGACTATTTTGGTATAATATGTAATTTTAAGACATGTTTACTAAATAGTATAGGAAAAGGAGACATTGTCCTTCAAATGGTCAAACATGTGTCACAAAAAAAGTATGCTACAATCGTACATTTCAATTTTGCCACTGAGTGATTTTGGTATTATTATTGATTTCTTGTTGAAATTTTACATAAGTGAGTAAGTGTAACGAAAACGTTCGGTATACGTTGCATTTGATATGCAAATTTACATCACCGTTTCGAAGTTTAGGATTACATATATAAGATAAGTGGACCCCTTCTGGGTTGAGTATACTTTTCGCTGAAGGGATCTTCTGTGTCTTTATCCCGGCACGTTACTTAAGTAAGTAAAAGTTGAACAATTAATGTAATACATTTATTATTCAACAATTAATAGTTAATAATTTGTACCGGTCCAGTGGGCCTATAAATCACCAATATATATTAGTTCACGATATGATACAAATAAACATAATATTTATAAAAAAAAAAAGACCGTGCAATATCGTCTTAACACCTGCGTTATTTACAATTCCCTCGAGAAGAAATCTTTATCGAACAACATAAAGACAAATATGGAAATTATAAACCCTTTTGCTGCTTTAGGCAATTAAAGAATTATGCAAACAATGCAGAGTCAGGCGAGACAGCTCGTAACGAGCTGTCTCTCCTGACATCTGCACTGTTTGCCGGTTAAAGATTAATTTTACCAAATTTCCTGTTGGACGAAAAATGAAGTTGTCCAATTTTAAACGTGGAATGTCGACTTTGTGAAATTTGGCAGTGAAAGAGTTAATATAAATGACCATTTGATACAAAACAGTAAAGGTATAATTTAGTTATGTGTACATGTCTTTTTAAATAAGTAGAATATCCGCGTCGAGTGAATTTGAGTAGTGTTGTCTTCTGTGTGAACATTACGAACAGTCTCCGCAGCTCCACAGCCTTACCGGAACATTCGTTATTCTTCTAAATGTAATATTATCAAGTATATATGAGAAAATGTACAACGTGGCATTTGTGTACAGTGTAGATTCTGATCACTCGGTTCACCTGATCAATCTTATAAGAATCTGCAAAAGTAAACATACTCTTTTAATAAGCTTGTGTAAGTAATCAGTGAACAGTGTAGATGATGATTAGATTGTGTGAGGGTATAGGCTGATCTTAATCTGCGTTGTTCTGAAAAGCCAACTTGTACCTTTTGTATTCACTAGCTCATCATTGTCCTGGATGTTGCTTGTAACAACGCATCTATATGTGCAGCCCTCACACATATATAGTCCGTGCACCTTTCCGTGCTGTCAGGGTTGAGTGGCAATAAGATGCCAAATCGCTAGACTGATCTGGATCTACACTGTTCACAAAAACAAACATGTCCCTTTTCTCTTGCAATGGCTCTCAAATGTTGCCTAGATGTTAATTTTGACAATACATATAACCATAAACAAGGCCTCACAAACATATAATTCGTGCATCTGTGTGTGCTGCCAAGGTTAGTGACAATAAGATGCTTGACTACACATCTATAAGTGTAGGCCTCACAAACATATAGTTCGTGCACCTTTATATGCTGACAGGGTTGATTGAAAATAAGATGCTCGACAACACATCTTTAAGTGTAGGCCTTACAAACATATAATTCGTGCACCTGTATATGCTGCTAGGGTTAAGTCGCAATAAGATGCTTGACAACACATCCTTAAGTGTAGGCCTTACAAACATATAGTTCGTGCACCTTTATATGCTGATAGGGTTAAGTCGCAATAATATGCTTGACAACACATCTATAAGTGTAGGCCTTACAAACATATAGTTCGTGCACCTGTATATGCTACCAGGGTTGAGTGAACATAAGATGATTGACAACACATCTATAGGCTAAGTGTAGGCCTCACAAACATATAGTTCGTGCACCTTTATATGCTACCGGTGTTGAGTGACAATACTATGCTTGACAACACATCCATAAGTGTAGCCCCTTACAAACATATAATTCGTGCACCTGTATATGCTACCAGTGTTGAGTGGCACTAAAATGATTGACAACAAATCTATAAGCGTAGCCCTTACAAACAGTCCTTGAACACGTACCTTTATATATTGCCAGGGTTGAGTAAATCGTACATCTTTTTATGCTGCCAGTGTTGAGTCTCAATAATATGCCAAAATCTCTAGACGTGTCTCAAATAGTCCATTTCGGATGCCAAAATATGAGCATAATCTGTTTACTTATGCCTCTCTTTTGCAACATGCAATTTCTACAAAATATCGATAACATCTGAGTTGCGTGTACACAAATAATTCGGCATTTCTTCCATCAGTAATGGTTTCCTTCAATATTATATTGTATAATAATCCTTTCTGTGTTTTTCTCCCTGACTATCTTATTCTTACTACAACCGCCTCTGGGTTGGTTTATTCTACATACATGTATATGTGTGACTTATCCCTTTTCCACCCGCAGACACATTTTGACGCAATAGCAGCAGACGACTTTTGAAAACATTGTGGCCAAAGGTGAAATTGCTCATGATGACATGTTTTCAAAGTCGTCTGCTGCAAACGTGTTGTATGTGGGAAAGGAGGCCCTATGCGGACGGGTGTCTTTTGCTGTTGGTATATATGTAAAAAATGTTAGTAAAATTATATACACAAGCCATTATGATATATTTTATAATATACTTACTTTGTTGTACTTCGTTTAGAAAAATAAAAAGTGGGAGATACTTACTCCGGGTTTAAGCGCCGGCCTTGCGATACAAAATCCCCGAGTTCAATTCTCGTGAGGGTTCAGCTGGGTCACAAGTTGAGACCTCAGAGTGCATAGGGCACACGTACCGGATGGGATTCGAGGAAGCAGACATCTTTGGCGATTAATGTGCAGCAAGATGCAAAATCTAGCTTAAGAAGTCATATGAAAGAATACAATATTGACAATATTGACACACACAGTGTCAGGTTTTAAAACTGTTCACAAATCAGCAGGTCTGTTTCCAACCATACTGTTTGAAGTCATAGTTCACCATTTTGTATTAATGGTACAAGTTGTCATTTCTGAACAGTGTAAATCCAGACCAACCTGTGCTTCCGCACGGTATAATCAAGATATACACTATTTACATATGAGCCGTCCCGCGAGAAATCCAACATTGTGCGTAAAGTATCAACCCGGATCAGCTTAAGCATGCCGCACAGGCTTACCCGGACAGGCACTTTTCGCCTCCTGTAGATTCTCTGTTTCAGGAATCATTACTCTATACATCTATCCTCCTAAGACGGAATGTGTCGGCCCGGATAAGCATGCGCGGACTGCGCAGGCTGATCTCGGGCGATACATTACGCAGAGACCATAATGTTGGATTTCTCGCGGGACGGCTCATATTACCTACACAAGCTTGTTAAAGAGGCATCGGTCAACTTTTGTAGATTCTAATAAGACATATCAGACAGGGCAGATGTGCCGGCATAAATGACAACGTGAACCCGTGCACGGCCTCATAGTATACGTTGACATCAAGTTCATGATCATGCACAGGCGTCTGATTTATATTTTGGGGAAAACACAAACCCTGCAAATAGTCACTCTATATTGTCCATATGCTTAAATAAATATACCGTAATGTTTTCGTATGAGAACATTTGGAAAAGCCCACACAGGACCGTGTTACTATAAATAGCTTATATATATGGTATTATGTATTAAAGTATATTAACCATATAGAGAGGTTATATATAGTTTTCTCAAATGAAAAAACAGACGCCTGTGGATCATGTAAAAACAATAAAGTAATAGCAAAAACGTAAACCGTGTTTTTCCGCGTGCGTTCGATGAATATGTTCAATCGTCGTTTGTCACTCATTGTGTATATATCAATATCATTCCAGGCGCGAGATCTTGGCACTGCAGGCGGAAAACCTCGTCCTCGAGAAACAGTTACACAGCTACCAGCAGTCCATGTCTAAAGCCCCGAGTCCCGTCAAAAAACCGGAAAGGAACGAGCTTCAGGAGAAAATCAAACAAGAAATACTTCAAGAGAAAGTGAGCGAAAAGATCCAAGAACGAATAGATCGGGGACAGAGGCGACGGGATAAAAGCCGAGAAGGATCGACCGACCGAAATGAAAGATCACATGATCGCTCACATGACAGGTCACATGATAGGTCATATGACAGATCCTTTGACAAATCATTTGACAAATCATTTGACAAATCATTTGACCGTTCTTATAAGTACAAATGATTAGGCGGTTTATACCGTCCGACATATCAGTATGCTTTCACTATGGAATATGCAGTGTCAATCTAGTACGGTTTTTTAACCATTTACGTAAGAGATAGTGCATGGTAGTGCGGAAAAAGAAACATTGGTAAAAAAGTAATTGCTCATTATCCTTTATAGATCTTTATAATCTTAATAATCTTAATAAGAGAACCCATCTAAGACTATTAGATGGTTTTTTCCGTATTTGATCGTTACCTTTAAATTATCAAAGCATATTGTGCTGGGGTTTCTTTGTTTCTTGATATATTTTTTCAAGTCGTTTCGGTCTTATCATCAATATCACCAGTTACCGTATAGTTAATAGGCTAAATTTGATTATCATATAAATACATGTGATTTTCATTGTTTTCTCTCATGAAAAATAGAAGGGATCGGTGTAAGTAACACATTATCTGAGCCGTTCCGCGAGAAAACCATTAGTGTGGACTCCGCGTAAAGTATAGACCCGGATCAGACTAAGCATGCCGCGCAGGCTAACCCGGAAATACACTTTTCCCCTCCTGAGGTTGTTCCGTTTCAGGAATCATTACTCTATACCTCTATCCCCCTGAGACGGAATGTGTCGGCCCAGATCAGTCTGCGGGGACTGCGCAGGCTGATCTGAGTCGATACATTACGCAGAGGCCATAATGTTGGTTTTCTCGCGGGACGGCTTATGTTTGCTGTATGTACGATCGGAAACATGTGAAACGTGATACAGAGTTCGAGGCGAAACTAGATTGTACATACTGTCATACGCATGCACGTGTTGATGACGATCGGGCTTTTGTTTTTATTTACCTTCGTCATGTAGAATTAACTGATCGGCGAGCACGTATATCGAGGGATTGGCGTGAAACGGTTGTAACTAAAACCCTATTTTGAAAACCTTGGTTTAGGGACAATTTTGGACCCTTTGGAAACAATGCAAATTTAGGTGCCATTGCTCAGAACGAGCAATGGCACCTAAATTTTCATTGTTTACCAAGAAAAATGAGTTAACGCTTATAAAGACTTTATGGCGAGGTAATTCACCTTGGTAAAAAAAATACTAATTTTAGTTACAACCGTTTTACGCCAAGCCCTCGATATGTTATGTCTTGTTCCTGGTGTGTTTACCCTCATACTCGTTATATTCGTATTATCCAGTGCCCGGATGTAGACTTATGTAAAACATTGTTGAAAAGGGAAGCATTGAGGAAAATTTCCAATAATTTGTCAACATATGTTTCAAAATCACGAATCAATGTTGCCAGGTGTACCATTCATTCTGGAAGGCTGTGGTGAACATGTGAAGATTCTAAAATAGTTGGGTAACGGTTTAAGAGATCTACCATCATTTAACCCGTCTCTCATACCACGCATACGGAGCAGACGAATTTGAAAATATAGAATAAATATCAGTCAATGCAAGTATCATTATAAAATAAAGTTGAAAGCATTGTGGCAATTGTAAATATTTCTCATTATGAGCAATGTCTTCTGTTTGTCACAATGTTTTTAAAAGTCGTCTGATGCCGCATGATATGCGTTCAAATGCATCTGCAAGTTGGAAAGGAATTAAAGAGTTTTCATCGCAAAGTGAGCCGTCCTGCGAGAAAACCAACAATGTGGACTAAGCGTAAAGTATCGATCCGGATCAGCTTAAGCATGCCGCACAGGCTTACCCGGACTTACACTTTTCGCTCCCTGTGGATTTTCTGTTCGAGAGATCATTACTCTATACGTCTATTCACCTCAAACGGAATGTGTCGGCCCGGATCAGCCTGCGCGGACTGCGCAGGCTGATCTGGTCGATATATTACGCAGAGGCCATAATGTTGGTTTTCTCGCGAGACGGATCAAGTGTTCATTTCTTATCATGTAGTATATATAGCACGTTATTCTATGCAAGCATTGTTGGAGCCGTGTCCGTCGAATTTTGAGTTATGTTCTATCTGAATACGAAATACAGAATCTTTATATTGTAAATACAATCACATCTGTGCTAAATACCTTTGTTAGGCAATTCCCAGTCTAAAGCAACCACACTTTTAATTTCCCAAGTACTCATTTTCTGCATTAAATGACCCTGTAATTTAAGACTGCGAATACATATATATATATATATATATATATATATATATATATATATATATATATATATATATATATATAAATGATATGTTGCTGTGTCCATTATATTATGTGTAAACTGTCAAGGGTGTAGTTGAAATAGAGGAAAATGTCCATGGATGATGTGAACCTTAACATACTCTTAAACTATTCATTTGATAATTTGAAGGAGAAATCGAAGCTGGTATCAATAGATGCTCGAGATCAAACCCCCCAAGTGATGTTTTCTTTCAAAAGATGAGCTATATTCAACGCCGTCTAGACAGAAACATGTTAAGTATTTGGTTTATATCATCCAGTTATATTGCTGTAGTATATCATTGCAGTTTGATTGCAAAACGATAGAATTCTATATTTGCGTGAAAGAAATCCGCCGTGGCCGATTGGTAAAGCGTTGAGGATTTTGGAATCGGGAATTCCGGGTTTGGTCCCCAGTTGCGACGGTCATCGTGGAGTGCCCTTGCACATTTCCTAGCCTAGTATGGTTTTATATAGGGATCGGATCGTAAATGAGTCAACTTTCGCCGGGATATTAATGAAATAATGTTGAAAACGGCGTAAAACCCTAATTAAACAATATGTGTGTGCCGTGAAGACTCGTGTAAACCTGTGTATACAAAATAAAGCTCCAGATGCTGGAACTGAATCCCTACTGGAACTATGTCCATCAGGGGCGTAGCTAGGGTCTACTGAGTGTGTACGCACATTTTTAGGGGGTCCCCCGGGAATGTTTTCCCTTCTTTATCGTCTGTGGTGACTTCTGGAAGCATTTCAGTAGCAAAATATGACTGATCTTGATGGTGAAATAAACTTATTTTCTAGGAAATTTTGAGAGAGTATTTTTCGTCAAATCTATCGAGGCAGATTGGTTATTTTATACTTACGCCTACCCCATGTCAAGTTTATCCAATCATTGAATAGTGTTGAAAACGTTGTGGCAACTGGGAAAAAAATGCTCATCATGAGCAATTTCTACTTTTGCCACAATGTTTTCAAACGTCGTCTGCTGGAGAGGCGTAAGAAATCGTCTGTATGTGGGGGCCATAATAACTCATTTCACTGGACACGGCTCATTTGCAATTACTATAAGACACATCGTTTTATTATCGAATCATATATATAACCATTATGTACGAACATGTTATTTTTACTATCACACCGAGGGCTTGGCGTGAAACAGTTGTAACTAAAACCCTATTTTGAAAACCCTGGTTTAGGGGCAATTTTGACCCCTTTGTAAACAGTGCAAATTTAGGTGCAATTGCTCTGAACGAGCAATGGCACCTAAATTTCCATTGTTTACCAAAGAAAAATGATTTAATGCTTATAAAGACTTTATGGTGAGGTGATTAACCTTGGTAAAAAAATACCAATTTTAGTTACAACCGTTTCACGCCAAGACCTCGATACACGTAACCACTATATTACGTATTTGGAGTTTACGCAGTTTAAACAGTTTTTCATTTATATCCCTGTGTTATACCACTTGTCCAAAATATCTAGGAGACTAGTATAGGAGTATTGCCCCTTAGGGATAGTTGACCTTTCATAACCCTGGTTTACTGCAATAATTTAAATACAGAAGTGTGCACTATTAATTCAAATTCAATTAATACAACGGCTGACAAATGAATATTTTTGAGGAAATATTAAGGGGGAACTTACCAGTTTCCACTTATACGACAATTCTGCAGCAGACGACTTTGAACATATTTTGTTCAAAAATTGAAAATCTCTATAATTGAATGGATAACATATGAATAAAGGTGGAAAACATTGTGGTAAAAGGTGAAATTGCTCATTTTGAGCAATTTCTTCTTTTGTCACTATGTTTTCAAGAAGCCGTCTGCTGCAGAGGCGTGAAAAAGCGTCTATATGAGGTAAAGGGTTAATTAAAAGAATGGGGTTTTACTCTATTACCCTATTGGCAATACTCCTGTGTAATGGAGAATAGTCTCGAAACAGCACTACACGCTAGGAAATGTGCCTTGTCCAAATGCAAACCACGAAGTACTTTTCCTAGCGTAGTACTTGGTTTGTCTCTGAAGGATCATGGAAAAATGTTCTGTCACCATCATATAGCTGAAATACTTTTGGAATCGTGTAAGACCTCCAAAAATCCCTTTATTACGTAATCACATTTTACTAAGTATATGTATATCTAATCGTTAGTGTGATAAATGTGAAGAATTAGACGTGTCTGTACAAGCAAACACGATCTTCACAGTATCTTATGAATACATATAATTGTATAAAAACCATTTGTCCAGATCGGCCGATGTAGGCTGTTTCACGTGTCTGAATACTTTTCTTCTCTAATGCGCATGTATTCCCAATCCCGAATGCTGACCGGGTTCTGTGGTGTTTATGTTTGACAAATGATACTGTCAAGCGATGCTTATGAGTATTCGCTACCGCATGGTAGACCCTATAAAAAGTAGACCTATAAGAGTGTATACATACATATGAGTCATTCCACGAGAAAAACCAACATTATGGACGCTGCGAAATGTATCGATCCAGATCAGCCTGCGCAGTCCGCACAGGCTAAACCGGGCCGACACATTCCGTCTCAGGGGGATAGAGGTATAGAGTAACGATTCCTGAAACAGAAAATCCACAGGAGGCAAACAGTGTCTGCCCGTGTTAGCTCGCGCAACATGCTTTAGACTGATCAGGGTCGATACATTACGCAGAGTCCACAGTGTTGGTTTTCTCGTGGAACGGCTCAACTATAGATGTTTCAGATGACCCTATATATCTGTACAATCTCTAATTGAGTGGTGCTCTGCGGGAGCTTATTAAAGTTCATTTGCGACCAGTGTAGATACAGATCACCCAACTCATCCGTGCAGTCTGATCTGGGTTTACACTTTTTAGGCGTGACATAGAAAGTTTCAAGAAAATAATGTTAAGCAGTATCTTTTTGGATCTGTTTGCATGGATGCGCAATCATATATGAGTCCACACGTCTAATAATTACGTTAACCCTTTCCCTCATATAGACACTTTCTGACGCCTCTGCAGCAGACGGCTTTTTGAAAACATAAACATAGTGACAAAAGAAGAAATTGCACAGAACGTGCAATTTCTCCTTTTGCCACAATTTTTTCCTCTTTTTGTCATAGGTTATTCATTCAATTATGGAGATGTTCTATATTTTGACAAAATACGTTCAAAGTCGTCTGCTGCAGAATTGTCGTATGAGGGAAAGGGTTAAGGTTGGTTTCCCGTTAAACTGGAGTCTTAATTGACAATCTGGACAAAAGCCGATTTTTTCTTTACCATGTATTACCTTTAAAATAATAGCATGCGTCTCTTTTTAGTTATGTATACGTGTAAATGCGAACGTTTCACGTTTCCCTTTGGTAAAAGCCAATAACACATGCTCAAAGGCACAGCAGATTAAGCACTGTACATAACACTTACATCGTGCGATATTATGAATGATGGATTAGACGGAAGCAACAGCGCTGGGTATGGGACACTAGTTTTGAAGCATCATTTAAAAATAATTGATTGATTGGGGTTTAACGCCGTTTTTAACCATTTCTCAGTTATATCACGGCGGCCAGTTCACCTACTCATGCATTTCCTGGTTTTCTCACACCAGTACTCCACACAACAAACTTCCCAAGCAACTGGCTGCTTTTCCACACATTTAAAAAATAAAAGGCTGGTTATAGATTATAGAGCAGCTATCATTTAATGTACATGATTAACCCTTTCCCTGGTATGACAATTCTGTAGCAGACGACTTTGAACATATTTTGTCAACAAATAGAAAATCTCTATAATTGAATGGATAACCTATGACTAAATGTGGACAACATTGTGGCAAAAGGAGAAATTGCTCGTTTTGAGCAATTTCTTCTTTTGTCACTGTGTTTTCAAAAAGCCGTCTGCTGCAGATGCGTCAGAAAGCGTCTATATGAGGGAAAGGGTTAAAACCCTACTCCACATACAATAAACAATGAGGCAAAACTATGGAAAATCTCTACAACTGAAATAATTATTTATTGGAGAGCCAACCATTGTTACGAAAGATGAAACTGTTAGTTACGAACCATTTCCCCTTTTTTGTCACAATGTTGTGAAAAGTCGACTCCTGAAGATGCGTCTGCACTTTGAAAATTGTTAAATCCTTAACTTTGTCAGTCGAAAATTGTTAAATCTTAACTTTGTCAGTCGAAAATTGTTAAATCCTTAACTTTGTCGGTCGAAAATTGTTAAATCCTTAGCTTTGTCAGTCTAAAATTGTTAAATCCTTACCTTTGTCAGTCGAAAATTGTTTAATCCTTAGCTTTGTCAGTCGAAAATTGTTAAATCCTTAACTTTGTCATTCGAAAATTGATATAATGGTATGTTTGCGCAGTAAATACAATGGCGGTTTGATGACATCTTCGCTCGTCAAGGCTTCTTCGTATACAAGAGCAATCCTATAAGTTATTGTGGAAATGAGTCGTCCCACGAGAAAACCAACATTATGGACTCTGCGTAATGTATCGTCCAGATCAGCCTGCGCAGTCCGCGCAGGCTTATCCGGGCCTACACATTCCGTCTCAAGAGGGGGGGGGGGGGTATAGGTATAGAGTAATGTTACCTCAAAAAGAAAATCCACAGGAGGCGAAAAGTGTCTGTCAGAGTAAGCCTCTGCGGCATGCTTAGGTTGATCCGGGTCGATACATTACGTAGAGTCCACAATGTTGGTTTTCTCGTGAAGAGGCTCAAATGTAATGGACAAACCAGCCTTGGTTTGCTGAGATGGGTTAGTGTATTATGCAGAGCCTGTCTGACCCGCCATTGTCCGCCGACGGTCTGAAGGCTAATAATATATATTAGATCTAGCGAATGCCGGTTTTCGTGAACTCTGAGGTAACCTGTCCCTATTATTACATTAACCCTTTCCTTCATATAGACGCTTTCTTACTCCTCTGCAGCAGACGGCTTTTTGAAAACATACTGACAAAAGAAGAAATTGCACAAAATGTGCAATTTCTCCTTTTGCCACAATGTTTTCCACTTTTTGTCATAGGTTATCCATTCAATTATGGAGATTTTCTATATTTTGACAAAATACGTTCAAAGTCGTCTGTTGCAGAATTGTCGTATGAGGGAAAGGGTTAAAGGGTCAGGCATACGCCAATAAGGGCGACGCCCTTTGGAAATGAGGTATCAATCAAAAGATTAAAGAGATACCTTTTTTTTTTTGGACCAATCTGTTAACATTTCCAACACTGATTGTAGTTTTAATTTTTAATTGATTCCAAACATCAAGTTGTGATAATCCATTGTAGAGTTGAAATAATGTGTGTATTTACGAATTTACTATGTATGCGATATGCTAAATATATATATATATATAAGGCGAGGTCACAATTCTAGTCGCCATTGCTGGTAGGCTGGGAACAAGACTAGTTTTCGTGTAACGTAGCCTATTAATTATGAAACCTATATTAGGTCATCCTAAATTTGGCATTTACAAAAAATCCTCACCTGAATTATGTCTTGCATTATACTGGATTCAGATTGTTGCAGTGTTTGATTTGCTGTATAAAGTTTTCACAACATTTACTTTTTATTTAATAAATGTTAATTAAATGTTTCCAAAAAGTTGTTGTAGTAGTTTCCGTTCCTCTTTTAGAATGTCCAAATTTTAATTATTCCAGTCCCTGTTTTTATATTATGAGAACATAGAGCAACACACAGAAATGTATTTCTGCCAGGAAATAAATGTCTCGTGATAAGGTATATTCTCCAATATGGACATTGGCCGTCAAGCGATAAAATCAGGTTGATCTATAAGTTTTAAACAATGTTTCAATCATATCACAACGACCAGTGCACCTGCCAATGTGTTACCTGATGTTCTCACACCAGTACTCCATCCACCCAACATTCTTTCCAAGCAACTTGTCGCTTTTTCACAAAGTCCGATAGACCATTGGTATGATGATGTGTGACGCTTGTCGCACTGACTTTTGTCAAGCATCGGAAGGAATTTTGGCCGAGCTGGTGTTCTGAATTCCAACCCCTGGATTGCTGTGGACTGAACTAGCGGTGCGACAGAGAACAAGACCATGACATAAAGCAGTCCGTTTTATTAATAATTGTCTGACCTACGAGTATGAATTAAACAGATGGTCAGGTCGGTATTTCATACCCTATGGCTAAAATCTTGTCCAACGATCGATGTATGACTTTGCAATTGTTAATATACTAAATAAACTGTACTCGCAAACTGTGCAGTAAATCCAGTGGGAGGACAGTGGATGTGAAGACCGACCTTCTAAAGAGATATCGAGGGCTTGGCGTGAAACGGTTGTAACTTAAAACCTATTTTGAAAACCCTGGTTTAGGGGCAATTTTGACCCCTTTGTAAACAATGCAAATTTAGGTGCCATTGCTCAGAACGAGCAATGGCACCTAAATTTCCATTGTTTACCAAGAAAAATTATTTAACGCTTATAAAGACTTTATGACGACGTGATTAACCTTGGTAAAAAAATACTTATTTTAGTTACAACCGTTTCACACCAAGCCCTCGATATGTGTTTCATTGGTGGAGATTAAACGATATTTTCAACATTTCTTTCAGTCGTATCACGGCGGCCAGTTCAACTGCCCATGTGGCTTTCTAATACCAGTAACCCACAAATCAATATTTTAAAGCAACTGTCTGCTTGTCCACATATACTGATAGTCCATTGGTGAAAAAATGATTGCCGCTTGTCTCATTTACTTGCATGAAACGTCGGAAAACGTGTGGTCCAAAAAAAAAAACAATCCCTGGATTGAAGGCCCGTGTCGCTACATACTGAATACAGAAGCCCGGCGTATGTTTGTTAGGAAGTCGTGTATTGGTAGAGCGTCCGCCTCGATTCCCGGCCGGGTCATACCAATAACATTAAAATGGTAGAAATGGCTGCCCTCCTTGGCGCTCAAGGTGGCAGGGTTAGCATTGCGACTGAATAGCTGTTGTCAGGACATATCGAGGGCTTGGTGTGAAACGGTTGTAACTAAATTGCTATTTTTTTTACTAAGGTTTATCACCTCGCCATAAAGTCTTTATACGCGTTAACTCAATTTTCTTGGTAAACAATGGAAATTTAGGTGCCATTGCTCGTTCTGAGCAATGGCATCTAAATTTGCATTGTTTACAAAGGGGTCAAAATTGCCCCTAAACAAGGGTTTTCAAAATAGGTTTTTTAGTTACAACCGTTTCACGCCAAGCCCTCGATATTGATCAGTAGTACTGGAAACTTACCGGAGAAAGGCCGTGATATAACTAAAAAGTTGTTGAAAGCGGCGTAAAACACCAAACAGTCAACTATGGAAAGACATATATTCGATTTGTTCGGGGAACAGTTTAGATCCAGACCGACATTTGCATCCGCACAGTCTGATCAATATCTACACGATTCACATAAATACTAACACAAACTTATTAGAAGTCTATCAACTTGTGTAGATTATGATAACACGGTGCCGATGAACAAGCTGATCTGAACTTACACTGTTCAGAAATAACAACTTTAACCTTTTCCAACGGACGCGCTAGAGTATCTCTTTGCGAGATATATAATTTAGTTATGATATGTGACGTGACGCCTTTGAAACAGACGACTTTTGGAAAGATTTTGGGAAAGATGGGTAATTTCGCCAGTTTGAATAATGTGTTCAACTTCTTATCAAAACTATGGTTCTTATCTTCCGGATGGGATGCTTATTTATAGGTCACAATACACCAAATAAATTCCTTCTTTGTTTACATGTAAATCAACCAGCTTCAACCCTCATTTGTCACATTTTCTAAGCGTTTCCCATGTAGAACACCATATATCATTGAAAAGAGATACGTCTTACCTTTAAAATAATCCATAGAAAATGTGGGGTCATGTATTATGCAAGAAAGAACTCGCTCTGTGAAGATGGGGACCGTCCTTTTTACCACAATCCAGCTAGGCTGAAAATAGGTTTACCCATACTCTACTTTCACTTTCACACAAGGTCAACATACCTAAAATGATCAAATCAAACAGTTCCAGTTCATCCTCTACATATTTACAAAGAATTTACACCCATTGTCACATATCCAATGCAGTCTGGGCCAGATGTACAACCATTTCTAGGCAAACAAAGTTTTCTTTACGCACTACTTGGCTGTAGATCAAAGGGGCCCGCGGATGTATTTAGCGTAATTTGACCTATACACATTATATGAGCGCGCTGCGGATAGTCAATAAGTGGCGTCTTTTATTCGATTACTTACGACGATGCACTTGCACAACTTGAAAACTCTGGGGGGAATCACATTGGCATTGATTCAAGCCCATGATATGCACCGTCCCGCGAGAAAACCAACATTATGGCCTCTGCGTAATGTACCGACCCAGATCCGCATGTGCAGTCCGCGCATACTGATCCGGGCCGACACATTCCGTCTCAGGGGGTTAAAGTTATATATACTCACACGAAAAAGAAAGTGTGCACTTGGTTAGAGGGAATTTTGTTATACTTATAGAAGCAAAATATAGGTAAATTTGGTATCAAAATGTGCAAAAATGTATTGGCTATACGATGTTTTACTTTTAATTGAAATTTGATAACTATCAGAACATTGTTTTACGTGTGAATAACGTAGGGGTGAAAAGTAAAAGTTGCATATTTGTAATGTTTTGTAACTGCTTTTTTGTCTTCGGATATTTGTCAAGTTACGTGCACGGGTAGCACGAGCGAAAAGTTGCATAATATTGGGTAAATGGGTGCAATGTGTGAAGGGTTATTTTCTTCACTCATGATGATAAATCCGTATATCTAAACTTCATAACAAAAAAGTTATGCCCAATTTAAAAGTGCACACTTTCTTTTTCGTGTGAGTATAGTAATGATTCCTGAAACAGAAAATCATCCGGGTAACCTGCACGGCATGCATAGGCTGATCCGGGTCGATACTTTACGCAAAGTCCACAATGTTGGTGCGGCGATAGACATCTGCGTAATGTATCGACCAGATCAGCCTGCGCTATCCGCGCAGACTGATCCGGCCGACACATTCCGTCTTAGGGGGATAGAGTAGCTATTCCTGAAACAGAAAATCCACAGGAGGCGAACAGTGTCTGTCCGGGTAAGCCTTCGCGCCATGCGCAGGCTGATCCGGGTCGATACTTTACGCAAAGTCCACAATGTTGGTTTTCTCACGACTCATATTGGTGTTTTTTACAAAATTTGGTTAAAACATAGTTTTACTTTTTTTTTTCTCCTCTGGACTTTGTTTTGAGACCTTTAACCTTTGACCGCTTGACCCTTTTTGTGAAACCTGTGCCAACAGTATAGACCCAGGCCAGTTAGCGCATCCGCTCCGTCTGACCAGGCTCTATATTTTTGACAGCTCAACTGCGTTACTCGACATGTTTACATCGATATTCGAAGATATGGCTATGGAATCTTCCAGATGGAAAGCTGAACACGTCCAGTTCAGCATCAAGAATGTTTAGGAAAAGCCACAGAATATTTGAAGATGGCACATCTTATTACTTTGTGTGCATGATACCTCCAATAGTTGACAGATATTCAAATCACTTAGCAAAAACGTTTTCCTAAGAAAATCCACAGTCGTCTGAAAATTTGGATAAAATCCGCATAAGACCCGAGTTAAGTTACTCAAATATAATCTCGCTATACGGATCATATATGCAATAATAATAACGAAGGTATTGTTTTCGCTTGAGAAACATTTGGAAAATCCCACACAAGACCGTGTTACTATAAATAGTCTTTTTATATGGCTCATATACCCAGGTGCACTGTAGGACAATAACATGTAATATAGTGTCCCTGATATACTATAAAAAAAATGATGATAATTATTGTAGTATATGAATGATTTTTTTCTGAGAATAACGTTTTTGCTAAGTGTAAACAATGTATTTCACGGAAGAACGAAGTACGCAGTGCAATGATCTATGTTTATTGTCTATGTAACAACATATACCGGTTCCTTTAGTCTAGTGAGTAACGACACGTTTTTAAGGAGTTGAAGATCGAAGGTTCGAATCCTAGTAGCGCCAGTGGGGTCCGTTTAATAGTTTAACCAAATGATTGCCTGTCCGCCCGTTTGGTGCCTGGCAAAAGAGTGCGGTTCTTCAAGTAAACGCGTAAAAATGTCTCATACGGCAGAAATCGTTCGTCATGTCAATATGGGGACGCTACAATATATAAATAATTTACTATTTTCATTATATTTAAATCATTCCCATATAAATCATAGGCCTACAACACATCTGTTGTGGACTTCTTTGCAAACATCTAGACTAATCTATGGATAATCACCTTAAATGCATGTTTTAAATTTTGAAAAGAGTTGAAAACCTCTTCGCAAAAGGATAAATTGCTCATCATGAGCAATTGCTCCTTTTGCCAAAATGTTTTCAAACGTCGTCTGTTACAGAGGCGTCTGAAAACCTCTGTATATGGAAACGGGTTTAACTGTACTGTTCTCACCATCAGAGACATATAAATGTGTTTATATGTCTCTGTCACCATTTACGCTTGAAATGGGCTCAGAAAAAAACCGACGTTCAATTCTTTGAGTATTCAGTTACGATAATAGAAAAGTAAGGCCCGACTTTACAGACAGACGGACGAAGACTGATGTACTACTATGCATACTGAAAGTTTTAATCTTACAAAACCATACATGGTCAATGGGAAATAACATGTATGTGATTCATCCTATATTTCTGCAAGAGTAGGCTCTCTTTGATCACTTTGATTCTACTTTAAACTTAATTTGCAATACGAACTTTACCACAAACAAAGCAATTTGTTAGAACCAATTAAATATCTACAAAGTGTCGATAAAAAAAATATTAAACAGAGACATAACACAATAAGGCCTCAATATATAGGGCCGCTCCATGAGAAAACCGGTGATAGTGACATAGCATAAGAAATGACGTAATCATCAATCAAAGTTTGACGTCATTTTTTGTGAGTGACGCTGAAGTTAAATTACATGTTTACACAGAGATTGATTTGGTTTATAAACATAATGTTTATCGAGGGATGAATTGAAGGGCGACATATAATAATACTGTTAAGCCGGTATGCGGAGGCATTGAGTTGGAGCCTCATCTGGAGCTGTATCTTTTGCATAAACGTTCTGGTTGATTTATTAAAAAGTTCAGTATTAGATAGACTGTAACCTACTGCAGTGGCGCAATCGGTTAGATCGCCGTACTTATAGACAATACCTTTCCCGTGTATGACAATGGCCTAGGCTATGTGCTCGAGCCTCACATGGAGCAGTACCTTTCTTTTATTTAAATATCCCTGATTGTTTTATCAAATTATTCAGTAGTACAAAGACGCCAATATAGTACTTGTTATCTGCCCCAGAGGATGAATAGGTTGGTGTGCCGTACATATAGAAAGTACCTTCTCCTTTTATTGCTATGGAGTTTTTTGCTCAATGTAACGCACTTAAATGTTAGAAGCCTTTCAAGGTCATACAACATGATATTTAAGTGCCCATGTGCTCACTAACATAGTATACATGTTTATCATTTGTCTGTAATCGATAGACCTAAGTTTTATGATAATTTTCTTTCCAAGTTGTAACTTCACAAATTGTTAAGGTGTCTTACCTGTTCATTAAAAACGTGAGATAACTCCTCTGATCTTATATCATAGTTGATGACTGATAGGCATGCCTTCAATAGACAATACATCGCATATGTCGAAAATCGATCTCGTTAAATCGACCATTTCGGTATCACAATTAGGCTTCGTTAAACTAAACTCGACCTTAAATGGTTTAGAAATATAATCAAATCGCGACGCTTAAAGGGATCCATCATTTACTTCGAGTTATCGACGTGTTCGAAGGGCATTTATATACTGTATTGTTTATTACGAAATGGCCTCTGTATATGGTTCTATAGCATGATAATAGTGACTTTGTATATGATACCATATATATAGGCTAATTTTAGTAACACGTCCCTGTGTGGGATTCTCCGAATTTTCTTCAAACCTTATTATTATAGCATATGGACGATATAGGGTATCTGTAGTATCTTAACGAGATATTGTGTGGGTTTTCTCCACAATATCAGACGCCTGTGATCCAAGGGCTTCATGGATGTTTGTACGACTTGGTGGTGAAAAACAGAAGATCCCAATTAGACATCGTGAAAGCGCTTTGCTGATCTGTATCTCCGCTGATCTAGAAATATGGAAAGTCTTTTTCTGCGAAACGTGACCCTCAGAAAGGTGTATGATTGTTCTTTTTTATTTCATAAGTTACATCTACGGTTGTATTATAAGGAAGGAAGAATGCTTTCTTTATAGAAAGAATCCATATTTCTGACATGGATGCTTTTTAATTCCACTGCTGCAGAATTGTTATATGGTGGGCTAATGTCAACAGAGTCAATTTTGATTGGTTTTCCTATTGACTGGAACATTTATCATCGGTGTTTAAATTTAGATATAAGACGTTTCTTTCTTGTAGTCAGAAGGAAATCCCATTTTCTTGAACTCATCATCCGACAGACGCCTGTAGTTGAAGTTAAACTCGGCGTGTAAAGGAGTCTGAAATGTACGCATGGCCGGCCGCGAACTTTTACTTTGACAGATCCATTAATTTTCAATTTGCATTCGGAGAATCCCACACAGGGACGTGTTACTAAAAATAGCCTATATATATATGGTATCATATAAAAAGTCATTATTATCATGCTATAGAACCATATAAAGAAGCCATTTCGTAATAAACAATACAGTATATAAATGCCCTTCGAACACGTCTGCAGCAGACGGCTTTTGAAAACAGTTCATGAAACGGTGCAAATTCCAAGGACGTTGTGGTCTCGCTAAACTAATGTAAAACTGAAATATGTTGCGGTCTCACACTATGTCGACCTTAGATTAAAGCATTTTGGGATACTTTTGCTATATCAGACTCGAACAAAGGCGCCGTGAGGTCTATCATTTAGCAAATCTTAAACAAAAGCATTGTGTGATCCTTAGCGGAGTCCACATTTGTTTAACCTGTTAACCTTTTAGTTTTTCGTTTGTTGTGTCGATCTTAGATTAAATAGAGTGTCATTTTGCGCTATGTCCATCTGAAATTAATAAAGCGCTAGATGATATTTCGCTTTGTACTTCCAAAAAGATCAGAATTCTTTGTGGTTGCTATGTCTCCTTTTGCCACAATATTTTTAAAAGTCTGCTGCAGAGGCAATCGGAAAGCATCTATATGTGGGAAATTATCAAGATTGTTTTACCTGACTGCCTATCTAAGCAAATCGTATATCATACAGATGATGGCAACAGATTCACCCGCCAAAGGGCCTGTAGCAAGTTCTCTGTAATATTTCCACGAGTTCTTCGCCCATTTTCTACGAATGGCAAAGAAATAAAGCAAAATAAAGCTTTTGGGTTTAAGGGAAACATAGACATGTTTTGTGTAGGCATAGTGCAACCTCTCCACTGCTACATTGAGCTTTAAAAGTCTGCTGCAGAGGCATCGGAAGGCATCTATATGTGGGAAATTATTAAGATTGTTTTATTTTACTGCCTATCTAAGCAAATCGTATCCAGTACAGATGATGACACCAGATTCACCCGCCAAAGGTCCTGTAGCAAGTTCTTCGCTTTTGGTTTTAAGAGAAACACAGACATGTTTTGTGTAAGCATAGTGCAACCTCTCCACTGCTACATTGAGCTTAAGTAGAGATATGTTGTTGTTTCAGATAGATGTTGCTATAACAAGGTTGTTGTGTATTAAAAAGAAACCATGCGCGAGAAGATCCTAAATATTGTTCTAAGGATAATTTCTTATCAACAGTTGCCGTTTTAAAAAGTATATAATTTAGTATCCCTATAGGGATACACCATATACTATACGTTACATCTAAGGCCCTGACTAAGCAGCCCTGCGTTCATTCAACACTGAAACCGAAATGTTTCCGGGTTTCCCCCAGTAAAAACCGAGTTCATGTTACTGGACACGAAGGTAACGCGCGTAAGGTTAAGACCTCCAGCGTACAATACATACGAAATATTACCGTTGGACATGAAAACCCGTTTCGTTTCGACGTCACGAAGTCGTTTCTGCGAAACATTTTTCAATTTCAGTGTGTATTCAACGCAGAGAAGTATATGCATTTACAAACAACGATAAACTCTTATATATAAAAATTCGTTAAACGAATCATAATCAAAAGCATTTTCTTACACTTTAAACAAGAACAATGTGTATAATGATTTTCTTTTGTATGTTTTGTGTGTATTCAATCTCATCCACACATTGTGTTCTGATAAGGTTTTGATTTACCGCTGTCTGGCTTCAATCTGTTTATTTACATGATTTAATAATGCAAGCAAAAGCGAATTTTACGAGGACTCGTCTGCATTCTCATGATTGTTTGACACGGCAGGGTTGGGAATGACACGCATCACGCGGATCACTTTAAAAATGGTAGAAATTGCTTTCCCTCTTCGGCGTTCAGGATCGTTGAGATATTATTAAGACTGACTTGTTGCTGTCAGGATAAATTGACCAGTAAAACCTGGTAACTTATCCAGGAATGAATCTCTGAATATAGGTTATGGGTTAAGTCAGTTTTTAGATCACCTGAGCCAAAGGCTCAAGGTGATCTATTCTAACCACTCTCTGTCCGTCGTCCGTCCGTCGTCCGTCGTTAACTTTTAGCTTTAAACATCATCTCCTCCTAAACCGCAGGAAAAATTTCTACAAAACATCACAGGAAAGTTCCTGAAATGGTCGTCTTTCAAAATTGTTCAAAGATTCCATTTAGAACTTTGGTTGTTGCGGCATAAGAAAGTGGGAAAAAATATCAAACTTTAAAAATCTTCTCCTCAAAATCTGCTTGTCATATTCCAATATAATTTGGAAGAAACCCTCTTCAAGCCATACTGATTGGTCGAAAAACATGGCAGTCAGGCGGCATCAGAAAAGGGGCGAATTGAACTTTTAGCTACAAATGACAAGTCCTACCAGAATAGGGGCAAAATGACAACATTTGAAAATTCCATTTTTATGAAAGTGCTTGTCTGAATTTAAGTAAATTGAACAGGAATCTTACTTCAGTGATCCTCTTCTTAATTTGTTCAAGCCGTATTGATTGGTTACACACTCATAGCAAACAGGCGTCATCACAAAAGGGGTAAATTGAACTTTTAGCTACACATGACAACTCCTACTATTCCATTTGACCAATTTCAACTTGATTTCTCGGGAATGTTCCTTTGTTGGTCTTCTTTCAAAATTGTTCAAAGACTTACATTCTGTGTAGAACGTTGTTTGCTGCGGCATCAGAACGTAAGAAAAATACCCAAATTTTAAAAATCCTTTTCCTACATAATCTGCTTGTCCGATTGCAAGATAATTTGGTAGAAATGTTCCTTGATTGACCCTCTACAAAATATTTTAAATCCATATTGATTTCGTTGAAAAACAGGGCAGCAAGGTGGCATCATGAAAGTGGCAAAATGACTAAACTTTATAATTCCATTCTTATTAAAGTTTCAAGATACAAATGCCCTTTAAGTGGCTATTTCTTTAACAGTGTCCACTCCTTCCAATTTGATTTGCAATCCTGATCAAATTTTCCAGGATATTTGAAGTTAAATATTTGCTTCTTATTTACTATCACTCAGGTGATTGATTTAACTGAATGCCATATTGGCCCTCTTGTTACGAAGGCAGTCGGAAAAAACGCTCGTAAATATTCGTGCATGCCGAGTGAATTTCGAAAATGCACGAATGGTTACGAGAGGTTATAGTGATAGGCTCCGTATTGATCAAGTTTTCATACCTTAAATCCGATATACAGAAATCCGAAGTAATCCCCGCCCTATCGTGTAAAACAACCAGAAGAAAACATGTATTTACAAACAAAGATAAAACAAACTTTTGTAATTCCTCCTCTTCCTTCGTTGAATATTTGAAGAAGGTCATCAAAAACCCTCCACCACTTCCAAACGAACATGTTTCCGAGTACAGTTTATCCGCGATCACTTTAACCCTCGCATCGGGCAGGGCCAGCTGAATCCGAGTGGCCGTTGACAGACCAACAACCCCCGCTCCTATTACCACAATGTTTGCCACCATTCTGTAAATGACTGTCAATACAGTGCAGTTATTTGAAGTTTTCATATCTAAACAGGACTTAAATAACATAAAGTTAATTATTTCCCATATGCATACGTATGCTAACGCATCTGCAGAAAACGACTTTTAAAAGTGTTGTAGCAAAAAGAGAAATTGTTTATAAACGCAATTTTCCTTTGCCAGAATGTTTGTCAACTCTTATCTAAAGTAATAAAACTTGTATTTTTATTTATAGCCCTTTTATATTCTTTACTAGATGTACAGTTGACTGGTGCGTATCTGTAGTATGAAGGAAATGTAAAAGGTACATTTGACGTTTAAGAGATTTGTATATGTAAATGTGTATCTTAAATGTTGTATGCATGAACACAATGGTATGCAGCTCATATCTGTATTGTGTATTGAATTTTTGACCCGCGATATATCATTCCGTAACGACGATATCTATTGATAAAGGGGTCGTTTGTTCGAATCAGTGCTCGTCGGCCATTCGTTCGTTCTGATGAATGCCAAAAGTGTCATTCCATTTCCACCGATGAGCTTAACAGTCTAAGCGGGAAGAACTTGGGTGTATTCATATTGTCCTAACACATTAAGCACTCGGACCAATCGACCAATTAAATAATAATGTCCGACTGGCACTCGCCAAACACTCGGTGTAATAGGATAATCTGAATACACCCCTAGTGCGAGAAAGTCTAAGCGGGAAGAACACTTGTGTATTCGTATTGTCCTCATACATCGAGCACTCAGACATTTGCTAGGCGAATCAACCAATCAAATCACAGGTTCCGACTAGCACTCGCCGAGCACTCGGTGTGATAGGACAATCTGAATACACCCCAGGTGCAAGAAAGTCTAAGCGGGAAGAGCTTATGTGTATTCATATTGTCCTAGCCCTGGTGCGAGAATAACAGGAACACATATGTTGTCGAACTTGCCGACGAGATAGAACTGAAATAATGTTGTAAACGTCGTTAATCTCCAACTGCCCCAACCTTGTGTGTAGAGATTACTTAATGATACCGATATGTCAAAGGTCAAATGTTACTCTAAAGTCCTGTCACAGTCTTGCATTGGCAGAGTTAAAATTAAATTGAACCGTATCTAATGATTTAGTGTCCTAATATATCTGCTTACAGTGAAGACTCAGGCGAGCCTGTACTTCCGCACAGTCTCATCAGAGTCTTCACTGTCCATGTACATGTACTTTAGTCCCTAGATGTTCTTTTGCAAAAGAACTAGAACTACAGCCCCACCAGTTTTACGCCAATTTACATGTATTTGATCCCGGATAGTCAATATGCGTCAAACTGATTCAGTACTAAGTGTTAGCAGTTGAGGACAATACGAATTATAGTTTACTTCAAACTGATCATGCTAAATTTTAACACACAGAAGGTCAAATGATTTTATCTTTATCCTGTAGTCTGAGTTTGTAATACTTTTCAGACCAATTTAGACATAGATAAGACATACACTTACAGCAGTATCTTGGTCTATGTTCATAATTCGCGCTTGGTATCTCATACATGTATATAAAATCAAACTGCAGTTCGGTTAGTGTAAATGAGCATTAACATAAATGAATAAACAATCCAATTAATTATACGACATTTCTGCAGCAGGCGTGTTTAAAAGCAGTTCGGGACATCTCTTTATATTAAAATAAACCAATCTTATAGGGTTGGAAACATTGTGGAAACGGGAGGCATTGCTCAGTTTAAGCTTCCAAAAGCAGATGGGTCTTCATGTTAAAAAGAAAAGGTATTTAATACATGATATATTCATGTAACTATATAGTACCTTTTCATTCACGGCAAGATATTAATTTCATGTTATTGGAGAGATGTGTCGGTTATTGCACGTTTCATAATACAAATGGGCCGCGTCCTGCGATTTAGGGGTCTAATGGCGTCTCCATAACGTCCAGTATCACGGGCATATTACTAGATGGGCTATATACTATAAACAAATAGATTTTGACAACAGAAAATATACATCTAAACCTGTGTTACATATGGGCGGAGAGTGAAGGCTCTGGTGAGAATATGCTAATGCACAGGCTCACCTGGGTCAGCACTGTATACACAGATGTAACAAGACCGCAAATCGCTTGACGCTGCTCAATTTATTCGTGCATAATATACATGTGATGTGCTTATCAACTGTTTAACTGAAAGGATTGTTTCCAGTCGGCAGATATAATCCAAATCATTATCTTAGACGAAGATGGATTTTTCGGGGGTGCACTTTTTTTAAAAAGAGAGACGATTACAACTGATGTTTATTAAGTGATCATTTAACAACACACTGGGCACTTCATTAAACCCTTTCAATGCTGAATTTTGAAAATGCAGTCGTCCATAGCCAATTGTATGAATATTAAGATATTTGAGTTAGGAAGACAACTTAATCGAGCCTAGCCGGATGCGGTGGCACATGCTTTGTAAAATCAGCTCCAGCAGTCAGAGGGTTAAACTGCGTTTTTTTAAAATAAGCATCCACGTATTTTCATTTCAATAGATACGTCGAGGTGTCGACATGCAGTGACTGATTCTTTTATTCGACCACTTTCCTACGTGACTGCATAGTTTATTTATTTATCAGGGTCTAATTCCACCAACCTAACGTACGTGACTGCATAGATTATTTTTGTATCTGTGTTCAATTCCACCAACCTAGCGTACGTGACTGCATAGATTATTTATGTATCTGGGTCCAATACAACCAGCCTAATGTAGCGCAAAGTACTACTTAAATATTGAAAAGCAAATTACATCATTTGTATTTCCATAATATTTTGTAAACATGAATGATGGAATGTATTTAAGTAAACGACTTTGTTGACATAAATAGTTACCCTGCTGACTAACAATACTTGTTAAGAAATGAAATAATTTAGCATTTTTATAAGGGAAACAAAGCTGATGTAATATGTTTTTAAGTATTTAAGAATTACTTAGCGCTAAGTAAGGTTGTTGGAATTGTAGTGTTTTCGGTGAGTCACACATTCAATACACAACGAACTGAATTTGCTTACAAATTGACAATGAATGCTTTTGTCTCGTGGATGAAAAGATGAAAAGTGTACTAAAGTTCTGTAAACCTTTTATTTTTAAATCAAAATGACTTTAGGTTAATTAGTGTAAGCTTTAACGGAACCTGGGAATATTTATACACCAAATAATTTCTTATTAAACTTTTGTGTCTGGCTAATGATTGCGTACAATACAAAACGTATTTTGAGAAGAGTTTCAGACATACATTACTGGCATTTCCTTTACTCCACACTTCCTTTTTGACACATATATTGTCAATATATAAAATAATCACGCGGTTAAATTTTGGCGGTTTTCTCTTTATTTACTTTATTTAAAAGTCTCAATATATTAACAATATATAGCAATACACAACAATTTAAAAAGATGGGATTTCTTTTGTATTCTTTGATAAATCATATTTTAGATATATTTCAATGAAATAAAGTCACGAACAACCTCAATTGTATTTGTTATCCTTATTCCAAACAATTGAATTCGGTATCAACTGTTTCACCTGTTTCCAGTTTAACCACCTCTACCTTTATCTTGGTATCACCAAACCTCAGATTGACACGCACTCTTGTGCTTGACAGATGGCCAACGTTCAGTACCATAGTACCGATTAAATGGCAGGACGGGTCAGTACCAAAGATTGGATCGAGTTCTTCTGAAATATATAGTTCCAACGTAAAATCACCTCCATATGCAGAGAGGTATAATTGTGACGACTGGGCTTTGTCAACCTCCAATATTTGGCATTTTGTGACATGTTTACTAAACACATTTCTCAAACGTTTTACGCCTTTATTATCGATTATGGTATCCTTTTGAGACACGTTATTCTCATTAAAATGTAAATATGGTAAACTATGATCGACATAAAACCCATACGTATATCTACACATCCTAGTCTTGATGATACTTGGGTTATGACCAAATATAACAGCCCATTTAAGAACAGCCAGACCAGGATCATCCGGTATAACGACACGTTTATCGGGGAATGATGTCCGGATCGTTTCCCTCAGAAACTGGGACTCCGCAAAACCTCCAACCATGATAATTGTGTCAATGTTTTGAACATTCTCTTTTTTGAATAATTCTTTCAGGTGTTGCAAGAGTTCTTCACTTGCCCTTTTAAAGAAGGTCTTTGCCTTGCTGTGTTCAATCCTCATTTTATTCCCCCCCCCCCCCCCCCCCCGACGATCTTGACCTCTCCGCGTAGAGGAGATGATTCCAGGCATGTATGTACGCTTTTATTGTAGTTTTTTTCTTTATATAAGTCAAGTAAGGACACAGGCAATCGTAGTTGGATACGGTTATCATTCAGAAGCGACATGTCTCTCTTTTTTCATTCGAAGTCCCTTTGCAATTCGAGCGTATCAATGGTGTTTTCCATGCGAAATTTATCCATAACGTTTTCCCCAAATATTTCGTCAAGGAAATGCGCGAAGTCTTCATCGACATACAATCCACCCCAATCTCCACCGCTTGCTGACTACAGCTCGTCTATACCACGATTTTCTCTGATTGAATAAACAGTTATGTCTACTGTACCGCCTGCAAATAGACATGTACAGGACTGACAATTCTGAAATACATGTATATAAAACAAAATAATACACCTTATATACATGTCTTTCAATCACCTTTAAATTAGGTCTATTGATGTGATGTCAGCCTCACATCTCAACTCATATTCATGAACGTAAAATTATGTTTTAATCTTCTTTTGTGCACAGTAATTGATCACGTGCACGCAAATATGTATGTCGGCCACTGCTCTGTAGATACGGTACCTTCATTCACATCAAACGATAGTATTGTCCGTGCTAATGCAACTGTCGATGACCGCCTCGGTGGTGTAGTGGCAGAGCTGGTGCCTGGATAAATGAACCAGTAGTACTGGTTAGTTCCCCAGTGAACGCCTGATATAACTGAACAATTGTTGAGACAATCATAGAACTGTCGAAACATAGAAGTAGATAGTTAACTGACATTGATATGTAATCATCGTTCTTCATTTCAATTGCTACGGACAATAGAAGTAAATGGGTTACCTGTCTAAACGAGGTCTGGCTTACTATAATCAAGTCCCAGCGAGACTATATTATATGTTCTTTTTTCTTCAATTAAGTCGGTTTGCCTGTGTGAATGCAGGCGTGCGTTCGAAGGCGAGATCATACGAGTGTTAGACAGTAGAAGAGGGAGAACAAATAATACCTCCAGCATCGACTACCATGTACTTTGATCCTGCTTTCAAATAACTCAGTTCTGTATCATTGTACCTTTCTAACTGTGTGTTGATACAGAATATCGAGGCCGCTTCTGGTTCTAAGGCAAGTACAAGGTCTTCATTTGGAATCCCAGTCTGATAAAAAATATAAATATATACTGTGCAAAACCTCAGTATGATAAAGTAGATGGTTATACATGTAGAATGTTGTGCTAAGAAAGGTAGTTGTTCGTATCTTTTGACATGATAGATGAATCATTTTGTCATCATTCTGCAGCCGAATATTCGTGGTTTTCTTTTGTTCTTGCAAACACATATGTAATTGTATCAGATATTAAATTATATAGCTGGAACTCCGGATTTACAAAATGGTATACCTTTATGGCAGCCTCGTACATGAACTGTTTGGCCGTTTCATTCCAAATAGCAGGCACCGTTATAACCCAAAACACATCTGAGTCTCTTACACCAATGATTCTATCCTTTGTGTTACTCATCATGTGGTTCTTTAAATATTGAATACTCTATCGAAACACATCTATAGCAGGCATGAACTTTCCGAGCTCGTCTTTAATTGTATAGTTGCGGTTAAGACGCTGTATAAAAATGGATTAGTTTCATAAAAGGGTAGATCTTACAAACAAAGCTATTGTTAGTATTCAAGTCATGAGTTCCAATGCTATTCCAATGGTTGCCATGAGATGGACACCACCAGGTAAACAGGACAAGGCCGACCGAAAGAACACCATAGCGTATCAAAGAGTCCGTAAGCCTTTATAGATCTCTAAAAAATGTAAAAGGTAAATTTACTTTGGGCAAGGTGAAACATCGATCGACAGAGAGACAGGATTGATGGCCTTATGTGCCACCCAGAGCAAAAAGCAATAATCAAGTAAGTACGATGTGGTCGAGTTCAGTCGTTCAGTTTTTTTTGTGTTAACCAAGAAGTATATATGTACTCATGCCCTTAAACTGGGGAATGTTATAATATACAATTATGTCAATTAGTTTCGCCAAAAGAAATGTCCTCCCTTTTTGAAATTGTCCAAGGCAGTTTCGTCGGAGAAGATTTTTCGATATGCAAATATTCATAAAAGAAACTAGCATCGCCCCCCGGAACCCATGGTTTTGATCAATCTCGATGACTTGGACAATTTCGATCCCCCAAAGGAACGTTCTTTTGAAATTATATTTTAGTGTGTTCAATTATTTTTGAGTAGATGTTTTTTTGACGTTGAGTCCCTTTCCGATGTCATGGAAACCAGAGTTCTGAACGGAATGTAACTTTTTGAACAATTCCTAAGACGAATGACCAAGAGAACATTTCTGTAAATACTAAGTAAAACGACATACTACGGACATTTAAACGATCATAGTTTCTCACACTGAGCACTCTGTGCTCAATTGAGTAAGCAATACTACTTGACGTTAGTGTCCACATGCAATGCTCCAATCTAGCCAATGTACGATAACATCTAACTTCTCGGTTATCAAAGATATATATATCTGCCAACTCACTATAATAACGATGAACTAATTAAGGTATAACTTACACGAAGCATTTATGAACGGTAAAGTAATCGATACATTTCAGCGGTTAACTTTCTGACACAAAATGTAATAATATGTAACTAGTGGAGTTGAAAACCGGCTTAATAGTATAACTTCTTAGCATGCTTGCCAGAAAATGCAAATGATATATACCAGAACGATAAAAACGATACCTTGTTGTGTTGGAGAAACCACCATCACGCCATTATCTAGTACGACAAAACTATTAACGCACTAACACGAAAAAGTATTATGTATCTATGGCGCCCCTTACAATGACATGTTGTCATCAATAAGACAAAATGACGGATAAGCTTTGGAACCCAATATACCATATGTCATAGCTCTGATGTCCGTGCGTTTTTTGTCGTTCTAGCTATTTGACGTGTAACACCCCACTAGTACGCCAACAAGATAGATTGGAGAAATCAGCCGCAATACATACCTGCTTGTTATACAGACTCATTTTGAAATGTCTGAAGAAGTACCAGTCTTTGTGCTCCCCATCAAATGCTAGATCATTATACTTGTTCTCAGCGTCGTATCCGAAAGCAGAAAACTTTTTGTTCCTGTCGAAGAGAATGCATGTAGGAACTTTGGAAGACTGTAGAGTTGTCGACCCTGATCGCCATGCAAATGTTGAAATGTCTGTCAGGTTCTTATCCAGGGTATATTTAAGGGAAAACGCATAGCCACTGTATGTCGTCCCGATGTCTATTGCCGCAAAAATTAATTTATTTTTATTCTGTCCCTTTCCGGAGGTTTCCATTCTGAAACATATGTAACATTATTCATTGTTTGAAGTGTGTCTAGCTAAAGGTAGAAGCATATAATTAGTATAATCGGTACATTTTCTAGTGCAAATACATGCAAACTGGCATAGCGGATTGAAAGTTCGTACTTGACTATAACATAAACGGTTCCAAATATGGAAATGTAACGTCTATATTATATAACTATATATGGGGAATATTATGTTGCAGTAGCGATACAGGTTTTAGTATTCTTCTACGAAGGGCGTGGACAATTGAAATCTCGCGAGACCGGAGGTCGAGAGAGATGTCAATGTATCCGTGCCCCGAGTACACAATAATAAAACCTGTATTGCTACTGCAACATAATTTTCCTTGTATTATATACCATGTGCATACAATGTATAATTTTAATACAGAAAGACAAAAAAAGTACAAATTTCTATATTCTGAATGATAAAATAACATAATTTACACATAAAATAATATATTTAATATAGGCCCTAATTTATGATTCGCGTCTAAACCACGCCCAGCTACCACATTTTGAATGACGTAAAAGCATATTTCAAAGACTTCACGTCTTATTTCAGTGACGTACCATTACCGTAGTTGGTACCGTGTTTGACTTTATCCGTTATGTTTGAACTCCGCATAGCCATCTGTATGTATTTGCGCCGGAAAACGTGCAGATATATAATATATGATGTTACATCGTTCAAAATGCGGTAGTTTGACGTCATTCATAAACATATCTCATGTTTCAGTTTGCATAATCTGTCTATGCTCGTGTCTTTAAAGTTTTCATTAGTGTACAATAAAAGAAACTGTTTCAGTTTGCATAATTTGTCTATTTTCCTGTCTTTAAAGTTATAATAAGTGTTAAATAAAAGAAAATTAGGCTGTAGTATTGCTTTACGCGGCGTTTTATATAAAAACTCTGAGAGTGGGCAAATTGAGATATATCAAGATCTAGCTTGACCTTCGGTCTGGCGAGACTTCAATTTTTTCAACTTCGTATTACAATAGGCCATGTACATCGCTACTGCAACATACTATTCCCTATACATTTAGTGATCCAAGAACCCGCGCCCGATTGCCATCGTCAACTTCTCCTCTGTAATCAGTTCGTCGTCAACATTGTGCTTTCTAGAGGCAACAGATTACACTCAATTCAGAATGTTTGTCTGTGTGATATCTCTGCCAAGTGCGAATATGGATCATGTCCGGTCGAAAACTAAGTCACTGGGCTACATGTATAACTAGAATAATGAAACGTTGTAATAACGTTTGTGTCGATGACATCTAGGACAATTTCGAATATTAGTCATGTCTGATCAAAAACTAGGTAAATGCCAAATTTAAGACAACTCATTTAGACACTTTTGTCTTCTCCACAATAAAGAAACTTCGTCAGAATGTGTGTCTTGGCATCTAGGCAAAGTTTGAATATGGAGAACGCCTGGTAAAAAATTGATCACTAGTGTTAATTTCAGAATTTGTTTGAGGCACACTTTAGACAGCGTTTTTTACTCCAGAATGTCAGAATGTTTGTCTTGATGATATCAAGGTTGAGATCGAATATGGGTCATGTTGGGTTAAATCTATGAAATTGGCCATATTTCACAGCACATTTTTAAGTCCAGAATGATTAAACTTGGTCTGATTATTTGTCTTGGATAAGATATATTTTTCATTTCTGATCCAAAACTTGGTCTAGAAGTAAAATTTTAATCTTGATGACAATCTAGAAGCAACATTTTTGACACCCTGAATGTTGAAATGTTTATAGAAAGAGCGTCCTAAGTTTGAATACGAGCGAGGTATGTCGGTTCAAAAACTACGTTACTATGTCAATTTTAAGAAAACACTTACAGGCTGCAACTTGAATTTAAACATGGAAAAACTTTGTCATAATGTAAATTTAATGTCGCTAGTTCACTAGGCTAAACTTAGACAATACAATGTGGACAGTGTATGTCACTCTAGTTCACTAGGCCAAACTTAGACAATACATTGTGGACACTCTAGGTCACTAGGCTAAAATTAGACAGTCTAGAGACCGCTTCTTTACTTGTGTTATATGGCCATCATGGCCATCATGATCCTCTTGTTTGCAGAGTGAAACACAATAAACAACTGTGGAATCATTTCAAGATCGTGTTAAAATCAAATGTTTCAATACAGCCCCAACCCTTGTTATTGTGGGAATAGTTTTTGAAAATATATTTTATACTCTTTTTTTCTATCGGTTGCGTAAGGTACCAAATTTCTGCATAAACCCAAACGATTTGAAGGTAGATGAAATTAAGAGGATGCTTGCTATGAACTTTAATAACAATTGGTCCAGTGGTTACATACGTAGGATTTATCGAAAACATCGGGCGATCATAATAACTCTCCATGAGTAGTTCGTGCACAGGTGATCTAAAATGTCTTTTCTTTTTCAGGCTAAGTAAATAACCTAGATTCTAGATATACCAAAATAAACCGCGATATCTTGTGAATAAACAAAGCGTCGTTTATACATGAAGTATTTTATAAGATTATAACTCAAACTACGTAGAATTGAAAGCGAAACTAGATTTTCAGAAAATTGCTTAATATAGATCTTCTTAGTTTCTCTTCGCCATCTTTAATTTACGGAAGCGTCCTAGTGCCAACTCATAATGTTCTATAAAAAAGAATAACTCCTACGTAGGAGATAAAAAAAAGCCTAATTAGGAGTTTGTAACTCCTACGTAGGACTTTGTAACTCCTACGTATGAGATAACAAAGCCTAATTAGGACTTTGAACTCCTACGTAGGAGAAAGAAAAGCCAAATTAGGAGTTTGTAACTCCTACGTAGGCCTTTATAACTCCTAATTAGGCTTTTTTATCTCCTACGTAGGACTTTATAACTCCTACGTAGGAGATAGAAAAGCCTAATTAGGACTATGTAACTCCTACGTAGAAGATAAAAAAGCCTAATTAGAGAGAGAGAGAGAGAGAGAGAGAGAGAGAGACAGACAGAGAGAGAGACACACACAGAGAGAGAGAGAGAGAGAGAGAGAGAGAGAGAGACAGAGACAGAGGAAGAGACAGAGAGACAGAGACAGAGACAGAGAGAGGGAGGCAGAGAGAAAGGGACAGAGAGACACACACAGAGAGAGACAGAGACAGAGACAGACAGAGACAAGCAGAGACAGAGAAAGACAGCGAGAGAGACAGACAGACAGAGACAGAGAGAGAGACACACACATAGTGAGAGAGAGAGACAGAGAGAGAGGGGGTCCTAATTAGGCTTTTTTATCTCCTACGTAGGAGTTACAAAGTCCTAATTAGACTTTTTTATCTCCTACGTATGAGTTATAAAGTCCTAATTTGGCTTTTTTATCTCCTACGTAGGATAATGTTAATGATACTGTTCTATAAAAAAGAATAACTCCTACGTAGGAGATATAAAAGCCTAATTAGGAGTTTATAACTCCTACGTAGGAGATAAAAAAGCCTTATTAGGACTTTGTAACTCCTACGTAGGAGAAAGCAAAGCCTAATTAGGAGAGAGAGAAAGAGAGAGAGAGAGATAGAGAGAGAGAGAGAGAGAGAGAGAGAGAGAGAGAGAGAGAGAGATTGACAGACAGACAGACAGACAGACAGGGAGACAGAGAGAGACAGAGAGAGAGACACACACACACATAGTGAGAGAGAGAGTCAGAGAGACACAGAGAGAGGGAGTCCTAATTAGGCTTTTTTATCTCCTACGTAGGAGTTACAAAGTCCTAGTTAGACTTTTTTATCTCCTACGTATGAGTTATAAAGTCCTAATTTGGCTTTTTTATCTCCTACGTAGGAGTTATAAACTCCTAATTAGGCTTTGTTATCTCCTACGTAGGAGTTATTCTTTTTTATAGAACATTATGAATTGGCACCAGGTCTCTTTCGTATTAATTTGCTAAAACAAATTGTTTTTTAAATGTGTAGATTCCACTCTGTTAGAGTAAATAATGACTTAAACCATTGGGATCACATATCAACTTTTCAGTTAACTCTTTCCAACGTAAAATAACTCTGTAGCACACAACTTTGAAGACATACCGGTAAAATGTGGAAAATCTCTTTAAATAAATTTGTATTATTTGAATCGAGCTGTAAACATTTTGGCCAAAGGTGAAATTGCTTCTTTTGCTAGATTATTTTTTCAAAAGTCGTCTGCTGCAGATGTGTCTGTATGTGGGAAAGGATTACCTTATCGATAGTATCATAACAGTCAACCACCATTTAAAAACAACTGCTATCATTGTTCGAGTATGTACACTATACCTATATAAAGTCTATGTAATAGCTATACGTATACAATTGTTATCTAAAATAAAACTATTCAACGTGTAATAAATATGATGTTTACCTTTTGAAACTAATGGCGTCCTACGTGAACAACCTTTCTATTGATATTTCGTGTTCGCTCAGCAAACCTGTTGTGTAACTAAAATACAATCCCACTTCCTTATAAACTTACAAGTTTAAATCGTTCCATCGATCGATTGAAGTACGTATTGGTATGAAACTTAACGCACTCTTTAACCAAATAGCCGAGCCCCGGTAGCTCACTCGGAAGCGAAGCGGGCTGTCAATCCTTGGGTTTATGAGATCAAACCCAAAGCTCGGCTAACATTCTGTTCTACATTTGACAAGAGTCACTGTGCCACACGTGATTCTTTCACCAATGGGCTACAGACTATGTGGAAAAGCAGCCAGTTGCTTGGAAAGAGTGTTGTGTGGAGTACTTGTGTAAGAAAGCCAGGAAACACATGAGTAGGTGAACTGGCCGCCGTGATATATCTGAAAAAATGTTGAAAACGGCGTTAAACCCCGCAATCACTCCCTCACTTTAACCAAATAGATCAGTGAACAAGCAGTTATCACTCCATTGAAATTGTATGTATTGTATTACACAGGGAATCGACGTAACACGTGGGTATAGTTAATGAGAAACATAAACGAAAGGTCCTGTAACGCTCAATGATAACTATGACTCCATATATGATCAAGCGTACATCAACAATATACATCTGTTACCGTGTATGTACTTTGCACTTTTACAAAGACAGTTGAACCTGTGTCTTAAGACAACCCATGGGAACACAACAATATGGCCTTTAACACAGGTTGTTTTTAAGTGCAGGGTCATTTATGCAGAAAACTAGTATTTGGGAAACTAGAAGTGTGGTTGCTATCGACAGGGAAATGCTACTCAAAGGTGGTCTTTAACACAGGTTTGACTGTCCAACAACAAATATGAAGCGGACAACTTTGAAAACATCAATCAAAATCTTTATGAGTGAAAGTATAATTCTTAAATAAATATGAAAACATGACAAAAGGAGGAATAGGTAATTCTTGGCATACATATGTTTGCAATAATGCTTTCATCAGTCTACTTCTGCAGATACGTCTTTATGTGTTGTGGGAAAGGGTTAAAGAAGTAATTGTGTTCATCCAGATTGAGTAAAAATGTGGCATGTAAATGGTCCAAAATGTTCTTCTTGATGTCGACCTATTTTTTGATGTGACACAATCCATATTCAAAACTATCCCAGATATCACCAATGGTTTTCATCTTCTAGAATATCTATATATCTAAGCATTTTGAAAAGGCAGATGACGGAGAAGTGATCCCCCAGTGTATCACCTTACCAAATTAGGTCATACAACAAATAAAAGTATGAAATACAGAAAATAGTGAATCACTTAATTTAATGGAACCAAGCATCATTTTACAAACATTTAACATGCTAACATAGAGGTCTAGATAATTAAAGAAAATTTGTTTTTAAAATCCTCGCTTGACTTTCAGACTGATTGATTAGAGTTTAAGGACATTTTCAATGGTTGTTTTTGTAATATCATGTGACCATCTGCTTCCGGGCTGTCTCGCACCAATATTCCACACAACATTCTTACCAGGAACCTTGTTATATTCCCTCCTTAATTATTTAGCCCTTCGGTGGATGACGTATGACACCAGTCACGATGTCTTTTTAGTAATTCATCGGAAAGAATGAATCGTCGACCCAGGGTTTGGAATCAATACCTCTTTTTTACCACCTAAGCTTTCGTGGCTCAACTCTTTGACTTGTTTTCGAGGTACAGTGGAACCTGTGTATAATCAAAGCACTGAAAGTGCTCATAGCAAGGGGCTAACTGCAGATCACATTTGGACATGGATTTACCGATCCCAAAAGTCTAACTTGAACACTTTACACTAGCAATTTGTTAGTTAGCACTTTATATCCATTTTGAATGATAAAGGAGTAAAGCAAAACATTGTAAACACAGTACGATGGTCTATCGATATACTAAAAGTTGGCAGACACATGCGAATCTGCTATCTGGATAGTTTCTGCTTAGCACACCTCCTGGTTTACAATGGATTTTTAGCCGTGTTTTTTTAATGCAATTAACACATATACATTTCATATCAAAATCACAATAACCTAACAATGTTAATTATATTGAGAGTCCAATTTTACTTTCAAAGCAGAAATAAAATCCTGTGTTATTCTACATTTTCTTCAGCGTGCAATGACTGAAATATTGTTAAAAGCGACGTAAAACATCATACACACGATTTAATCATTTATTAGTGTTTCACAACGCATAGGTGAATAGTTTTAAATGCATTGCTTTTGAATTCATTTTAAATCCCAACATTTTGAAAGAGTTTATTGCAGCGGTGTTAAATGACAATTGCACCACTGATATCGGCAATTTATAAGACAAAAAATATTATATTTTTCTTATAAAAAAAATTATCTGCCCAGAGCGGGAATCGAACTCAAGTCTCCCGCTTCACGGCCGAACATGCTAACCGCTACGTAACGCGGCCACTTCGATGGATTTCATTTAAAACATAATTATAAACCAATACACGAGTTAGCGAAATATTTAGTACTGAAACGTTTTATCTTGATAAAAAACAAATGTCATTTAAATCATATGTTTTATAACTTGGACTTGACTATCTTATTCCGTCTGCTGGGATTGTTCAGGTTAATTTTGGTTGAGAATTTGATGTATTTACCTAGGAATCTAAAATGAAATACTCTAGTATTCTGATTATCGTTACCGCTGAAAATACATTTTATTCGAAAGGATTTTTGGAAATTACGACGCCTAGGCTCACTTGCACATTTATCGTATATATGTTATATTTTGTCAACTATTTATTTTATTATCATTTAAATAATTTGAATGTTTGAGTATATATGTTATCATTGGGACTCATTTATCTGAATTTGTTTTTGAGTCGGAATCGAAAAGCTGCCTTTACTCTATTCGATTTACAATATTTAGGAATTACCAATGAACTTTACGCGCGATCAAGTATGTTGAAAGCGTAGAAATACATTTTAATTATTAATCATGTAATTCATATATTTTAACAGAAAATTTCTTTCGAATTATTTCTTTTGGGTTAGTGATGTCGAATCAAATCAATTTTCGGCTTCATATGTCAACAAGTTACCGCATTTTGATTTTTAGACAGGAACTATTGGCGGTACAAGATGACCAACATGGGAATTAGCTGGCAACAGTCATTTCATTTTTAACAAAATATTCCACACATCATCCACTTTCATTGACATTATGTACGATCTGCAACCACCAATACATCTATATGAAGTCGAGATGGTGTTCAGAAACGGAGAGCTGATGCTGATGTAGAAAGACAGATGTGAAGTAATTCAATGCCGATATCGTAAAATGCCTGTCTAGATTCCAGTCTCAAAATGATGAGTCGTTTCGAAAATAGCTACTATAGCAATTGGCTCTTACGAGCCCCTTGCTAAAAACCACCCATGGAAACACAACAATATCGCTTTTGTTCACAGATGATCTTTAATTGCAGGGTCATTTATGCAGAAAATGTGTAATTGGAAAAACTAAAAGTGTGGTTGCTATAGACAGGGAATCGTTATTCCAAGGTGGCCTTTATCACAGGTTTGACTGTCCTTAAACCTTTCCCACCCTCAAACGCATTTTGACGCAATAGAAGCTATATTTTATGGAGAATTTCCAAGTTTTTCTCCACTAAGTTGTCAAAGTCGTCTGCTGCAGATTTGTTGTATGTGGGAAAGGGTTAAAAGAATTGTCTCTCTGAGACAATTATCTTGAGTACAAAAAGTAAAGGGTATAAATGAGCGATAAGATAAATGTTGTTTACTTTTTTTTTATCTCTACCTCTATAAACTACAGCCTAACATGGCTTCAAGAAATAACTCTTTACCACATGCATCAAATATGTGCAGCAGACGACTTTTCAACATTAATAAATAAAACCATGGAAAATGTTAAGATACTAATAGTATAATTATTGTTAAAAACATTATGGCACAAGGAGCAATTGCTCATTATGAGCGATATCTCCTTTTACCTCAATGTTCAATAGTCATGTGCTGCAGACTACATGTAGGAAATGGATAATCAACACTTTAAATCATCAGAAACTTAAACACATCATAAATATTAATAACATACATGACCAAACAAAACAATCCTAGAACAAGTGTATATCCTTCAATATGGGTTAAACCCAAACTCTCTTCATTTTGCAAAGAATAATTTAAGACTCTTATATATAAAACATTGTAATCAGTATTAAGAATGAAGATACTATTGAAAGATGAAAATATACATTTACGAGAGACAAGAAAGCATTGTGACTATAGGGATTGAACCTGGCACTCTTTGTTGCAAACCCCTGACGCTATCCATAACATATATAAAGCATTAAACAATCGATATATAAATCAGGTTGGGCAATATATTATTCTCCACTCAATTCGAAGTTCATGTTTACATATGATAACAAAGCGATAAATTCTTACTTGAAATACTACTAGTACTAACTACTTGAAGGACTAGTACTTACTACCGATTTTATAAATGAATCTAAAAATAAATATAGACCAAGATTAGACTGCACGAATGTGAAATGCTGGTCTTGGTCTACACTGTTTACAAATGGAGCATAACTCGTGTAATGTGACCTACATTATTAAATGTTTAAAGTTCTTTGTTTGTACGGTTTTGGGCGTCTCTTTCAACATTTTCTTATTCAGTTATATCACGTCGTTTCCTAGGTGAGTTATCAGTACTACTTGTCCATGTATCCTGATACCAATTAGTCAGGCGTTATGCTTACCCCACACACCTGACCGCCAAGGAAGGAAAGCAACTAGTACCAGTCTTAAAGTCCTTCTAAATGCAAGGCCTGGGATCGAACCCGCGACCTCTCTCACTCGAGACAGACACTCTACCACTACACCACCGAGGGGGCAAATTCCATCCAATACAAAGTCATTATGATTAGCTACATTCATTTCACTAAATGAGCTTTTTGTTCTATGTGGGACGTTGCCATTTGCCCGAGAAGAAGTTTGTATTGAGTACAGGTGCGAAACTGTCAGGAAACACGTGGTAAGCTGAACCGGTCGCCATCATATAACGGATGTATTGTTGAAAACGGCGTTAAACCTCAAGCTATCAATTCAACACACACAGAAACTTTTTGTTGCTGGGTTCTTTATCGGACTTTGAGAAAATGGTTAAATCAGGTAAATCTATTGAAATTTACTACACTTTAGTTACTGTATCCAGCCAGTAAACTGACTATGTTTAATACTTTATCTAAACTATTAATGTAACGAGATACTGCATGTTCTGTGCGTAAACTTAAAGTTTGGAAACGAGTGTGTGTTACACAGATTCCCTGTAAACTAATTATGGCAGCGGTGGGATTCGAATCCAGGCCTCCGAAGAGACTGGTACCTTCAACCAGCGCCTTAGACCGCTCGATCATGCTACCTTTCATATCCTATTCGGTGTGCCAACTTGTAATTATTGGTTATCTGACATTTTATATCAATTATTAATTATGATGTGTAAATTTATACTGCTCCAGGTGGGTCTCGAATTTACTTCCTTTTCAACACTTGAGCAGCTTGCATATTCATTTGACATTACTGCACATTAATGATATTGAATGTAGTAAGTGTATGCACAAGGTACTGCTCTATGTGAGGCTCGAACTCACAGCGTCCGCACAGCCTAGTCCCTTGTTATACAAGGGAAAGATACGGTCTATAATAATGGCGGCCTAACAGATTGCGCCACTGGAGCAAGTTGTATAAGCGTTCAATTAATACTGAACATTTTGATAAAGCAACGAGGAAGTTTCATGCAAAAAATACAACCTAGGGTGAACCTCGAACTCATAGCCTCCACACAGCATAATCCTTTGTCATACGAGAGGGAAGGTATTGTCTATAAGTACGGCGCGCTAACCGATTGCTCCACTGGAATAGGTTCTATTCGCGTCTATTTAATACAAAATATTTCAATAAAGCAACCAGAGAATTACATGAAACCGATTGCGCAACTCGAGCAGATTGTATAATGACGTTTATATATGGACGTTCTTATCACAGCCCTTGAAATAACGATATATATGTAAGCTTCTTTTGTATTTAAGAGATTTTTGTTATGTCATTGAATAGTAAAGAATGGGTTTAGCCTTGCTCATTATCCGTCTACATGCCAAGATCCGGTAGCTCAGTCGGTAGCGACTCGGGCTGTCAATCCGGGGTTTGTAAGTTCGAAATCCAGCTCGGTCAACATTCTTTCCGCCGTTTAAGAAAAGTCACTGTGACAAGCGGCATTTGTTTTTCACCAATAGGCTTACAGTCTATGTGGAAAATCTGCAAGTTGCTTAGAAAGTATGTTGTATGGAGTACTGGTGTGAGAAAACCAGGAAACATATGAGTGGGTGAACTGGTCGCCGTGATGTGAATGGATATTTTTTTGAATACGGGATTAAACCCTTTTTCTATAGATCTGTCCGTGTACATGTAATTTGATAAATGAGACGCGAACAATATAGACCAAGATTAGACTGCAGGAATGTGAAAAGCCCGTCTTTGTCTACATTGTTCATAAATGGAGTTTAAAGTCATGCACTACGAGTCGGGTCTAGTTTTGTTTGTTTGAATGGTGTTTGGCGCCCATCTCGATATTTGTTTCAGTTATATCATGGCGTTTATTCGGTAAGGTTACCAGTACCACAGGTTCATTTAAACTTACATTAGCAAGTTAGTCGTAATGCTAACACCATAACCCTGAGCACCAAGGAGGGAAAGCAACAACTACCAGTTTTCAAGTCGTTAGTATGACAAGGCCGGGACTCGAACCCGCAATCTCCTGCACCCGAGGCGAACGCTCTACCACTATACGACAGAGGCAGTCCTATAGCGGGGCAAAGGTAAAACATGAACATGGATTCGGTGTGCAATGAACTAACCAAAATCAACCAAAATGGAGCCGCAATGACTAGCAAATTTTGCAGATTTTACAAAATAATTCTGGCAGCGGTGGGATTCGAACCCACGCCTCCGAAGGGACTGGTGCCTAAAACCAGCGCCTTAGACCGCTCGGCCACGCTATCTTTCAAATTTTTTCCATATGCAAATATGTAATTATTGATTTGGGTAAACATTCGTATCTACAATCAGTACCGTAACATAGCCGCCATTCAACTTTATCGAATAATGTAATTGTCAGTCAGTCGTAATGCTCATCCCATATACCTGAGCGGCAAGAAGGGAAGCAACTACTACCAGTCGATGATATGACGCAAAAGAGTAGCAGCATCCATAGTCACTTGACATTATACTGAACATTTTAATTACGGAAAGCAGTTAAACATATGCAAAAACATTCTGCTCCAGGTGGGGCTCGAACACACAGCCTCCGCATATCCTAGTCCCTCGTGTTAAACAAGGGGACGGTATTTTCTATAAGTATGGCACGCTAACCGATTGTGCGCCACTTGTTCAGTAATATTATATAACGAAATAATGCAGTGCGTAAACATAAATGTTTGAAAAAAACTATTGTATATGACACATATTTCATGAAAAAAAAGATGGCAGCTATGGGATTCGAACCCACCCCTCCGAATGGAATGGTTCCTTAAACCAGCTCCTTAGACAGCTCGGCCACGCTACCTGTCATGTTTATTTATTGATTGATTGGGGTTTTACGCCGTTTTCAACAATTTTACAGTCATATCACGGCGACCACTTCACCTACTCATTTCCATAACAGTACACCACACAACATACTTTCCAAGCAACACCTGTCATGTCACAAAAAGTATGTAAACATGTATTATTCGATGTATTGACAAATGCTCTTAGTTATTAATAAGGATGTAAATTGTATATTCTGTCAGTTTTTTCCGGGTAAGTTCATTATAATATATTCATTTCGAATAATCTACTCGGTATTTAATACTTTCAATACACAACAATATTTATAATCAAAGTACTGAAAGTACTTAAGGTAGAATTGCTGTGTTATGTGATGAAGGAAAACTGAAAAACTAAAGTGCATATAAAAACTTTTATTTAAATTAATTCAGCATGACAGATAGACAAATATGCAATAAAAGGCCAGAATAAACTATCCTTGATCACACATTCTTCTTGGTGGTGTTAACATGTATTAATTGGTGCACATCACCTAAACATATTCATGCCAAAACAGTTTAAAAGTTAATTGAGTGTAGAGCAAATGATTCATTTCAGTGATCATTAATAACATATATTTAGTATCTTGACTACTGAAGTTTAATGTAGCAAAATAATGTGCCAGCATTATACTTCTTGTGTATGAAAATGATATTACAAACCTTTGTTTGAAAAAAGTAATTGAATGAAAATTTACAGATAAATTTATTATGGAAAGCAATATTTGAAGTGTACACAACAAAAAGATTGTGTAACCTTAATAGTCCAAGAACAAGTTTTTGACATTTACAAGCTAATTAACCGTTTCCGTCATATGACAATTCTGCAGCAGACAACTTTGAACATATTTTGTCAAAAAATAGAACATCTCCATCATTGAATGGATAACCTATGACTAAAAGTGTAAAACATTGTGGCAAAAGGAAAAATTGCTGGTTTTGAGCAATTTCTTCATTTGTCACTATGTTTTGAGCAATTTTTCCTTTTGCCACAATGTTTTCAAAAATCTGTCTACTGCAGAGGCGTCAGAAAGCGTCTATATGAGGGAAAGAGTTAAGTATCATTTTGTGTGTATCTTCTGCTTGAAAAAACAGTACAGGAAACTTCAAACTGCTCATTACGCACAATTTGAACTTTGCATGGAAACAGTATAAGAAGCTTCAGACTGCTCATTCCCAGCAATATGTATATTGCTTGGAAAAAGTACAGGAAACTTCAGACTGCTCACTACGAGCCTTCTGATCTTACAAGTGCAATATACTGGATAAATGGACATATATGAAAAATTGTTAAAATAGATTTGCTTTCATCAACATTATGGTAGTGTGCGAAGAGTTATAATAAATATTCCTGCTTTTTAAATTGTTTTTGTTGTACCAAAGTATGCTTAAGGACAATATTTTGGATATATTTTCCTTTTACTTACTTTTTCATGTTGTAGCAGCAATCAAAATTAGGAATATTATTCATAATTCTTTGAACAATTTGGAAAGAAACAATTCTAAGAAGTTTGGCAAAAACATAATAATATTGCAAGTAACAGTTTAGCATATGAAAAAGAGGGCCATGAGGCCCAGGATCGCTCACCTGAGAATGGGCTTTTTATGACTTAACTCTTTCAGCGCCACTGGCAATATCATCAAGACAAACTGTAAAACAGTGTTAAATGTTACCCTCCCAAGCATATCCAATCTAATTGAGGCCTATGAAGTACATGTCTTTCACAAACATATTGAAAAAATATAGAAACTGCTCTTTTTGAAAACATAGTGACACAAGAAGAAATTGCTCAAAAACTAGCAAAAATTTCTCCTTTTGTCACAATGTTTTCCAATTTCAGTCATATGTCATCCATTCAATTATAGAGATTTTCTATTTTTTTGACAAAATATGTTCAAAGTCGTCTGCTGCAGAATTGTCGTGTGATGGAAAGGGTTAATGAGCAATTACTCCTTTTATCTTTATCCTTTTCAAATTAACTTTCATTTTTGTAAATATGTGTTTACCTGATTATGTCCTAGAATTTAATATGTTGGAAAGGGTTGACTTTTCATTTCATTATTTTTTTCTAAGACACTACCATGGCAAATTAACAACACTAATCAGTAACAAGACGAATTTTGATGCTAAGCATCAAAGACGCCGCGCATGCTTTTAAGGCATGACTTAAAGGAAAGCAGATGCAGTTCAAAACATTTAAATAACCTGTGCAAACGGACAGGATGTAAAAAAGGCCAAATGTACCTTTATCTTAAACAAGAAGGCCGAGATGTTCCTTATTGCTCACCTGGATACCATAGTCTATAATAAAATGTTATCAATAGCAAAAAGGGTCCATTTTGACGTAGGGAGTGGAGTATATACTTTATATGCTACGATCTATATGATATTCAGCATGTAAAATTTAGTCGTGAAATGACGAGTTAAGTCTTCAAACTATTTGTTTTACCGTTTGCTTAACATTGACTGCAACAAAACAAGCTGAAGTTTCTTAATTTTAAATCTGCTCTAACTAGATCAATTAGACAAACAAAAAACATAGATACTGAAATATTAACAGATATTAACTTAAGTGTTAATGCCTCTAGTTATAAGTTAAGTGTGACACAAGCTTTGGAAGGAGAGAGGGAAGTCGATTCTCCTTCCAGTTGAGCAGAAGTATGATAAAAAAAAAACACGAGAGTATATAAACAAAATATACAAATAATTCTAACAAGTTTAAAGATATTTAATATCGAAATTAAGCATTTATGAAATTAAAAGAAAAAGTTTTCATGTATAGTCAACATATAGCAAGAATACAATGGTCTGAATTAACAACTGTATGGGGAGGAATGTTTTAAGTTTAGTAATACAACAGAAATAAATTGGAAACAAGAGGGCCATGATGCCCTGGAATCGCTCACCTGAGAATGGGTTATATAAGACTTTACTCTTTCAGCGCCAATGGCAATATCATCTAGACAAATTTTCTGACAAAATTTCAAGCTGCTCAAGTCAAAAATGCGATCTCTATAGTGTTAACTAGATTGTTCCTTCAATTTAGCCTAGTGACCTAGTTTTTGACCCGACATGACCTATATTCAAACTTGGGCTAGATATCATAAGACAAACATTCTGACAAAGTTTCAACATGCTCAAGTCAAAAATGCGGCTTCCAGAGTGTTAACAAGATTTTCAATAAATTTGTAAACCAAACAATTAAAACAGCGTAGCCTAGTGAACTCCGTAAATCAACTCATAAAAAAAGCTTAGCCTAATTAGTTGGGGAACAGTTATTAAACACAATTTAAATGTATCTAAAGTTTTGTAACAACTGTGAAAGATGTACATATTTTGTATCTTGTTGTTTCTAAAATCAGTTTATACAATTTATTCAACCATATAGGCTGTTTTTTTCAAACATATTACAGAGTTTTTCTTTACAATAATATCTGTGGGTTTCTCCCTTTTTGATTACGTCACCCCATGGTACAAAATTAAAACCTATTCCATACTGACGCCGCGCTTCCACGCGGCGTCAACAAGAAGGATTTTGATGCAAAGCATCAAAGACGCCACGCATGATTTTGAAGCATGACTTAAAGGAAGCAGATGCAGTTCAGTACATTTAAAAAACCTATGCAAGCAGACAGGATGTAAATATTTCGAACAAGAAGGCATGTGCATTATTGCTCACCAGGCTACCATAGCCTATATAAAAATGTAGGGATTAAACGTTTTATATGCTACGATCTATGTGATATTCAGCATGTGAAGTTTAGTCGTGAAATGACAAGTTTAGTCCTAAAACCATTTGGTTAACGGTTTGTTTAACATTTACTGCAACCAAGCTAAATTTTCTCAAGTGTTTTTTTACGAATAAACTGTTTTAAATCCTGTAACTAGATCCATTAGATAAAAAACAAACATACGTGCTTAAATATTATCATATATTAAGGTTTATTGCCTCTAGTTATACGTTAAGTGTGACACAAGCTTTGGAAGGTGAGGGGGGGAGTCTATTCTCCTTCCAGTTTAGCAGAAGTATGATAGCAAAGACAGGAGTTTATAAACAAAAAATACGAAGTAATTAAAAAAGAAAAAAGATATTTATGATCGGATTGAGCATTATGAAAGTTCACATGTATAGTCAACATAAAGCAAGAATTATTAAGTTTGTTTTGTTTGTTTGTAATGTCACTTTAATCGTTTTGAACATGCCAGTAGAAAACTGAAAAATAAACAAAATAAAATGGCCAAGTCAGTTCCCCAAGAGCAAAGAGCGAAAAACGCGAAACATGAAAATCCAATGAATTTTAGTAATCGGATGAAATCGTGAAAACAGCGAAGTATTCATAACGGAAGGAAGCAGAGACAACTTAATTACTCTATGGGAACCGATGACACCTTGTCGTCTATTCAATAAGAATGACCAAAATCGCCAAGCGATGACATGCTGCATTTACAAATAGAACGGGTCACGTTACGGCCATGCCTATTGCATAGTTAGGTTAACGTTGTTTTTACAGTTTCTAGAATTATACTGTAATATGTAGTAATTAAAATGAATCATCATTGATTTCTTAAAGATTAGCCATTTATTTAAAAATCTCAATATTGTAAATAGGCAAAAACATCGCCAGAAACTTTTTCTGAGCTTTGATGAATCGGGTCGTAAACCAAACTATAAATAAGCGTAGCCTAAGAAGTTAGGGGAAAGTTATTAAATTCCCATTAGATGTGTCTAAAGTTTTGTAATAACGGTAGAAGACATGCCTATTTTGTATCTTTTTGTGTCTTAAATCATTTTATACAATTTATTGATTCATAAAGGTTGTTATTTTCAAACAAACAATAGAGGTTTTTTTAACAATAATAACATTGGTTTCTCCCTTTTCGATTACGTCACCCCATGGTACAAAATTAAAACCTATCCCATACTGACGCCGCGCTTCCACGCGGCGTCAATAAATGATAACAATGTACTGACAGGGAAAAGAAATGTATGAAATAAACCCTTTCCCAAATACAACAAATCTGCAGCAGACCACTTTGAAAATAATGAAAAAAACCTGAAAAATCTCCATAAAGGATCATTTTACCTTTGGTCATAAGGTTTTTGAAAGTCATCTTCTGCTATTGCATTTGACGTTTGCAGGTGAGAATTGGTTAAATATCAAAGGAATGATCAAAATGTTATATTTAAATATGTTGCCTTCTTCTATTGACATGTAATATCAATAATATATTAGGTGTCCATGGCTATTGCAATAACCTCCTCTCCTTGTTTTGTTCTATTAACCTTTCTCTCACACATCTCAAAAAATAATTCTATGTCCATTTCATCTGTGAGAACTGGTATTTACAAATCTTCAGACACAGAGCAATAATTACCTGCGTCATTCAACAGTAAGACCTTTGTATCGTCCACACTGACCTACAACTGTCATGGTCATATTTTCCGTAGGCATGTCTTTTTTCTGAAACATAAAGTAATTGAATTACTTATTTAAAATTTTCATTTTAGAACATTAACTCTTATCAACTTCCAGTTCAATTTGATACATCTGATCAGCAGATTATGTCTTTTGAAGACATAGTTGCAAACGCAGAAGTTTATAACAAGCAATCTCATTTTGCTTTCAATTCAATTCAATCGTATAAATTTAAAACAATCATCTGCTTCAGATTTGTTGTATTTGAGAGGGGTACAGTTAAGTGAAATGAGTCTGAACGTTTAATTCTTTCATAAATTGATATATACTGCATTTATTATTTATTATTGGTGCATTTCAAACATCATGTGAAGTTTCAAAATGTTGTCTAGTTGTTTTCAATATCATCTGCTGCACATGTGTTGTATGTGTGAATGCATAATATTCCTAACATGAGCATATTATGTTTTCATTATATAAGTTTAAACAATAATTAAAGCACAATGTTCTACTTGTACAGACAGTGTCCTTGACATGATCAATCTTTGATTGAATTTACAACAACAGCAAACAGCCAGACTACAGAAAGTCAATGATTGAAATAAATCAACATCAGCCTTTCTGTTCCATATGAGTGACATATAAAAAACTGTTCAGGTTTCAATATAAAATGTTCAATGAATCAAGTGTTATTTTACCCTTTCCAATATACAACGTTATCTGCATTAGATGACTTTACTAATACTATACATCTAGGAAAAAACACAGTAAATGACCCACATGAGTACTGGCTCTCTCATATAACAAAATGTACATTTAATGAGCCTCATTGATAGCAATTTTCAAAATGAAACACTGATAGACCAATATCAACTCAAATAGGCTCCAGAATAATTGGCTTCTTTGTAAATCAACAGTATTTACCAAACGAAAGGTGGATATTAATATATATATACCAAAAGAAAACTAAAAATGAAGGATTCGCGAGACTACTTTGCTCTCCCTTACAGTTTGTTTACAATTTACAATGAATATGCGCCATATCATTCGAGTTAGTTTGAAACTTTGATGGAGACTTCTTATAATTATGACAAAAGGAAACTGACTTTTTCAAAAGAACTACCAGAGACATATAAACAAAGTGTTTATATGTCTCTGGAACTACACACCGATTGACGGTTTATGCCGTTTTGAACATTATTCCATTTACATCAAGGCGACAGTTCAATTGTTCTTAAACACCGGGTTAACAAACCAGTACTCGGCTAGGCTAGGAAATGTACCTTGCGCAATGTCACTCCACCATTACTGCCACGCCTCGACTGAGAATCGAACACGAGACGCTCGGTTACAAATTCCCTACGCGAACGGTTGCTAATACACAAGCCAATGATATCTATTTTGATTAATGGAGTTAAAACTGTTGAAAAATAAGATTTGTCCGTAACCCTGATCCGTCTGATCTCGATCGACAGTTGTGTAGTGTGGAATAGTCCGTTTCTTTTTTAAAACGTTGTGACAAAAGAAGAAATGGCCAATCTTTAACATTCTTCTTCTCTGAATCTGCTTGATAGATTCAATTTTTCTTTACTAGAAATGTTCCTTGGGCGACCCTCTACACTAATTGTTTAAGCCATATTGATTGGTGTAAAGACATAGGATGGAGGTGGCATCAGAAAAGGGGTAAAATTAACTTTTAGTTTCAAATGACATCTCCTCCTTATGCACTGGACCAATTTCATGACATAACTTTAAATTATTCTTCTCTGAATCTGCTTGTCTAATTCCCAAGATAATTCAGTAGAAATTGTCCTTGAGTGACACTCTACAAAATGTACTCAAGCCATATTGTTTGGTTGAAAAAATGGCTGCCAGATGGCATCAGAAAGGGGGCAAAATGACATTACTTCAAAATGCATCCTTATCAAATTTCTTGTCTGATTTCAAGATAGTTTAGCAGAGATGTTTCTGTAGTGACACTGTACATATTGTGTTGTTCAAGCCATATTGATTCGTCGGCATCAGAAAAGTTGTAAAATAAACTTTTAGTTTCAACGACATGTCCGTTTAAACCAATGGACCCACATATTAATTAAACTTCACAGTAATGTTCCTGTGGTGGTTCTCTTTTTTTAAATTGTTCAAAGATTGATGCATTATTACAAATGTCCTTTACTGATAAGCTATTTCATTTGCGCTTCATTCCAACTATTGATCAAATTTTAACCCTTATTAGCAGGAGCATTTGCTATGTGTTTCTTTTACCGCCATGTTTTTATTTAAATTTTACTAGTTATTTTAAAGAGTTTCCATATTTGAATAAAAATGTTTTAGAAATAGAGATGAATTCTGGAAACTTTAATTTAGTGAAAAAAGTTAAAAACATTGTGGCAAAATGAGAAATGGCTCATATTGAGCTATTTCTTCTTTTGCTTCAATGATTTCAATGGTCATTTTAGAAGGAGTCTGCTGCAGATTTGTTGTATGGGGGAAAGGATTAACACAAATCAATTATAATATGTAGAAAATCCATTTAATATTCAACTAGAAATATCACTGAAGGTGATGAATACCCCCAGCTGGTGCCTGGGCCATAACCCATTTAAAAACAATTCCAGTGCAACACGCCCACAGTATGCACAACTAGGCTTGGTATCAATGATTCTTGTGAAGTTATATTAAATTCTGATGAAAGGTTGCTGAGAAATAGTTTTCACAAAATATGGACATATATGTAATATGTATGAGAAATTCAAAGGGCCATAACTCATTTAAAAATAATTCCAGTGCAACACGCCCACAATATGCACAACTAGGCTTAGTATCAATCATTCTTGTGAAGTTGTATTAAATTCTGATAAAGGGTTGGTGAGAAATAGTGTTCACAAAATATGGACTATATGTAATATGTATGAGAAATTCAAGGGGCCATAACTCATTTTAAAAAAAATCCAGTGCAACACGCCCACAATATGCACAACTAGGCTTGGTATCAATCATTCTTGTGAAGTTGTATTAAATTCTGATAAAGGGTTGCTGAGAAATAGTGTTCACAAAATATGGACATATATGTAATATGTATGAGAAATTCAAGGGGCCATAACTCATTTAAAAATAATTCCAGTGCAACACGCCCACAATATGCACAACTAGGCTTGGTATCAATCATTCTTGTGAAGTTGTATTAAATTCTGATTAAGGGTTGGTGAGAAATAGTGTTCACAAAATATGGACATATATGTAATATGTATGAGAAATTCAAGGGGCCACAACTCATTTAAAAATAATTCCAGTGCAACACGCCCACAATATGCACAACTAGTCTTGGTATCAATCATTCTTGTGAAGTTATATTAAATTATGATGAAGGGTTGCTGAGAAATAGTGTTCACAAGAAATGTCCACAGACCAACGGACCGACAAGCGTGACTCCTACATGTATATAGCCCCCATATACTATGTATCTGGGGGTATAATAACCTTTTTGTTGTAAATGCAACAGAAGATTTTTGATAACTTTAAAGTCAAAGCATGTGAAAGTGCATATGTGACAGTGATTAGTTTAGACTTACATTAGCAGGTTCCTATGCAGTTTTGTTAGTGAACACAATTCATCAGAAGCTTATTTAAAGCTTTTGTGAGTTGTTTATTTATGAATGGTCTGAATTGTAATCAGACTGCAAAAATGCACAGACTGATCAGGGTCTACTAGGAATCATTGTATATTTTCGAATGGATATGTGCTCAATTATAAATATATTTGCTATATTTTGATTTGTCTTTCGTATTCTTCATGTACCATCTTCCTTTTCATGCCGACAACATTGTCCTTCAGTCTTTCTTCTTTAGCAAGGGAATATTGGCTAATATTTTAGTACTCTTCACAACATATGCAGTGTATCTTGTACTCTTCTTGTTGAAAAGCCTTTGGTATCTATATAAAAAAAAAAAGATGATCTGAGAATTGTTATATTAACAATGACATCCCATTCTGTTAATCTTTTTTTGTGATAGACTACTTTGGAAAACATACTTGAAAAGGTTAAGTATTACCTTTTAGACAACTTTTAAAAACATTCTTGAAAAGGTTAAGTATTACCTTTTTTTACCATATAATTATGCATGTTATTTCTTCTCTGAATCTGCTTGCCTGATTTCAAGATAAATAAGTAGAAATATTCCTTCTGTGACCCTTTAAAAAAATTGTTCAAGCCATATAGATTTGTTGAAAAAACATATCCATCATTTGAGATAAGAAATTAAAAACATGAAAACAAGTTTTCATCATTCTAGATTCAGAAATGCAGCTTCTAGGTTTTCCTCATATTTCACTTAGTATTTGACCCAGAATCACACATATCCAAACTAGACCTAGATATAATTCAGATAAACTGTCTGACAAAGTTTCAGTCAAATAGTGGTCTCTTTCCCAAATACAATAAATCTGCAGCAGATGGTTGAACAAACAATCTAGGCAATACACTGGAAAAGCTCTATAAGTTAAAGTCAACTTACTGAATAAGACATTGTGGAAAAAGAAATTGTTTATAATGAGTAATTACTTATTTTGCAGCAATGTTTTAAAATGCGTCTGCTACATATGCATCAAAGTGCGTCTGATAGTGCGAAAAGGGTTAACAATTACTAAGATGTTACATTTTGTCTTACATTCTCCTCACAATATAATGTAAATATATTGGTCTTAAAATGGCTAAATCATTGGATACACAAATAATTATTAGTATGACAAAATTATTTATCAGATCCTAGAAGAATACGAAATAAAACAACTTAAATAAATGTATGCTTGACACTCACAGAAGTTTTACGCGCAGATAGGTGATCTAGCTGTTGTGGGAAATCACCTACGACGATCATGTTGCGAGTTAATAATTACCCCTTTGGGGGCCCCCATGAGTTTGTACATGTCGTGTGTACGTTACAATATTGTGTGAAGATATAGTAAACAGCGACTTCAAGCAAAATAAATGATACACGAGTTGTGTTTATATAAATACCGGGTTTATTAAAGTTTAGGGCTGTCTTTTCAATACGTATTTAGGCATACAAGGCATTTGGAGTTGTCAAAAAACGTCCGAACAAAATACTCACCGAGAACGAGAAGAGTTTTCCACAGATCCGTTTGTTTTCGATACCATCAGATCCATCTTCCAGAATTCCCATCTTCCTTGCTAATGGTTAATCTCATTCTATTTTCATTTCTAATTCTTTTCATTATATGTTTACTGATGTTTCGTGCGCGGCGTATGCATTTTTTGCCTGCCGAACCGATTTAAGATGCAATTTTGTTTACACAAATGCGACAATTGCTGTATGTATTACGCATGTGTAAAAGGTCACGCAAAGAGGTCAACTGCATAATATTAATTTCCGTTTGATTTTTGGCAGGGGAGCAAATAAATCGAAAATCAACTTTTGAACTATAATCACTGTGTACATCGTTTAAACTCAAGAATATGACCTAAATTGATCGGGATTATGTTGCACTTTCTTAAGAGTTATGTTAAAGCTTATCAAAACTAGAAAAATGCGAATTTGAGCAATTGTACTGCTTTAAGCATGATTTACCACATTTGTTTTCGAACTAGCTATTCTGCAACTTTGTAATTTACAAACATTTGAATTTTTACTTTTAAATAAAATGAACACATTTTAAATCTGTTTTAGCTGTGTGGTGGATCTACTACTCGACAATATTGACCTGCCCCTGACATTTGAGCTATGGACAACCTGAAATACAAAATGATTTATTCAAGTTCAGCGATTTTCTTTTGTTTTATCAATGCTTTACGACATTTTCAACATTATATCAGTCATATCACGACGATAGAACACGTGCTCGTGATCTCTTGGATGACTTAACTAGGCTATGAAATGTGCATTGTGGGTACTCTTCTTTCGGCGAGTTAGCGTCTTGTCCCTCCTTCGTTTTGGGAAAACAGAAAGTATTTCAGTTACATTACCATTTGGGTATTGATAAGCCTGTAAGTTCTAGTCAGAATTTACATACATGTGTGTTAATAATGTTACTTGTAGAGTGACAATGAAGACTCTGGCAAAGCTGCACAGATGCACATATATGCCAGAGTCTGGTCTTGTCGTTTGTGAAACAATACCATATTTGCCTGACGTCGCTCATTAATATATAATTAAGCAGAATACATAAATTACACTGGAGAATTAGGTGTCTTATTGCATATGCGTACAGTGAAGACCCATGTGCCTTAATCTAGACACTACAGATTAAAAGCTCTATGAGATACAGCTAAGGTTATAACAAGTACCTTCATTTCTCCATTGTTAAAATCCATTGTCCCCTCACCACCCTACATACAGCAAATATGAAGCAGACGATTTTAAAACATATAGGCAAAGATGTGAAAACATTGATGCAAAAGGAGAAATTAATCATAATGAACGATGAGCAAGATCTCTGTAATGTTCCCACGAATTTCTATGAATAACAAACAAATAAAGCAACATAAAGCGTTTGGCGAAAAGGGGAAATACAGCATAGGAAGTCGAGAACCAGACTACAGTAATACTGGTAACTAACCCAGGAAACGCCGTGGTATAACTGAAAAATCGATGATAGCCGTGTAATCACCAAACAATTGTAACCAAATAAACAAACGAATATCTGAATATCGGTTATGGGTTAAGTCAGTTTTTTACGAAGGCAGTCGGAAAAATTGCTTGTAAATATTCGTACTTGCCTAGTGAATATCGAAATTGCACGAATGGTCACAAGCGGTTATAACGATTGCCTCCGTTGTTATCAAGCTTGTATACACTTAATCAGACAACCGTAGTAAGCCCCGCCATTTCGTGTTAAACAACGATATTAATACATGTACATGTATTTACAAACAAATTTAACACCAACCTTTGTAATTCTTTCTCGTCATTCGTAGAATCTTTGAAGAAGATCATCAAAAACCCTCCCACACTTCTAAACGAACATGTGTCCGAGTATAGTTACCCGCGAACACTTAAACTCTCGCATCGGGCAGGGCCAGCTGAATCCGAGTGGCCGTTGACAGAACAACAACCCCCGCTCCTATTACCACAATGTTTGCCACCATTCTGTAAATGACTGTCAATACAGTGCAGTTTCACCTTGAAGTTTTCATATCTTAGCAGGACGAAGATAACGTAAAGTTAACCCTTCCCCCATATAGTATACAGATGCATTTTGATGTATCTGCACGAGAAGTGTTTTGAAAGTGAAAGATACAATTGTTTACAAAGATAAATTCTCCTTTGCCACACTTTTTGTCAACTCTTACCTATAGTTATACAACTTATACTTGTATGTATAGACAGCCTATATACTTTACTAGATGTTAAGTTAACTGACGTGTGTTTGTAGTACATGTATGTAGGAGGAGTGAAGGTACATTTGACGTTCGAGAGGTATGAATATGTGTATCTTTACTTTGTTATGCATGAACACAATGGTATGCAGCTCATATCTGCTGTGTGTATCGATATATCAGTATGTAACGACGATGTCTATTGATAAAGGGTTCGTGAGTTCGAATCTGGACTCGGTCTATGGTTCGTTCTGATGAATGGCAAACGCGTCAAGAATAACAGGAAACACATGGGTTGCCGAACATGCTGACGTGATATAACAGAAATACTGCTGTAAACGTCGGTAAACTCTAACTGACCCAATATTGTGTATAGAGATACCTTACTGATACCGATATGTTAAAGGTCAAAATGTCACTCTAAAGTCCTGTCACAGTCTTGCATTGACAGGGTTAAGTTTGTATTTGAACCATATCAAATGATTTAGTGTCTTAATATATCTGCGTGCAGTGAGACTTATGACAGCCTGTTTATCCGCACAGTCTCACCAGAGGCCTCAACGTCCGTTTACATGTATTTAAATATTATATGTATCTGTTAACAAAAAACTAGAAATGCAGCCCCACCAGCTTTAAGCCAATTTACATTAATGTGATCCAGATAGTCAATATGCGTCAAACCGGTTCAGGCCGAGCCCCGGTAGCTCATTCGGTAGCGACGCGGGCTGTCAATCCAGGGGTTGTGAGTTCGAGTCCCGGCTCTGCCAACTTTCTTTCCGAGGATTGACAAAAGTCAATGCGACATGCGTCATTCGTCTTCCACCAATGGGCTAAGTCTATGTGGAAAAGCAGCCCTTCGCTTGGGAAGATTGTTGTGTGGAGTACTGGTGTGAGAAAACCAGGAAATGCATGAGTAGGTGAACTGGCCGCCGTGATATAACTGAGAAATTGTTAAAAACGGCGTTAAACCCCAATCAATCAATCAATCAAACCGGTTCAGTACTAAGTGTTAACCGGTGAATAAAGTACGACTTATAAATTACTTTATAAACTTATCATGCTAAATTTTAACACAAAGAAGGTCAAATGATTTTACCTTTATCCTGTATTCGGGAGACTGTATGATTTTTCAGACCAATTTAGACCTAGATCAGACATACAATTACAGCCGTATCTTTGTCTATTTTCATAATTCGCGCTGGAAATATTTTATCTATAAAATCATGAAGCAAAACTACACACTACAGTCCGGTTCGTGTAAATGAGCTCATCAAAATAAACGAATAAAAAAGTCCAATCAATTATACAGATATGACCTTTTTAGTAATTTCCCTAATTCTGCAGCGAATTCGAATACAGTTCTGGAAATCTCTACAAATTAAAATTTAACTGATCTAATACAGTTAAAAGTATTGTTGCAACGGGAGAAATAGCTCAGTTTAAGCAATGTGTGTCCTTTTGAGACAATGCTTCCAAAAGCAGATGCGTCTTCATGTTAGAAAAGAAAAGCTTTAAATACATGATATATATTACTATATACTAGTAGTACCTTTCAATTTACGACCTGTCATTAATATCATGTTATTCGAGATATGTGTCAGTTATTGCATGTTTCATAATACAAATGGGCCGCGTCTTGCGATATGGGGATCTTATGGCGTCTCCATAACGTTCAGTATCACTTCAAGATGCAATGGTGTAATACTAGTAGGGCAATATACTAGTATATTGGATCATCTGAAAACATACATCTAATCCTGTGTTAGATATGGGCGGAGAGTGAAGGCTCTGGTGAAAATGTGCGTATTCGCAGGCTCACCGAGTCTTCACTGTATACACAAATGTCATATGACCCCAAATCGCTTGACGCTGCTCAATTGATTCGTGCATAGTACATGTGATGTGTATATCACCAGTTTAACTGAAAGAATTGTTTCCAGTCTGTAGTAATAACCGAATCTATTATTTGTGACGAATATGGATATTTAGGCGGTCCAATTATTAAAAGGAGAGACTATTACCACTGATGTTTATTATGTGATCCTTTAACGACACACTGGGCACTCCATTAAATCATTTCAATGCTGAATTTTGTTGACACAAGTCGCTTACCTTGCTGACTAACAATCGTTGCAAAGAAATGAAACATTTTGGCATTTTTATAAGGGAATCAAAAATGATGAAATATGCTTTTATTTATTATTTAGCGCCTATGCTAAACCGCAGCATTGCCACGGTAACATACTGTAGCAGTCACATATATTAAGGTAGCAGAAAACTTGCGGCTGCCGTACGGCCTTTGAGGTGATGACGCATGGTCACCTTAGTGCGTCCCTGCGGCGGCCGTAGGGTTTTGACAAATACCAAGGCAGACGCAAGGTATACATATGAAAAAGAACTGTTATATATACCTGCTCCACGCACGGCGCAGACTGCCACGGGGGCCGTACGGAGGGCGCAGGGTGTGCCATATACATCAAGGCGGTACGGGCACCGTACGTAGCGCCGCCTTAAGGATGCCCTAGGGCACCAGTGGAATTCCTGCAGCCGCCGCATTTTTTGGGGGGTCAGCAAAGGTCAATTGTAATTCATAAGACCCTAGGCCACCGTTCGCCCGACGTATGGTCGCCGTGGAACCGCGCTTCGGCATGGCTTCGGCGTGTTTAATCGCTACGGCGAACCTAGAAATGAAAAAAGTTACAACTCCGCGCTATAATCCCACGGCGACCCCTACGGACTGTAAAAAATAGGGACACGCTCCAGGGTGACCCTTAGGCCATTGCAGATCATCTGCCGCCGCCGCATGTATCTCTCGATGTCGGGAACCTACGACCGCCGTATCCTAGCCGTGGCGGGTCATACATTCCGAACACTCGAAAACTATGCATAAATAGGCAAATGATTTGGCCTACAAATCGCGAGATAATATTAGACAAATAGTGTTTTTGAGGTGAAAAGATGAAAGGTTCACTAACGTTCTGTAAACCTTTTATTTGTAAATCAAAATGAATTTGGCTTAAATAATGTAAGCTTTAACGGAATCTGGGAACATTTGTAAACATAAAACATTTCTTATTAAAACATTGTGTCTGGCTAATGATTGCGTACAATACAAAAAGAATATTGAGAAGAGTGTCAGACATACGTTACTGGCATTTCCTTAACTCCACTCTTCCTTTTGACACGTATATTGCCCATATAAAAAATAAATCCGACGGTTATTTTTTTTTTGCGATTTCCTCTCTATTTACTATATTAAAAACGTCTCGATATAACGATAAGCGTAACAATCTTTAAAATCAGATTTCTTTTGTATTATTTGATAATTCATATATTAGGTATATTTCAATGGAATAAAGCCACGAACAACCTCAGTTTGTGGTTCTAGCACCAGTGATATTGCCCTTTACGTCTGATCAATAGTTTATTTGCGTAATTATACATATACATACATATTATATTACATTCAACTTACAATGTAGTAATGTGCACAATCAAATTTCTTCAAAAAGCTTTGAAACATAAAGGGCTATATTTTTAATAACTAATGGATTTTCATTTTGAAGAAGACAATAACATTTCTGTAAGCTTGGTAAAGCATTAAGCCACATTTTTAGATACAAATCTCTTATACTCTTAAACTTTTCACAAATAAATACTTTGGAACTGAATTTTATGAAACGAAAATAAATTTTAAAATAATGGATTTTTTATACGAGTGGACTTTAGAAACTTTCATTCCAATTTGATAGTGCCTTTTTTTCTTCTTAAATTTGATTTGTTTGAATGGTGTTTTACGCCGTTTTAATAGCATTTTACATATATCACGACGCTACCTCAGTAATTTATCAGTCAGAATGCTAATCCCGCAACTACTTGGTGCCAAGGACGGAATCCATGTTTACCAGTTTTGAAGTATTTTGGTATTACCCGACCAGGGATCGAATACCCAAATACGGTATATTGTTTTGTTTGATTCATAAAAAATGTTCATGTATTTTACTTCAAATTCAACTAAGTGTTATGAATACACCATGCATAGTCATGTGCATATAAAACAGCTTCTGCACATGTGTGTCCTTATTCCAAACAATCGAATTCGGTATCAACTGTTTCACCTGTTTCCAGTTTAACTACCTCTACCTTTATCTTGGTATCACCAAACCTCAGATTGACGCGCACTCTTGTGTTTGACAGATAGCTAAAATTCACTTTCATAGTACCGATTAAATGACAGGACGGGTCAGTTATAAAGATTGGATCCAGTTCGTCTGAAATATATAGCGACAACGTAAAGTCACCTCCAGTTGAAGGGAGGTATACCTGTGACGACTGGGCTTTGTCAACCTCCAATATTTGGCATTTTGTGACATGTTTATCAAACACGTTTCTCAAATTTTGAAGCCTTTATTATTGATTATGATATCCTCTTGAGAAACGTTATTCTCATTAAAATGTAAATATGGTAAAGGATGATCAACATCAAACCCATACGTATATCTACTCATCCTACTCGTGATGATATTTGGGTTATGACCAAATATAACAGCCCCCTTGAGGACAGCCAGACCAGAATCATCAGGTATAACTATACGCTTCTCGGGGAATGATGTTCGGATCGTTTCCGCAAAACCTCCAACCACGAGAATTGTGTCAATGTTTCGAACATTCTCCATGTTAAATAATTCTTTCAGATGTTGCAAGAGTTCTTCGCTGGCCTTCTTAAAGAAGGTCTTTGCCTTGCTGTATTCAATCCTCATTTTATCCCCGACAATCTTGACCTCTCCGCCTAGAGGAGATGATTCCAGGCCTGTCTGTACGCTTTTATCGTCGTTTTTATCTTTATATAAATCAAGTAAATACACAGGCAATCACAGTTGGATACGGTTTTCATTCAGAAGCGACATGTCCCTCTTTTTGCATTCGAAGTCCCTTTGCAAGTCGAGCATATCCATGGTTTTATCCTTGCGAAATATATCCATAACTTTCTTCCCAAAGATTGCTTTTAGGAAATCCACGAAGGCGCCATCGACATACGTTCCACTCCAATCACCACCGCTTGCTAAATATAACTAATCTATGCCATGATTTTCTCTAATTGAATGAACAGTTATGTCTACTGTACCACCTGTAAATAGACATGCACAAGACAAACAACTCCGAAATACCTAGTATATAAAAACGAATAGTACCCTTAACGTGAATTCTATTTAGCTTTAAATTCTATCTATAGTAACGATGTCACTATAACATATCAGGTCACATTCATGAACCTTAAATAAAAAAAATTATCTAGTATATGTGAATAGTTATTATATATGATCGCGACCACGTATATACATCATTCGGACCACTGATTTGAAAAGACAAATAGTCGTTTTATCCGTGTTCAACTATTAATATCGCATAATGAATAAAGGCTTTCCATTGAGAATAGAAATGTATCGTAAACTGACTTTGCTGTACATTCATCATGCGACATTTGAATTTACACGGGCAATACCGCTCTTCGGAAGTAGGCTTATCAGGTTACCTGTCTAAACGAAGGCTGATATTATCGGTTGTCTTATTATCTTCAATTAAAACATGCGTACGTGCGGTGTGAGATCATACGTGTATTAGAAAAAAGAGAGAGAGAGAGCGATAAGGACACCTCCAGCGTCAACAACAATGTACTTTGATCCTGATTTAAACCCAGTTAGCAAAATATATGGGACCCTAATGGGTCCCATATCGATTTCGTTATGGTCCCCAGATGGGTAACTCATGTGGTACCCACATGGAAAGTGCAACCGGTATTGGCATGGGTCCCATACGGGTTATGATATGGGTCCAACATGGGACCCACGTGGGCTCAACATGGGACCGTTATGGGCAAACAGATATGGGTCCCATATAGATTCCTTTATGGGCCCCAGATGGGTAACCCATGTGGTACCCACATGGAAAGTGCAACCGGTATTGGCATGGGTCCCATACGGGTTAAGATATGGGTCCAACATGGGACCCACGTGGGCTCAATATGGGACCGATGTGGGCAAACAGATATGGGTCCCATATAGATTCCTTTATGGGCCCCAGATGGGTAACCCATGTGGTACCCACATGGAAAGTGCAACCGGTATTGGCATGGGTCCCATACGGGTTAAGATATGGGTCCAACATGGGACCCTCGTGGGGACAATATGGGCAAACAGGTATCGGACCATTATGGGAAAACAGATATCGGACCATTATGGTCAAACAGATATCGGACCATTATGGGCAAACAGGTATCGAATCATTGTAAAAGTGGGATGATGTTATTAAGGCATATTTTGACAAACTACTTGATATCATTTTAAAAATAGACAATTTAATACAAAACATATTATTATGCAGCCTGACAAAATATATGCAGACCATAGACAGCTCGACAGACTATTACATCCATAATTATTTAAAATTTGAAATATAAGTAACAATTAAAGTAGTGTTTACATGAAAGCAAACTGCAAAGCATGTTAAAAAACGTGTTGAACACAAACGAGGTTATTGAAAATGAAATAATGATGCATTGACATTTTGATTAGTCGGTATATAACAAAATGGTTCTACTTATAGAAAGAATTTGACTAGAATTAAGCCACTAACCTTATATCATTCAATATATATTTCTTAACAAGTGAATTTATAGCTCTGACTAGATTTGTGTGAAATAACTTTAGTCGGTATATAAATGGTTTTACTTATAGGAAGAATTTGACTAGAATTAAGCCACTAACCTTATATTATATAAATATTGCATGGCTTCCAGTGTGACAGTACATATTGTCAACATGAGAAAAATACTGTTACCCGAGGCGAAGCCATGCATTATTTATTTTATTTTACCGAACAAAATGACATGTTTATTCAATTTATTCAGTATCTTTGTAGCGGAGGTGAACATGGGTAGATCTACTACAATGTAACACACACATATGAATATACCGTTAACAGTATACTGTTACATGGCACGCGCGTCTAAAAGGTGACGTTATTGTTTGAGATGACGTCATGGACGTGCATAACCAACATTTTAACGCGCTTGCCATGTAACAGCTAGTATACTGTTTACCGGTCAAAAATGTACTGTTAGCATGAGACAGTAAGAAATTGCCCATGATGAGTATATGAGAATTTAACATTACAAAGTCATGTGAGGTATAACAACATTCAATATATACTTTTTTTAAAACAAGTGAATTCATAGCTCTAACTTAGGTTCGTGTGAAATAACTTCTTAATAATGTCTTAATCTCAAAGTGTGATGATAATTTGAAAACAAGATGGCCCTAAATCGATCACCTGAGTTATCTAACGACAACAACAAAAACCATCAAACGAATAGGGCTATGATGGCACTGTAACACTCATCTGGCTAAGCACTGGAATATGAGGCTTGTAAAATATCTATACATTTTCAGTTTCCACTTTGTGCCAGATGATGTTAATGTATAATTATGCACTGTATTCTGCACACCGTCAGAATTTAATTTTACTGGCCATGGGATATATTACATATAAATACCGTAATTTTAAGACATATCCGAGAATAAGGGCCAACTAAGGAAATAAAAATTAAATTTTGAACAGTGATTTTTTGAATCGTAAGAAACAAAGACATATCATAAATCAAAACACAAATTATAGAAATGAGATTAAATATGTAATCGACAATAATAACACTACAAAGAACAACAAAAGCACTGCCAATCAAATGCTTGTCTGCTTTATTCTAAGGTGAAAAAGGGGCATTTCTGAATAATTACTGAAGCCAGAGTTATGGGACTCGGCACAGACATGCTTATTGTTCCAAGGTACATGTTTACTAAGTTTCATTTTGAAAATGTTTATCGGTTTTTGAATATTGAGGTAACTTTAAAGTGTTTTGACAATGACATCAATTAAGTGTATCCAGACTATTTTTCTTCAAAAAACAGACAAGCTGAAATTGAAAAGAGTTTTTTAGATCTATGGTAACATTGGATCTTAAATAAAAACAAATGCATCTAATGTATAACACATAACACAAGCAGACAGCTTTTAGAAAACATAGTGACAGAAGAAGAAATTGCTCAAAACGAGCAATTTCTCCTTTTGCTACAAGGTTTTCAACTTTTTTCCATAATTATATCTTCATTTATGTAGACTTTCTTTGTTTTTGTGTAGATAATTTCAATGCTTTCTGCTGCAGATTTGCTGTATGTGGTAAAAGCTTAATACAAGCCATGATATAAAGTACTAGCAAACGTTTTGTGAACGTGTAGATCAAGATCAGTCTTTGAATCTTGTATTGTCAAGATATAAACTGTTCACACATCACTTACATCCACTTCTTCTTCTTATTTTTTTGGTTTTATTAGCTCTACTGGCCAAAGGCCAGAAGGGCTTATGTCGTGGTGATTTGTCTGTCGTCCGTGCGTGCGTGCGTGCGTCCGTAAACAATTTCTTGTTAACACGATACAGTCTTCACTTTTAATTGTATCTCAACCAAACTTATACAGTAGTTAGATATCCATGAGAGCTCGGTTCCTTTCGAAAACCAGCCAGATCCGCCCATGCATGACTGGATTATGGCCCTTGAAATGGTCAAAATTGCTATAAAAGAGCTTGTTAACACGATACAGTCTTCACTTTTGATTGTATCTCAACCAAACTTATACAGTAGTTAGATATTCATGAGAACTCGGTTCCTTTCGAAAACCAGCCAGTTCCGCCCATGCATGACTGGATTATGGCCCTTGAAATGGTCAAAATTGCTATAAAAGAGCTTGTTAACACGATACAGTCTTCACTTTTGATTGTATCTCAACCAAACTTATACAGTAGTTAGATATCCATGAGAGCTCGGTTCCTTTCGTAAACCAGCCAGATCCGCCCATGCAAGACTGGATTATGGCCCTTGAAATTGTCCAAATTGCTATAATTGAGCATGTGAACACAATAGAGGCTCCATTTACTATCTGATCTTCACCAAACGTAGATAGTAGTTAAATATTGATGAGAGCTTGGTTCCTTTTGAAAACCAGCCAGATTTGCCCATGCAAGACTGGATTATGGCCCATGAAATTGCAAAAATTGCTATAATACAGCTTGTGAACACCAAAGAGCCTCCATTTACTATCCGATCTTCACCATACATACATGCTCTGGATTGAAAATGACCAAAGAACCATACCAGTAGAGCATAGGCCCTCATGGGCCTCTTGTTTACCTCGCTTTGCAGAATTACCTATTATGGTGAAGCTAAATAAAACCAAAATAATAAAACCACTACTTAGAAGTTTCTGTTAACTTATGTAGATTCTCATATGCTGATGTAAATGTACAGGCTGATCTGAACCTACTCTGTTCGGAAATGCCAACTTTTACCAAATCTCAATCAACAGGCTCAAATATGGTTTTGAAAGAGTGAATGGTGTAATAATTGAAAGAATTATACATATAATTACATCTTGTATAATATAAAATATGTCACAAACTACTTATATACATGTATATTTATGATCTGTAATAACCAGAACATATTTTACTAGGGTTGGCAACGAATACCAAAATTAGTATTCGAATATTGAATCACAAATTATTCGAATATTCGAGCCATTTGTGCATGCAGAAGACTTTGAACACACCTAGGAGAATGTTTAAAACAAAATTTCTAAATTAAAGAACAATTATTGAATAAAGATGAAAACATCGTGGCAAAAGGAGAAATTGCTAATTATTAATATTAGCAATTTCTCCTTTTGCCACAATGTTTTCAAAAGTTGTCTGCTGCAGACATGTCAAACTTATTTGTGCTAACTTTCTACATCCGAATTTTCCGTATCACTTTGTGTCGAGGCAAATGTTTATTTATCTTTGTTGCCCTTGATCTGTAATAACCAGAACATATTTTACTAGGGTTGGCAACGAATACCAAAATTAGTATTCGAATATTGAATCACAAATTATTCGAATATTCGAGCCATTTGTGCATGCAGAAGACTTTGAACACACCTAGGAGAATGTTTAAAACAAAATTTCTAAATTAAAGAACAATTATTGAATAAAGATGAAAACATCGTGGCAAAAGGAGAAATTGCTAATTATTAATATTAGCAATTTCTCCTTTTGCCACAATGTTTTCAAAAGTTGCCTGCTGCAGACATGTCAAACTTATTTGTGCTAACTTTCTACATCCGAATTTTCCGTATCACTTTGTGTCGAGGCAAATGTTTATTTATCTTTGTTGCCCTTTTTTTCTTCCTCCATCCCTGTCACGAGCACCAGACAGCCATTTCCTTAACTCCAGCTTCATATTATTCCTTGTAGCACTTTTTGTTGATGGATTCCTTTGGGGAGCTCCTGAAAGAACACATACATACATGAGTTATTGACTAATTACACTAGGTATCATAGCTGAAACACCATGGCTGTATGACTAACTGAATACATGTAGTCATGCATTGTATATTTGACAAATGATCATTCACACTAGACCTTACTCTCCTGTAATTATGCCAGTATTGAGATTTTCTACTCATTTATAATTGTTTTCAAATGTGTTTATCAATACAACTAATTAAGTAACTTATAGACAAAGGAACTTGGAACACAAATAACTATTTTTTATATTATATATATACTTAAATTTACATCATAAATATTTAATGAACAATGTGCATGTATCGACCATACCAGAGGTTATTTCTTTCTCGACACTCAATTGTCAAAATATGTTCCAACACATACACAGTAGAGCTCTTTTTCACCAGAAACATATAAACACCTGTTTATATGTCTCTGATTTCACGTAACAAAAGCAAAACTATAAATTTACTCGCGAAATTACATGACAGTCAGATAAATGCAAATCAGCTTCACAGTTAACAAAAGCTTCACATACGCATGAAAAGACCAAAGAAATGACAAAAAGATCATCTATTGCAAAAGTGGGCTTTGTATTATTTTACCTTGTATATTCCTATAATCAAAACCAGTTTCCCGTTGAATTCGCCTTTATTTCGTCTCTTCAAAAATGGCGCATAATTGTTGTTGTTGTTCCTTTCTAGAAATCAAAGTACTGCTGGTAGGATTAACATAATATTTTGGCTATTTCAATTATCAGATTTACATTATTGAAAAAATAACAAATTTCTCATAATTTTAGTTTTGCTTTTGACTGTCTCACTGTTGATGGTGTTAATTATTATATATTTTTTAAAAAGGTTTCCCTAATTGGTCCCATGTGGGTACTATCAGGGCAAATCCATGGGGATATACAGGACTTTTAAAGTACACGACTTAATTTATTCATAAAAAAATCAGAAAAAAACCCAGACTTTACCACATTTCATCGAGTGTCGCATCTTATTTAGTTTAATACACATATAGGTTCCATGTGGGTCATATAAAGGCACACCCTATGTGGGTCCCACATGGGTATCAACACAGGACTTTCAATGTGCAAACTTCGTTTTTATGAAAGAACATTCCTAAATTTACATTTCAAGATCAGCTTCTATCACCTTTCAATATTTTTTGTATTTAATAATGTAGAAGCATGACTATTTTTTAATAAAGGTCCATTGTGGGTCCTATACTATAAGGGCAAACCCTTCTAATATGGGTCCCACATGGGTCCCACATGGGTCCCACATGGGTAACCAATGCATGTATATATACAAACTAAATATCTAAATTTATATGAAAAGCATTCCTAATATTACATAAATTGCATTTTAATTATACTGTTAAGCAAGGACTCTTTCTTCATATATGTCCCATACTGGTCCTACATGGGTCCCACAAGTGAAATCAATACAGGACTTTCATTGTGAATGCTTCGCAGTTATGAAAGAACATTCCTGAAATGACTAACAAAAGACCAGCTGATAAAATCTTTCAATGTTTTACCATATTTTATATAGTTTAAGAAGGAAGCATTTCTCATATAGGCCCCACGTGGGTCATATTAGGGCAACACCTTCTAATATGGGTCCCACATGGGTCCCACATAAGTAATTCACACACATTTAACTTATATATTTCTGAAAAGTAACTGTCATGGGTCCCATGTGGGTCCAGTAAGGGCAGAACTTTCTAATATGGGTCCCAGATGGGTCCCACATTTGTCACCAATACAGGGCTTACCCATGTACAGCCCATATGGGCCCCAATACGGTAACACCTTCTAATATGGGTCCCACATGGGTCCCACATAAGTAATCCACACAAAGGTATCACTAAATGAACATTCATAACATTTCAGAAAAAAAACCAGCTTTTTGGTTTTTGACGTATATTTATTTTTTATACATTTAACTTATATATTTCTGAAAAGTAACTGTGTCATGGGTCCCATGTGGGTCCAGTAAGGGCAGAATTTTCTAATATGGGTCCCAGATGGGTCCCATATCGGTCACCAATACAGGGCTTACACATGTATAGCCCCATATGGGCCCCAGTAGGGCAACACCTTCTTATATGGGTCCCACATGGGTCCCACATAAGTAATCTACACACAGCCAAACAGGTATCAATAAAAAAAACATTCATAAAATTACAGAAAAAAGGATCAGCTTTTCTGCTTTCAACGTTTATTTATTAGTCGCCGGGCAGAAGCCCGCGACTTCTATTTTTAATAGCTTTTCGGAAATCACATGGGAGGAGGGATAATTATTGGAAAGAAACACATTAAGATGTTTTGAACATATTACAATTGTGTTTGTTTAAAAACACTAAGTAATGACACATCTAAAATGGAATAAACATTTCGATGTTTTAGGTATTTTTAGTTTCATTTTGTTGACTTGCATTTAAGTGTTTTTGTCTTATTTACGAAGACAAATGTGGTCCCTGCTAGACTTGCAACCAACTGCTATATGTCAATATTGAGATATATTGAAATAAAAATCACGTCAAATTCTACTTTCAATAGTAATGTTAACTTACTGAATGTTATTTTCATGTTCAAAAATATGTCTTGATTTGTGAAGAATTCATTTGATAATGTTAACTCGTGTATATCTAAAATATGACCTGTTTCTAACCTAGAACTGTTGATTACGTCACTACCGAGTACCGCCCGCATAGATTTGTAAATTTTGCACACGCTACTATATACTACTGTACTTACTGTGTGTGCGATAACCAATGAAAAGCTGGATTTGCACGCGATACATTTTACAACAAAAACGTGCGTCGCTTACACTCATACTCTCATTCGATGGGCTGAATATGCACAATGACACACACACACTTGTATAGTTTCCCATGAACATAAACTGGTAACAGAAACAAAAATAAGAAATAATTTGTGAAAATATGTCTCAAATATAAGCCTGTTTATCGGTCGTGAACGTCGAAACGCCTTTTTCTCAGTTTGTGACCTAGTTTCATATTGCCAAAATGTAAACAAAGCGAAGTAACCGGAAGTAAAATGTAAACTTAGAAAAGTGACTAGGTTATGCAGACAAAAAATGTCGCACGACAAATTGATTTTTCTTAAACGTCACGAAACGAATGCATGGGTCGAATGTAGGAGAAAGAAAGATAATATAGAAATGCTTTTCTCTCTCGAATGCAGTGGAATAAAACATGCACTAAAGCTTTGCCTGATTTTTTATTCACTTTCTTCGATGTCTGACACTACGACTCGATGAAGCCTGACACGAGGGTAAACATTTCGAAAGAATGCTCAAACACCTTATTACAGATAGATAGCTAATATTACACACTTAAATGATTAAATATATGTGATATTAAATGTTGAAACAAATTAAGAGAAGAACAAACTCTGATAAACAATAGATTTAGAAATAAAGAAAATCTGCTCTTTCGCACCCAATTAATTTCATACTTGCCACATATATTGTATGCATCAACGATTTAGATAAACAATTTAGCTGTTATATTGTTACAAGTGTGGTCTACTTGTGAAATAATTAGTATTAAAAAGGAGGAAGTTCATGTCTTCAGCAATTTAACCGTTTTCTCAATGTTTTAAGCGATTAAAGGTTTTCATTGTTGCTTCAGACATGGAAAGGGTTTAATAGCTTTTTATTGCATGTAGATTTAAATCCCAAAATGTATTAATTTGTTGGTTTTTTTGACAAATACAAAACATCCAAAATCCTGACCAAAAGAAATCCTGAAATTTGTAGATCTATGTGGAATTTCAAAAATCCTGGAATTAATCCTTATGAAAACATTATGTGTATGTTTAAACTAATGAAAGTCAAGACTACATGTGTGTTAAAAAATAAATCAATGCAGTCTTTTCCGGCGACATTGATGCCTTGCATCAACTTTCTCTTGTTTCTTATACATTTAACTTATATATTTCTGAAAAGTTACTTTGTCATGGGTCCCATGTGGGTCCAATAAGGGCAGAACTTTCTAATATGGGTCCCAGATGGGTCCCACATCGGTCGCCAATATAGAGCTTGCCCAGGTACAGCCCATATGGGCCCCAGTTGTGCTTGCTTGCTGGGAAGTAACTCAGTTCTGTATCCTTGTTCTTTTCAAGCTGTAGATTCACACAGAATATCGAGGCCGCTTCTGGTTCTATATATAGATAGACTATTATATTATCAATCGGCAGCCGAGTATTTGGAGGTATGTCGTATACACATACATCAATACTAGTATTTCAGATCTAAAAATGTGTACAGCTGCAAATAGTTATACCTTTATGGCAGCCTCGTACATAAACTGTTTTGCTGTTTCATTGGAAGCCGCCAGGAGGCGGCTTCGTGCAGGGATGCTTAGAAATATCGGACAAGGAGAATATTTAGACCTGCCAGCGTGACCACATATCTTGATTTCTCTTTGTCCTTACTAAGTACATTAATTTAAGGTAATGACTTTTAAAACATCCCTTTTACAATCTATATAAATGTGTGAGTTTTACAAATTAAAAACAAAAGACAAAGGCCAGTATATTAATTGAATGTATGTACATTTTTATTTAAGCGAAATTCATACTGTATCTAGTCTAAACAGTAAAACTGAATTGGTTACCTGCCTCAGACACTTTATTAGTTCGATAGTATGTTAAACCGTGAACCATAAACAAGATAGGCGCGCGGTAAATGTAATCTGGTTCCTTACATGCTATCATATATTACGCAGTAATTGAATGAAGAAGTGCAGACATGAACATATATAAACTACAGAAATATCTGTTTCAAGATAAATTTTGCCGTCTAGTTGAAATGTTAATGTTTATCAAACTTATTCATACGAATCACAAGAAAAGGTAATTTATTTGAAGTATACGCACAATTTAACTAAGTGCAGCAAATATTTTTCCCATTTGGTCTGACACCTTTGTCTATTAAGTAGCAGTCCAGCTAAGAATCATGCAAAATGATAAAAAAGTGATTCATGGTATATCACAGATATTGTTAATATTGTGTGTGTGGAGTTGTATGGTGAAGTTTATGAGTGATTTGGTAGTAATTTATCACATCTTGCAATCTCTACTTCATAATATTGCTTTGAAATATTTTGAATATGTGAGATTTTCCTATACAGTCCCATGTAAAATACTCCTACTTCAAATCCAATTATCTCCGATGAGCACGGGTCTTAGACAGAAATATATATATCAACATAAAGAGGACACTCTATAAAATATCAAAAAATAAAATATGTAGCCTAGTACAGGTCTTGAGTAAATTTGGTTTCTTTTATAGGGTTTTGAGCCATACTATCAAGAAAGATAACTCTGTCCTGCTTCACAACAGTTGTTATGTGACTGAAAAACGTTAATATGTCTCTTTTTAATGCAAAATTACCTATATCTGTGTTTTCTCTTTTAAAAATATAAACTGACTGGTTTTAATTCAATAAAATGGAATCGATAACAATATAAATAAATATTTATTTATATTTTATTCACCTCTATACTGAAACCCAGAAATTGTTTACATCTCACGTACTTCCTGTTAACCAAGATATTTTAACTTACCAGCTTTGATTCGACATTTCATCAGTTTTATATCGTACATATCATATTAAGCTATTTCATAAACAGTTTAGCAAGGATGTGAAGATATGTATATGAAAAACAGTGTACGCAGACTAAAGACAGGTCCGTAAAGTGATAATCATGTCAAATGTGGAAAGTCGGTATTCAATGCAGTTTTACAATCATTCTGATTCTTGAGGCTTACAACAGAGAAACACAGAGAGAAAAATCGGTCAGGCTTTTAGATTATAATACAGACATTTCTTATAACATACGGGCATTAAATTTAACGTTTTGAAAATGTGGAAATCAACAAACAACTTGTGAAGCAGATCATTTTCGGGACTTTTTTCAAGTAACTTTCGGTTTGTCTACATGCAAATCTCGAGGTATATTTCAAGGAAGGGAAGTTGACTCCGTTGTGTTTTCATCCTCTACACACTGAGAAATGGGAAACACTCAGAGGAATAAGTTACCAGCCAAAAGATACTGGAAGATCATGAAGATTTATTTAATTCCTGTTAGCATAGGTAATTTCTGTTTTGATAAATATAGTATTTACTTTCCCACATATTCATGCATTTTGACACCTCTGCAGCAGACAACTATTGTAAATATTGCCACAAAGTGGAAATAAAATTCACAACATAATGACTTGTAACAATGTTTAAACCATTATTTAAAAATTCTATTTTACTTACAGAGATTTTTCATATTTTTTTCTGGATTTTTTCAAAGTAGTCTGCTGCAGATTTGTTGTATGCAGGAAATTGTTAATTTACTGTTCAATTACATGTTTTTTGTGTATTACTTTCTTCATATAGTTATGTTTTTAAAGCAGCTAGACTCCATCTGTTGAATACTAAAATATGTATTTGCTAAGACTGAGTATTGTGGAGGTCTTATATACATCTGTTGCTTGTTTTGAGAATAGTTCAGTCTTTTAATAGTTTTATCACAACTCATTTCTCTTATTGGAAGAAAACAACTAGTTACAAGGGTTCAAACTTAATCATTATTATGCAACATAGCTTAGTTCTCATATGATTTCATTGTTACTCATGGCTAGGATATGTCAGTATACTTATGTATGAATAACTTTTCAACAATTCATCTTTTAAACCTTGATTTAGTGTTTACAATTTCTAATACCTCATGCAGCAGAAGACTTCTGAAATTAATACACATGTGTATTGTTGAACCTCTATCAAAAAAGTTCAAACTAGTACTTGGATCCTATCTAGATATTACTTATTACATATTTTCTTTCAGATGTTTGCAAAGCAAATTACTATCACTATCAGAATTTAATATGCTATACATTACACAAATATATGTCAAACATTATAATAAATGTGTGTCTAGATATCTATTTTTATTTGATTATATATTTTTCAGATTAACTATGTGATGTGCCTTATTGGACAACATGGACAGGACAGTTACCCTGCACTATTGGTGGACACCTATGAGAGCCTAATACTTTCTCAAGTGACAGATTCACAAGATAAAAATTCAACTTTCAAAATAATCAATTGAACTTGAATTCATACATAGAAACTTCATTGTAGGAGAGTGTTCACTTTATCATTATGTGTCTATGTATATTTACCTAGATATGTATTCATCATGCAACAGTAGAATTTACATGGATAATATAATTCTCTCCCAAATTGTTATACATGGTAAAAAGGGAAGAGCATTTTGAAACTGTATACAAAACTGTACAGTTGATTATTTTTATAAACATTTTGCTTCAACTTCAGGAATTTGAATAACTATTTGAATTAACAGATTATCAACACTGACAAATTTAGCCTATTTCCACATTTAACCAACTTTGAAAACATGTTGGCTAAGATTTGGAAAATCTTTATAAATTTATTAGAACTTGGGAATCAATTTGAAAAACCTTGTTCCAAAAAAAGAAATATCTCATTAAGAGCAATGTCTATTTTGCTGCAATGTTTTAATATATATACAACATAATCTGCAGCAGACGAATTTGAAACATTTTTGCAAAAACATGGAAAATCTTTATTTATATAAATGAAGAAATAATTACTGAAAAAAATTGAAAATATTTTGACAAAAGGTGAAATTGCTTGTTTTCATTAGTTGTCTGCTGCACGGGCATCCAAAAGCGTGTATTTGTGGGAAATGGTTAAAAGATTTGATGCATATGGGTATGCTTGTTTCAAACAGGTTAAGAAGCATAAACCTGAAAAATATAAGGAAAATTGTGACAAAATATAACTTGGATTTGGAAGAATAGAAAGCATTATTGGAAAAAGAAGTAATTGCTCATTATGAGCAATTCCTTTTATACAGCTATGATTTCAGATGTTTAACTACATGTATACCGCTGCAGAGGCATCAATTTAATTTCTAACAGGCCTTGTTATACTTATTGAAAAGAATGTGAGACAAAGATATTGTTATATATTGTTATGTTTTGTGTAAATCATATTCATGTATGATTTTATTATTTCATGACAGGGCACTTTCTATCCCTGTCAACTATGACAGTATGTAGAAGTGCTCTTTGGCAGGACAAAGTTCCTGTCCTTGAAGTTGTACTGGTTAGTCATCAAGGGATCATGTATAAGTGCACTGTTGCTCTGATATAGCCAAAGTTCTTTTGAAAATGTTCTAAAACACAAATAACCAGAATGCAGGAATATTATTTTAAATGTATAACTGTCTTTTGTTGAGCCATACTTATGGGATGATTATTTGACTGATTAGAGGTTAATCTCATAATGTACAGAGCTATATACTGTACATGCCAGGTGCATCATTATTCAAGATTTGTGTTGACATATATCCACATATTTAAAAAAAAACATGTGCTGGTTTATAAGAATTGGGGATCTTTCAAAAGGTTTTAGCTCAATAAGTTTAGTTACTCTTAACTGATTTTGATCAAATATCACAGATAATTGCTCATTCAAAAAGCTATCTAATGATTAGTTATTGGGGTCACAAATGTTGAGTATGACTAATTTTAAAAAAAAACACTTCAGATGTAAATGGCTTTTTCAGAAAGCTAGCTCTGGATTGTAATTTAGGTCTTATCAGGTCAAGGTCTAGGTCACTTACTAAAAATAGAAACGTTTTGATTTCCACTTAATTACTTCAGTTTTTCCTGACAAATTGTAATCAAATTTAACAGATAGCTACATTATACAGAAAGCTAGCTATTGATGGCATTTAGAGGCACTTTGGTCAAGGTCATTGTTACTGGTTATTTTTAAGATGAAACATTAACTCTATAAGAGGCCACACATATCATGTAATCCTACCAGAATATTCCTTTTCATAACATTTTAATCAATGTTAGAATGGGTCATGTGGGGTCAAAAGCTAATACACTAGGTCAAATTGTTGGACATTGTGAACACTTTGGTGGCCACATTTTCCATTCAATCTCAATCAACTCTCTAATGTCCTTAAATTTAGCAGGGAGGTTGGGCATGAACACATATGATTACGGTCAAAGGTCATGGTCAAAGTGACTTTGAACACAAACAACTTTTCTTATTGATCCGACTTATAAGCTCCCATTTCATGCCAATTTTATTCAATCTTCTAAATTCAATCTTCCAAATCTCCCGGACAATGTGACACTCAGGGGCCCATAATGTTTGACAAATTTATATGTCGATATATATATGTGATGTAATGAAATACTATTTTATCAAAATTTACCTTTTTTTTCAATTCAACAATTTCAGTCTATATCCATTTTTTGGGATTGCAATATTTACATGTACATCACATAAATCAGATTTGTTTGTTACTATGGCAATAGTAGAATCTAAGTGTCCACTGTGATTGAAAACTGAATAAACGTAAATATTTTATTTTATTAATATATAGGCAGATTATCAACGATAACAGTTAATTTTCACAAAATTATTCAATGAATTACTTCTGTTATACTCTTTTAGTTAGCATGTTTCCTTAGAAACATGTTTTTATTAGGTGTTTTTCTTACAAACATTTAAAAACCTCATTTTAAGAAAGATTTTAAAATTGTACTTATTGTTGAAATGAAAATTATGTAGTCTCGTACTCCCTTTTCCCTGGAATTTCTAGTTGCAATGGCAACAAGAAGTTTGATATTGATTTAATATTTAATGATTCTGAAAGGGGGCATATAGGAAAACCATTTGTGGAACTTAAATATTTTTATGCCACATCAATCATAATTCTATTTAGAATTTATTTCCTTGAGCAAGAAAAAATTGATAAAATACCACAAGAAAAGATGACAATTTTTTGAAAATTCTATACCAGGCTACATTCTTTTTTTATATATATTTTTGTGACAAAGGTCAACTCGCACAGTGTAATCAATCAAATCACTTCTATCCATGTGCTCATTGGAGATAACAAACTGATAAAATATTGAAATTTTTGGGCTTTTTTTCCTAGTAAAAAATAATGGTAAATTGGTTGCCATGGTAACCGAATGTCTATTCATACATCATACTCTTGATAAGTTTTTAAGATGTATAAAACTCTGTTTTTTATAAAATAATGTATTTATATTATAGGATGTCTTTCATTATTTCTTTAATTTGCTTTCAAAATGATGCACATTTATGGTTTTAAAATCCAAAATTCAACTTGTTCTTAAGGTAAAGCTGTAACCATGCATGACAACCACTTTTTCTTTTTGTGCAAATTTTAATTATTTTTGTTCTCATTTTGACCTTTGACCTCTAAGTGTGACCTTGAAATATGAGGTACAGGCCTGGGTCTTTTGCGCGACACGCCGCCTCGCCTCATCATGGTGATCGTTTGTGCCAAGTTTCTTTGAAATCCTATGATGCATGCATGGTTAAGATGCAGGCCGGACAAGGTTAGGTGGGACTGACAGACAGACGGACGGACAAACTCATGGGAAAGTACTTGTGGGGTTATTTCCTTTGATGTTTTATTGTGGGGTGCACCCCACAAGTATGCTATTCATTCCGTAATTACATCCCTTTTACGGAATGAATAACATTAATATGCAAATAAAATGCCCATTATAAAAGAAACAAAAAAACTACTTATCTAAGTGTCTTAATAAGGGTGGGCACCCCACAACTACACATGCGGACTCACGGACGGACGGAATAGACCAAACCTATAGTCGCGAAACCGATCTTCGATGGGTAGGGGACTAATTACTGAGTAGAACACACTTTAGAGGATGTCACCTTTGAAGTTGTGTTGCATTTGGTGCAGTGATAACTGAGGAAATGTGGTTCGAATATAATCAAAATGTTAACAGGTGCGTGCAAAGACGGACAGACAGACGCAACACAGAACGTTTAGTTTTGCAATAGCTTGACTATCTTTCTGCCAGTGGACCTTAAACTAACAAAAAGCATTATTTACATTGTTTCGGTTCTGAAAAGTTTCTGAGTAAGACTTCATAAAGCTTGTATATATGCTAAAAGAGAATAATCAGTTGAGAATGAAAATTACGAAAACACCCGAGATAAGAAGCCAATTTAAAAAAAATCTATACTAGGCTACATATTTTTATTTTGGATATGTTTTGGCCAAGAGCCAATTCCCAACTTATAATCAATCAAATTGCTTCTATCCCCGTGCTCATCGGATATAATGATATGTTAAAAATGTCATATTTTGATTTTTTTTCATTTTGAAAAATTATAGAAAATTGGTTGCCATGGTAACCACTTACCCATGCATACATCCAAATTTTGATATATTACAAAAAGCATTATTTACATTGTTTCGGTTCTGAAAAGTTTCCGAGTAAGACTTCATAAAGCTTGTATATATGCTAAAAGAGAATAATCAGTTGAGAATGAAAATTACGAAAACACCCGAGATAAGAAGCCATTTAAAAAAAAATCTATACTAGGCTACATATTTTTATTTTTGATATGTTTTGGCCAAGAGCCAATTCCCAACTTATAATCAATCAAATGGCTTCTATCCCCGTGCTCATCGGATATAATGATATGTTAAAAATGTCATATTTTGATTTTTTTTCATTTTGAAAAATTATAGAAAATTGGTTGCCATGGTAACCACTTACCCATGCATACATCCAAATTTTGATATAATTTCTTAATTCATTTAATGTAATAGTATAAAAAGGAAAGCATTTATATTCTATAATGTTTATGGTAATTTATCTATTTTCAATATGAAATGATGCAAATATAAGGATTTCAGGGCCTAAATAAGCTTGTTTTTAAGGTAGAGCTGTTACCATGGCAACGGATTGAATTTTGACCCGCAACATGTCAAATTTATTAGTTTTACATCATTTTGAATCTATTTAACAAACAAAAATAAAGATTCTAGACTATGGATGAATCGCCCCCTGCATGATTCTTAGCTGGACTGCTACTTAATACACATGTATGACGATTTAAATAAACAATTTAAAGTGAATACAAATATTTAACAGAGTTAAACATTTAAATACATGTTCAACAGCAAACCGTTTCCCACTATAGATTTTCATTTTCACAATTGTCATCGCAAAGTGCAGACATGAACATATATAAACCACAGAAATATCTGTTTCAAGATAAATTTTGAAATGTTAATGTTTATCAAACTTATTCATACGAATCACAAAAAAAAATCCTGGTACATGTAGTACTTAAAGGGAGGTAATTTAAAGTACGCACAATTTTAACTAAGTGCAGTAAAGATTTTCACATATATGACGATTTAAAGGGAATACAAATATTTAACCGAGTTAAACATTTAAATACATGTTCAACAGCTAACCGTTTCCCACATACAACAACCAATTTGGTAGAGGAAGTTCACGTTGTGCCGGGTTATCTAGTCTCAATATAAAATCACAAATATTGGAAATATACTTATACACAAACGGATGTTGCTAGTTTTAGTAAATACAAGAACGGTTCATACTTAAATTTACTTTAACATGTTTGGTATATTGAAATGGGTGTTCCTGCGAGATTCACAGTCACAGCCTTAGTATGTTGAAATGAAAATTTGTTTATAACTTTATTACTTTTTATTCATATCTATACAATAGGGTATCTATAAACAATTAATGAAATGTGTACATATTTATCTTGGCTTAAATTTAATTTTGATGTCATTATTAATACGAATCACAAGGTAAAAATCCTGGTATTGCTTAAATTTAGATAATTTGAAGTATACAACAGTCTTCAAAAGGATAAATATATCAGCATATTACTGTCTACAGTTTAAATTGTTCTAATGTTTGTGGACTTAAATGTTCTTTTTTCTTATTTCTACATGTACAACGAAATATTGCGGCTTCTCTTTGACGCTTTGCGTCAAACATTCTTCTTGTTCCATATGATAGGCACTGTTATAACCCCAAACACACACGAGTCGCTCACACAAAGGGTTCTTTCCTTCACCGTAATTATCATGTGGTTCTTTAAATATCGAATGCCCTATCGAAACACATCCATAGCAGGCATTGGCTTTCCGAGTTCGTCTTCATTTGTATAGTTGCTGTTAAGATGCTGTATACAAATGAAGAGGATTGAACAGTTAGAGACAGAGACAGAGACTTTCAGAGAAACTGTGATATTCAGTAGAAGAAGAGGTGAAAGCACTTCAATGATGGACTTGGGGTCAGGTGCAACATCGTTCGACAGATAGAAATCCTTGACGTACAGTGGTGACGGCCGCATGTGCTACCCAGCATTACTTAAAAAGGATCGTTATTAGCTCATTCGCCAAGGTACAGTTCTTTATAACTGTTATATTATATTTTTTCCTGGGTTGTATTCATCAAAGTATGCCTTTTTTGTAAACCAAACCACTCAGGAATGTTCATTTGGTGGTCTTCTTTCAAAATTGTTCAAAGATTTAAATTCCACTGAGAACTTTGGTTACTGCGGGATTGTCCACTCCATGCAGTTTCATTTGCACTCCTGATCAAATTTTCACAGATATTTGCAGTTAAATATTTGCTACTAATTTACTATCACTCAGGTGATGGATTTGGAGCCATGTTGGCCCTCTTGTTTAATGTAGGTATCGGTTCTGTATACATAAGAAAAAATCGATACATCTGTAAACAATAAGAAAATACCAAGAATACAACCAATAACTAAAATAGATCAGTGTAATTACAAGGTAATGCATGTCGTAATCTACAATGTTGTAGAGTGTCACCAATAGAAAATTCTTCCTATTTAGAAATAAGCATAGCAGTTTCGGAGCAGAAGCTTTTTAAAGTTTGCGGTATGTGCATATTTATAATGGAACTAGCCTCGCCACCGGAAGCAGTAGTTTAGGCTTGGACAAATTCGTTCACCAAATAAACATTACATTGAATGTACATTGTAGTCGACCCCATTATTTTGCAGACGAATGTTTGTATATGAACACCATTATGGTGTATGTCGTTGAAACCAGTGTTCTAAACGGAACACAACTTTTAGAACAATTCGTAAGAAGGGTCATCAAATGAACATTCCTGTACATATTGAGATCTCTGTACACTTTTTTGTTAATTATAATTCTAGATGCCATTTTTTTAGACTCTCACCAAAGGAAAATTCTTCCTATTTTGAAAGCGGCCTAGCAGTTTCGGAGCAGAATAGTTTTTGTAACTAGTCTCTCCGATGGAAACCATGGCTTGGATAACTCCGATCACGAAATGAACATTCCCTTGAAATTATATTGTAATCGGCCTAATTACTTTGGAGTAGATTTGTTTTTGTATTTGAGTCCCTTTCTGATGTCTGTCTTGGAAACCATTGTTTTAAATGGGATGGAACGTTTTGAACAAATCCTCAGAATAGCCATCAAATGGACATTCCTGTAGACAGTGAGAACCGTGCTCTGTTAAGCCGCTATTTCACAAAGGATTGTTTTGGTCCCGATAGTACGCGATCCTTTGTTTTGGTCGATCGGCCGCATTTTTGCGAAAATAGTCAGGAACCTGCGAGCACTGTCGAGCTCGAGCACTACCCTATACCTTCGGGGGAAGATCTGGCGCGATCGCCTCAGTCCTCTGAGGGTCGGGTAGCCGATCAAAAAACGTCGGCACGTGGTCGTCCTGGTCGTCCGAGGGTCCCCTGAAGGTCCCCTTGTCGCGACCGCCCTCTGGAGCTTATTTATAGCCTCTGTCGCTCTCTACCGAGGGTCGTGCAGAGTGCGGGTACTTTCGCGTACTTTCGCATACTTGCGACCCGGAAACGTATCGATCGCGCGAGGAACGTCTGTGATTCGTCCCCCCGCCATGGTCCATTGGTCGGGACTCAATCTGGTTAAAAAGGGGACGATTGGAGGCGATTCAGGACGACAATCGGGCCGAACAAAAAAATTGATTCATCGGGGACAATCTGGTCCAGATCGGGCCGATTGGAAAAAGACAATCCTTGGTGGATGCAGCCATTAAGCGACAATTTCACCAAGGATTGTTTTGGTCCCGATAGTACATAATCCTTTTTTTGGGTCGATCGGTCGCATTTTTGCGAAAATAGTCGGGAACCTGCGAGCACTGTCGAGCACTACCCTGTACCTTCGGGGGGAAGATCTGGGGCGATCGCCTCAGTCCTCCGAGGGTCAGGTACCGAAAAAGTGATCGGCTACTGTTAAAACATATCAAAAGGTTCTTTCACCTCACTCAAATAACGACAAACCATAGTATAACTTTCACGAAGCCTTCACAGTATGTATCCTGCTGGCGCGTTCTGGCAAGTTGGTATGCTAACGGGGCACCAACGAGACAACGTTCATATTTGTCATTCAGGCGTTTGGGTGTTAGCACATTTGGTTTGCATTTTCATTGCAAAATTTGTTTATTGATCAAACTCAAATGAGTCATGATTGTTTAAAAGAAATGATGTCATATGGGGGCTATCAGTAAAACACATTACTTTTCTTTCAACAGGCTGAATTTCTAGTTTTTTTTTTTTTTTTTTTTATCCAAAATGTGTTTATTGATCAGATTGGACAAACTTGGTACTAAGAATTTAAACATTATTTTCACTAGGTTATTTTAAATACTCTGCATGTATGTATTCAAACAACATTTAAAAAAGATTCAACATCTATTGACAGCACTATTTTCATACTTGGGAGCACAACAACCAATGATGTCATAGAACTCTTCAAATTGAAGAGCAAATGCAAAATAAAAGCCTTTTAGGTCACCGATTTAGGTCCGTCTATGAAACAGGGCAATGTACACTAACTATATCAAACTCAAATAAGGTAAAAACAAACTGAGCATTGAAATATGTAGATAAAGAGGATCAATCTCTTTTTAAATTCAACAAACACTCAAAATACTTTTTATTCAAATAAATTTGTATAAACATTTTGGTTGAAAAATAAAGAAAACTTAATCTGTTTTTCAACAGAAAAAGGCTATAAGGCAGTTCATAATTAATGTCAGTTATATTAGTCACCCAGTGACCTCACATAAGTGTTATGTCCTCTGATATAACTGAAATACCACAGAAATGTATGTTTTCTATGTAATTTATTGTGAAATCCATTTTTCTGTGTGAAATTGTATAATCTATACAATAGAAATGGTAAAATTTAAATTGGTATTAGTATACATTCATTGTAACAAAAAAAATCTTATACTTTACTGGTAATAAAATTACACATATTTTCATGAACTGCTGCTCAAAATAAAAACCTATGCTGTAGTTTAATGCTAAAACACCTGGTCTAACAAGAGTTCTAAGATCAAATTTCAGCAGGTACATGTTTTGAAAGAAGCAACTAAACTTAACAATGTATACATGAAACAATTATGTTGTGGGGAGTTGTCTTACTTAAACACTTATTACATTTTTATCCAGGCTTCTAGTGAAAATAGTTTACTCCCTGTACCCTTTTCAAAAGCTTTTATAATTGAGCAATAACAATTAAAAAAAGGAATGGTTATCAACATTGATAACTCTGAGAATCTGTACATGTTCAAGGTTTGATCCAGCTTTGATAACCGTTCTAATATCAAAGTTTAACGAAATTTATACATCATATTTTTATAATAGAGCAATTTTAACATGATCACTAACAATGTTAAATTATTGCAAATTCTTCTGGAAAATCCATTTCTCTGTTTGTACTTTTTATAATTTCTTTATTTGCTATAAACATACTGTTTATTGTTTTATGCTATAAACATACTGTTTATTGTTTTATGCAATAAAATGTATAGTGAATATATTGATCAGATCTTTCATTATCCATTTTTTTTCAAACAACACATTTCAGATACATGTATATATAATCAGTAACTGTTGTTGACACTAAGTCTGGTACTTATTAACAAATAATCTGATGCTGTTTTACAAATTAAAAACCAGAAAAGGAGATAGGTGTTCAAAGTGAAAATGTTGTTGAATAGGAACATATTGTTCATTTTGGATATGTTCAATTTGGATCAATTACACCATTCCGACAATGTATTAGGATTAGTCACAGAAATCAAGTAATTTACATCAGACAAGGGGCTAAACTTAACCCTTTCCAACATACATCATTATAAATGGGACTTTTGAAAATATTTGTCAAAAATTACAGTTTTTTCAGTCTGTATGCAGTGTTCTCATCTTAAATTGTCTCAAGATTATACATTCAGCCAGATCATGCAAAGTTAGCCATCTGCCTTGAAAGAGTGTTGTGTGGAGTATTTTAGTATTCTAGAAAGCCAGGGGAAAATGTTAGGTGAACTGAAGTACCATTGAAAGTAATGTTAAGTGCAAGTCATTCAATCAACCATGGTAAGAGTCAGTTTCCAATTATATGTATTACTAGTTTACAAATAACTTCGGCTCGAGCTTTCACACGTATTAAGAAAACGGGAAAAATGCGTGGAACTGAGAATGAAATATTTTGTTCCAGTTTGTCAAAATAGCCGACTAGTACCGTATCAAGGTGCTCTAGACGCACGCCGTTTACAGTAAAGCGCTTTACAGACACAACGATAAATTGCCGTTTGAAGCCTTAAATTTGACTGTATCCCGAATAATGACGACTTGAGACGTATCTGGTGAAATATTTAAATAGAAACAACTCCAATGTATCGTCTAAAGTGTTGGTAAGTAGGCCTAACATTATATTGTAGAGATGTCGGCAGTCTTCGCGAAAATCTTCAGTCATGACTGTCGGACAACAAATTCTTCGAACTGACAAATAATATGAATATTCAAACACATTCTCATTTTCAACCATCTGATTATTTTTACAACCTGGACTACACTATATTTACATTACAGTTGGGAATTATGCAATAAGATATAGTGAAAGAGAGTGGGATACATTTTAATTAAATCGTGGTACTGTGGCAAATATAAAGTGTAGCGAATCCGACCTGTTATAGTTAACCTAAGCTTTCACACGTATTAAGAAAACGGGAAAAATGCGTGGAACTGAGAATGAAATATTTTGTTCCAGTTTGTCAAAATAGCCGACTAGTACCGTATCAAGGTGATCTAGACGCACGCCGTTTACAGTAAAGCGCTTTACAGACACAACGATAAATTGCCGTTTGAAGCCTTAAATTTGACTGTATCCCGAATAATGACGACTTGAGACGTATCTGGTGAAATATTTAAATAGAAACAACTCCAATGTATCGTCTAAAGTGTTGGTAAGTAGGCCTAACATTATATTGTAGAGATGTCGGCAGTCTTCGCGAAAATCTTCAGTCATGACTGTCGGACAACAAATTCTTCGAACTGACAAATAATATGAATATTCAAACACATTCTCATTTTCAACCATCTGATTATTTTTACAACCTGGACTACACTAGATTTACATTACAGTTGGGAATTATGCAATAAGATATAGTGAAAGAGAGTGGGATACATTTTAATTAAATCGTGGTACTGTGGCAAATATATAGTGTAGCGAATCCGACCTGTTATAGTTAACCAAAGTTGTGTCCCTTTCTTTAATTGGATCCATTTGTATAAACATATTAGTCAACAACAAAAAGGAAAAAATAATTCTGGTTAGTACTGGTTTAAATATCCTATAAACTAAAGCCTTGGGATTTTTCAGAATCAGATACATGCATATATGGTCATTGCTCACAATGCATACCCAGCCTGTAGTTTTTTTTGTTTATAATTTACCCTTTCCCACATACAATAAAGCTGCAGCACAGGAGCTTGACTCATGAAAAAAATAAAATCCGAAAAAAATATCCACCAATACTATACATGTATATAAAGAAAAGGACTACAACTCCGAACTCGCCGAAAACCGGCTAAGCCTACTGTTACCGTCGATTTCTCTAACAATGTTCAAGATATCTTAACATGCTGTGCATATCCATTTAGCTGAATCCCTAACCTATCCAACGGTATATAACACGTACTTTACCATTTTTAAGCAAACCAACGAGTAATTGAGCCATTTATTAACCAAATCTGGGTGATATTGCTTAGTCGGAAAAGTAGTGGGACACCTACAACGGCTCTACAACAATGTCGTTAAGAAGGGAAATCACGCTTAAACTACAATCAGCAGCCATTTAACGATCTGAATAGATCAATACCTTCATTATTTAACAAACTCGGCTGTCATAGCTTACCTTTTTAGTGTTTACCATGCACAATCCGTCGATTTACATCGCCACCGATTGAAAATTTCTCGCTACGGCTATTTAATATTGCAAGCGCGCACGTGATGCAGATCGGTGATTGCTGATTCTTCGCTGGATCTCCGCTGCGCTTCTATATTACCGTTGCGAGCCGGGGCAAAATAAGCAATATGATTGAAACCGAAAGTAAATAGATAAGCCAATCACATTCGGGGTCACCGATCTGCATCATGTGCGCGCTTGCCATAGCGAGAAATTTTCAATCGGTGGGGATGTAAATCGACGGATTGTGCATGGTAAACACTAAAAAGGTAAGCTATGACAGCCGAATTTGTTAAATAATGAAGGTATTGATCTATTCAGACCGTTAACCGGCTGCTGATTGTAGTTTAAGCGTGATTTCCCTTCTTAACGACATTGTTGTAGAGCCATTGTAGGTGTCCCACTACTTTTTCCGACTAAGCAATATCACCCAGATTTGGTTAATAAATGGCTCAATTATTCATTGGTTTGCTTAAAAAGGGTAAAGTGTTATATACCGTTGGATAGGTTAGGGATTCAGCTAAATGGATATGTACAGCATGTTAAGATATCTTGAACATTGTTAGAGAAATCGACGGTAACAGTAGGCTTAGCCGGTTTTCGGCGAGTTCGGAGTTGTAGTCCTTTTCTTTATATATAGTATTGGTGGATTTTTTTTTTTTCATATTTTTTTTTTTCATGAGTCAAGCTCCTGTGAGCTGCAGCAGATGACTTTGAAGTTATCAAGTCCGAAAGATAGAAAATCTCAAAATAATAGTATGAATATTGAATAGAGTTTAAATCATTGTAACAAATGGAGAAATTACTCATCATAAGCAATTTCTCCATTTGCCACTGATTTCAAAAGTTGTCTGCTTCAGAGGCGTCAGAAAGCATCTAAATGAGGGAAACGGTTAAAGCCTTAGTAAATGTTTAAGGTAAATGCACCATAAGCTTATTAAAACATCGAGTTAGTACATTGTCAATGTCCGTAACAAGCGGTAGTAATCTAGATTCCGCTAACCAATTGTTCAAAATAGCTAAATTAGCTATCGCTTAAGTCTACAGCAGTACATTAAGAAGCAAAAACCAAATGAAAAGTATTTGTAGACAAAGACCATAACTGTATTTATATTAAACTAACTAACCGAACACTAGGTCATGTGCTATTAAAAGCTATTATTAAACTGGTTGATCCAGTTACAAAATCCTAGTGTAAATACTGATGTATTGCTATTGCGATAAAGAGGGAGACGCGTGTTATCGTCAAGCTTTTTTATAAATTGTCTAATAGTATTATATCAATTTACATTTGAAATTTATCTTCAACAATTGAGTATATGATGGGTAAATCAACAGTTTCTCTCATGTCACATTCTTTATGTATTAAAATCCATCAAGGGGCTTGTGAATTGTTCCCAACTTCACATGTAATCACATGAGTGTGGTATTTCAATGGTTAGATAATAATATTTTTCTGATCATGTAAGATATGATTCAACATTGTGTAATCACACAGGAAACTTGTTATACTTGTGCCAAAATGACACACATTTGTTTCTAGCTATGTGTTTTATTTATATTTCAGATATATTCAGGCCTCTTAATTTGTGTTCGACCAAGCAAGAAAAACTGATTTCCTGTCCCTGATATGGGTTATTTCAAATAGTAGACAACACCAGCAAAAAGACCTCTTGTAAGACGGGCAATTGAACTCAATGTCCTTTTACAGCTCGATACAGAAAAAGATGAAGAGGCGTTAATTCTCATCATGGAATGCGATACTGACTGAGTCAAACCTGTCCTACACAGGCTACATTGGACCTCGTTTAGTGACCACTTATATACACATTACTAAGAATTCAGAAATTAGTTTTTGCTGGGTGATAAAATCATGGCTGTGAGTGGTTTTACTATAGCCGGTGATTTTTGTGCTAACATTCTAGATTTCATGAAGGGAAGGAAACAACTTTCATAGGCAGAGACGATAGAAACTTGATGGATCTGACAGCTACTGAGCATATTCATGTAGTGCTGGCAAATTTGTGATTAAAAAACTCTGAAAACAGAGCTTGGCATATAGTCATTGGAAAGAATAAATACTATTCTTTTAACCCTTTCCCTCATACAACAATTCTGCAGCAGACGACGTTGGACATGTTTTGTCAAAAGATAGAATATCTCTACACTTGAATGGATAACCTATGACTAAAAGTGGAAAACATTGTGGCAAAAGGAGAAATTGCTCGTTTTGAGCAATTTCTACTTTTGTCACTATGTTTTCAACAATCCGTCTGCTGAAGAGGCGTCAGAAAGCGTCTATATGAGGGAAAGGGTTAAGGACAGCAGTATTCAGAGAATCAATGATTGAAGAGGACACTTTAGATAAGATAATTCTGATTAACACTGAAAGTGTTTCGTTTTTTATTCGTTTTTTATTCATGGACTCGTAATCATATGAAATAAATCCAATCATAGCTGTTATCATTTAACACATGAAGCAAATAAACTGAAAAATAAGCAAATTCTTAAAAAAATTGTAGCATATTTAGCATTTTCTCACATAAATCAGACTACAGCAGACCTATTTGAAAACAACTCTGCAAAAAGCTGTGCAACATCTATCAAAGGCCATTAATAATTGTATACAATAGAAAACGTTATGAAAAAAGAGAAATTACTTGTCAGGATTTTCTGATTTTACAACAATGTTATTTAAAGTTATAACTTCATCATTTTAAGTCATCTGCATGTGGGACAGGGTTAAACACTTATACATGCTTGAACATATAGATTTGGGGAAAAACATTTTATATTGTGACAAATGATAATTTGATGTTATTCCTGAAAAGAAAATATTTTTGGAAAGGAAGAAATTCATCATTATCAGCATGTTCTCCTTTTCCAACAATGTTCGAGAAAAAATTGGAATGCATCTCCTAATATAATATCTGTCCATAGAAAACTTTTTAAGGATGGAAGAATTTTTTCTAACAGGAGAAATTTCTCCTTCCCTACAATTATTCAAGAAGTTGTCTGCTACTCTTCCACAGCCAAGCATTACAAGTTTTGAGCATTTTAATTTAACCTGTTACCTAAGGCTTAAAGTAAATTTTGTACATATAAATTATTTTTAGATTCTTTCTTAGTTAACCCTTTCCCACAAACAGATGCTACATCAGAAGTAGTCTGTTAGTGGTAAAGGGTTAACCATTTTTTACATGTAGATGCTTTCTGACGCCTCTGCAGCAGACAAATTTTGAAAACATTTTTGCAAATGGAGAAATTGCTCAAAAGTGGCAATTTCTCCTTTTGCCACAATGTTTTCATCTCTATTAAATCAATTGAGATTTTCAGTATTTTTAGCCCACCTATGCACGAAGTGCAAGGTGAGCTTTTGTGATCGCTCATTGTCCGTCTTCGTCGTCGTCCGTCCGTTTAGATTTTCCTACAAATGGCTTCTTCTCCTAAACCAATAAACCAAATTCAAAATAATTTTACAGGAATGTTCCTTGGGTGGATCTCTTTCAAACTTGTTCAAAGAATTCTATTCCATGCAGAACTTTGGTTGCCACGGCAACAAAAAAGGGGAACTTAACCAAAACTTAAAAAATCTTCTTGTCTGAAAGTAGAAGGCTAATGCCTTTGATATATGGTATGTAGCGTCATCTAGTGAACCTCTACCAAGATTGTTCAAATTATAGCCCTGTGGTCAAAAATGACCCCTTTCCGGGGGGTCACTTGTTTTTCAAAGACTCATATAGGAAAAAATATTCTTGTCTAAGAGTAGAGGGCCTAGGCCTTTGATATTTGGTATGTAGCATCATCTAGTGGACCTCTACTAAGATTGTTCAAATTACAGTCAAACCTGTGCTAACGGTCACCTGTTATAAGCAGCCACCTGCCTTAAGTGGCCAGTTTCAGACCCTCCCGTCGAAATTTACTATATGACTTAACTGCAATAGGCGGTCACCTGGTCAACGCGGCCAGCGGCCAACATTTTTGGTCCCAAATGCATTAAAAACCTCCTAAAACGGCCACCAAATGAACAAATTTTACCGTAAAATATCGATTTTGGCATATGAAAATTTCATTACGGCCACAGAATTAAACCAATAAAATCAAATAATTATAATATATCTTTAATTTAAAATAAGTTGCTTTTAGTTGAAACTTTCTTAATTGGCCGTAAACAAACCAAACAAAGCTGTTATTGTGGTCTACATAATCGCCATTTTTCCGACTCAAACCAAACAAAGCTGTTAGTGTGGTCTACATAATCGCAATTTTTCGGACCGTGTAATGCGTGATAGTTTTCACATCTCTATTTTTAGCTCGCGTAATTGGTAAAATAGACAGATCAAAGTGTTTTGTGTAAACACGTTAACTGTGAAAAAGTCGGCATGTAAACAGATTAAAGAAGCTAACGTTTTTGAGACGATAATTAGAATGGCAGTTTGTTCGTGATTTTAACGAACGATAAGGAATTACAGTAACTCATTAAGTTCACACTTGTAAACAGCGCTAATTGTTGAAAAATATAAACTTTGGAAATGATTTATTGTGATTCAAATCATAAATGTTTTGATTGTCAGCGTGTTAACAATGCCACCAAAACGGAAGTGTTTGACTTTGGATGAACGTGTTGAGGTTGTGAAACTGTGAGAGTCCGGAAAAAGCAGTAGATTTATCGCGGATAAATTAGGTGTTGGGAGGACCCAAATTCAAAATGTGTGTAAACGGAAACGTGAAGTTATGGAGGAGTACGATTCGAACTCAAACCCGGAGAGTAAACGTGTTCGTCGAGTGACTGCCAATGATGAGATCAATGAACTGTGTTACAAGTGGTTTTGTGATGCTACTTCGCGAAAGGTTAACGTTAAACTTGAGACTGGAATCCCAGTCCAAGCAGAAGAAAATCACTGATTTTTTTATATAAATTTACCCATCAACTGTTACTGTGGTTAAGACAATGAGTGGTACATAAACAGACAAATGAATTAAATAAAGAATAAGATTCAAAATGTTTATTATGGTATACATGTATTTCATGATCAATGCAAGTTAAATAAAACAATTTTCGATTTCAGCTGTTTTTTGTTAATTTTCTATTAAAAAATGGTTATTAAATCCCTCGAAATATAAGTGTATGTATACATAGTATCACATACATGAAAAACAAGAATATGTGCCAAAAAAAGCATAGCCCTGGGGTAAAAAATGACCCCTCCCCTGGGGTCTATTGTTTTACATAGACTCATATGGAGAAAAAACTTTAAAAAAAATCTTGTCTAAATGTAGAGGCCCCAGGCCTTTGATATGTGGTATGTAGCATCATCTAGTGAACCTCTACCAAGATTGTTCAAATAATAGTCCTGGGTAAAAAATTACCCCTCCCCGGGCGGGGGTCACTTGTTTGACATAGATAAGGAAAACACTTTAAAAATCTTCTTGTCTCAAACTAGAAGGCCCAGGCTTTTGATATTTGGTATGTAGAATCATTACATCTAGTGGACCTCTACCTAGATTGTTCAAATTATAGCCCTGGGGTCAAAATTTACCCCTCCCCAGGTGTCACTTGTTTTACATAGACTCATATAGGGAAAACACTTAAAAAGTCTTCTTATCTAAAAGATATTTGGTATGTAGCATCATCTAGTGAACCTCTACCAAGCTTGTTCAAATAATAGCCCTGGGGTCAAAAATGACCTCTCTCCGGAGGTCACTTGTTTTACATAGACTCATATAATACTGAAAAAACTTTAAAAATGTTCTTGTCTCAAAGTAGAATGCCCAGGCCTTTGATATTTGGTATGTAGCATAATTGTGGACCTCCACCAAAATTGTTCAAATTATAGCCCTGGGGTCAAAAATGACCCCATCCCGGGGGTCCCTTGTTTTACAGAGACTCATTTAGGGGAAAAACGTTAAAAATCTTCTTATCTAAAAGATATTTGGTATGTAGAATCATCTAGTGAACCTCTACCAAGCTTGTTCAAATAATAGCCCTGGGGTCAAAAGTGACCTCTCTCCGGAGGTCACTTGTTTTACATAGACTCATATAATACGGAAAAAACTTTAAAAATGTTCTTGTCTCAAAGTAGAATGCCCAGGCCTTTGATATTTGGTATGTAGCATAATTGTGGACCTCCACCAAGATTGTTCAAATTATAGCCCTGGGGTCAAAAATGACCCCATCCCGGGGGTCCCTTGTTTTACAGAGACTCATTTAGGGGAAAAACGTTAAAAATCTTCTTGTCTAAAAGATATTTGGTATGTAGCATCATCTAGTGGACCTCTACCAAGATTGTTCAAATTATAGCACTGGGGTCAAAAATGAGCCCTCCCCGGGGGTCACTTGTTTTTCATAGACTCATATAGGGGAAAAAACACTGAAAACTTTCTAAGTTTGATTAAATCAGGTGAGCGATATAGGACCATTATGGTCCTCTTGTTAATTATACATGTACATACATACCTTATAGTACTTTCTCTTTACTTAACACTTTCCAACCTGGAATAAATCTGCAGCAAATCACTTTGAAAACATTTTGGTTTTATTTTGGAAAATGTATTAATAGGAAAGTGTAATTATTTGATAGAGTAAACACAATGTGACAAAGGGGGAAATTGTTCATCATGAACAATGTCCTTTTGTTACAATGTTTTTCAAAATCGTTCTTATGCAGAGGTGGCAGAAAGCATCTACATGTCGTAAAGGATTAATCCTTAACCACTTACAGACTACTTCTGATGTATCCAATGAAATGAACACATAAATTTCTCATGATGAATATTTTTTATTTTCCAACTAAGATTTGCATTAAATCTCAGAATTGCAATTTCTTATATTAAGATTTATCATGCTTTACTCAAGACTATGATCATTTTTAAGTAATCACCTTCAAATTCCTTGTATGTGAAAATGGGTTAATAAATGCTTCTCTTGTGCCATTTTTTCATAAATATTAGGTTATTTTTCTAAGCTTTGTGTGTAAAATATTTTCTTTCACAATATCTACAACAATTAAGTTAAGATTTGAGCTTGAATGTTACACTTTTACTTTTCAGCTCACTTGTGTACGAAGTGCTCAATATGAGCAATTGTGATCACATTTTGTCCTGCATCTGTCCGTCGTCAACAATTGGTTTGTTAACACTCTACAGGCTACGTTTTGCATCAGACCTTCATGAAATTATATCTGAACATTTATCTCTAACATATCGTGGACAAGTTATAATATGGGTCATATTGGGTCAGAAACTAGGTCACTAGGCCAAATTGAAAGGAAATCATGTTAACACTGTAGAAGTCGAATTTTGCTTCAGCATCTTCAAATTTTGTCAGAATGTTTCTCTGAATAATATCTAGGTCAAGGTCGAATATAATCATGCCTGATCAAAAACAGGCCAAATTGAAGGAAAAAGTTTCCGGAGGCCGCATTTCTACTATGAGCAAGTTGAAACTTTGTCAGAAGGATTATCTTGATGATATCTAGTCCATGTTCGAATATGGGTCATATCAGGTAAAACAAAAAATAGGTCACTAGGCCAAATAAGGAACATCTTGTTAACACTGGAGGTTGAATTTTGAATCTTTGTCAGAATAATTGTCTTGATGTGTTTTGCATTAGAAATCATTCAGGTGAGCGATCTTGTTTAAAGATCAATTTCAAACCAAAGGCTGAAGGTGTTCCATTGTGATCACTCACTGTACATATACGGCGTACGTCAAACGGTCAAATATTCTCTGAAACTGCTGATGCGATATTAACCAAACTTGACACAAATGTTACTTTGGTGACCCTCATTAAAAATTGTTCAACAATTTATATTCTACCTATAAATTGGTTTGCTGCGGTTTCAGAATGGGGTGGAAATTGCAAAACTTTAAAAATTGTTCTCCTGTGAATCCGCTTCTTCGGATTCCAAGATGTTCTATGGGTGACCCTCTACAAAATGGTTCAAGACATATTGATTGGGTGAAATGGGTAGTCACCAAGTGGTATCAGAAAAGGGCTGGAATAATCGTCTGTTTTAGGGATATAATTAAACAGACCGGTTTTCAAAGGTAGTCGCCAGGTGACATCAGAAAAGGGTTGAAAAGAAGAAATTACCCAACGACCCCCGTCTAGTCAAATACTTTTAAAAATCAACTGTAATTGCCAAATTATGCTGTTTAATTTTAAGTGTTTTTTCGTAAATAGGTAGCACCTATAGATATATTAATTTACTGACTACCAGTGTCTTCATTGTCTGTCTATATACAATATTGACGTAAATGCGTCATTAACCAAATGCCTTACCGAAACAAATTGTTATGAAAATGAAGTCATTTGACCAGTTAATCAAATTTCAGATTCTAAAGAATGGCGTTATGCCGAAAGCTTGCATTTTGGGTTACATTATATATATAGTAAACGCATTTATTGACAAACAACAAGTGTAGCCCCATTAATTTAGGCCAATTTAACTTTACATAATACCAAACACGAAGATGCAATTGGTAAATCAGTAATGATAAGCATACTCAAAATTATATTCAATTACCTTAAACGTTTTTAGTGATGATACTTGTTATAAACAACAACCACAATATTTACAAATAAGGGTACACACAAGTATATTATTGTTTAAGTACAATAATAGTCAATTTTCATATTGCATAGTCTAATATATATGCTTAACTAAATAACTTAACATATCTAAATCACAGTAGAAACACACAACGCGAAAAGGGACTTTTACGACATATGTAACCAGAGCAGTCTCAGATAAGTCTCTTGTCAAATCAATGTCTCACCGTAGACTTAATCATATGTTAGAACCATAAGAACTTGTTAAAATACATAATCTTTATTTCCTCCAATATATGAAGATCATACAAATATGAACATTATGATAAATAAACAAAAAGGAACACAAAGGAACGGGTATATACACAAAAAAATATCTCTTTAAATTACCATACGTATATCAGTGCCAATGCTTATCATCTGATAGAAAACGTTAAAATCATCTGGAACAAAATAAGTGCACGGAGGAGTGCCCACTTTCACGAAACAAAATTGAATGTGTTCAACCGAGGCGCTCTAAAGAGTTTTCATAGCTAACGTATATACATAGGAATCGCACTATATATACATGGAGAACCATGCAATAACACAGGTGTATATTCAACTGCATATCCCTACACGATACTTAGTACAAAACAAAATATTAAATAAATATACAAAAAATGGAGTTTGCATATTCAAATTGACCATTAAAAGTTCCATAATACACAGAATTGACAAAGTTACATATGGTACCTGTTGTGTATTTACAATCAATTGCATGATAGAGAGAAAACCCGGCATTGTCAAACTATATTTTTTATTTAGGTCTAACTACACCAAAAGATATACAAGGTCAAAGTACAACAAAAGTAATTTACATTTATAACATTCCTCTCCTTCAGATTTAAACTCGCTGACAGTTTGTATGTTGACAATGTTTCGTTTCATGACTAGACACACAGCTCTAAAATGTGTGTTATTTCTTACAAGTTCTTTCAATGAAGTTCCAGTTTGAATAAAGTGTTTTACTTAGTTAGTTATACATTTTTTTGGTTCTACAGTCACCATAATTGATACTTTTGACACATTAGTAACAAAATCAATTTAAACAAAAACTACAAAATAATACTGAACTTAACTTTAAAGAGAACCATGCGGTTCAGAAGATACACGGTGATTATTATGCACCAGACACTGTAACCTTCCTTAATGACTACACTAAAGATTTAAACGATGTGGAGCCTTTCTGTTTGATCGTACAGGATAACGGTGTTGTGCTAAAGTAGCGGACTGTAGATCCTTGCGTTCTGGAGAGTTTGGCTGTTTTTCAGGCACGTTAACAACAGGTGTAGCGTTTGTTTCACGAACATATGGTGCTACCTGCACCTCTGATGATTGATCCGATCAGGGCGAAAACGGTGGGTTCCCTTTTATGATTTGATCTGTAGAACGTCTCCAAGTTGATCCTGGCCCAACATTCACTTTGTACGACATGGGACCAGTTTGAGACCCGATTGTTCCAGTGACCCACTTATAACTATGACTTCGGTAATCGCGAACACTAACATTTTCACCTTCACTGAATTTACGCGCTGACCGATTGTTACCTGCGAACATCTTCTCCTGCTGCCTATGAACCTTTCGCTCCAGGTTTGGTTTTATGAGACTGAGACGCCTTTGGAGTGCTCTTCCCATGAAAAGATTTGATGGCGTCTGATTTGTAGTCGCGTGTGGTGTAGACCTGTACACCAGCAAAAAGTTACTTAGTCTTTGCTGAATTGTTTCACCCTTGCTACGCGATGCTTTCATAGCTTGCTTAAATGTATACACTAGTCTTTCAGCTAGTCCATTTGTACGCGGATGATAAGGTGTTGATGTAATATGCATTATACCATTCACAAGCATGAAGTTGTTAAATTCATCAGATGTAAATTGTCTGTAACTAAACATTCAGGAAGTCCATTGCGCGCAAACACTTCACGCAAAACTTTTCCTCGCAGTTGTGGTCGACATTTGAATAATCTCTGGCCATTTCGAATGTGCGTCCACCATTAACAAAAATATTGAGCCCTCAAATGCTCCTGAAAAATCTGCATGTACACGTTGCCACGGGCACTGTGGCCATTCCCAGGGATGTACTGGTGCTGCATTTGGGTTGCTTTTGTGCATCAAACACCCTTGACACTGTTTAGCTAGTGATTCTAGGTCTGCATCTATCCCTGGCCACCAGACAAAACATCGACTGATTGCCTTCATTTTAACTATGCCCATTGTCATATACCCTAGACAAAACTGGATCGCTTGCGGTTGCATGGCGAACTTCCTTACATGTAACGGGTAGACTTTCAAACTGTTCCGTCAAGAATACATGTGTTCCGTCAACTTCAGTGTCATCGTTTTCAATATTTGGTAATGGCAGTCGTGATAGACCGTCAGCATTACCATGACTTTTAGTTCCCTTAAACTGAATTGTGTACCAAAATCCTGATGTATACAGTGCATAGCGTTGTAACCTAGCAGTGGATGTAGCTGGTATCCCTTTCTGAGGATTGAATACGAAACAAGAGGCTGATGGTCTGTACTTAGCAAGAATTCATGTTCATAGAGGTATGTATCACACCGTTTAACCCCCACGCAATACCTAATGCCTCTTTGTTTATTTGGGAATAATTTCTTTCAGTTGTAGTTAAAGTTATTGACGCGTACGCAATGGGTCTTTCATCACCATTTGGAAACCGGTATAACAGCACAGCCCCTAGACCATAGGGTGATACGTCACATGACACTAGCACGGGTAACTTAAGGTCATAGTGAGTCAGTATTTGGTCAGGCATCATCATTTGTTTCACTTCATCTAGTGCTTTCTGGCAGTTTATAGTCCATGTCCATGGCACATCTTTCTCTAAGAGATGATGGAGTGGTCTTAACACAGTCGCCAAATTATGTAAAAAACTTGCATAGTAGTAAATTAGTCCAAGAAATGCACGGAGTTGACTCACATTCTCTGGAGGAGTTGCATTAGCAACGGCATTCACTTTTTCCACAGTTTTATGTATGCCCTGTTTGTCTATCTTATGGCCACAAACAGTGATACTGTCCATGAAAATGCACATTTGGCCCCATTTAACCTCAAACCTTACTTGTCGATGCGTTCCAACACTTGATCTAAATTAGCCAAATGTTCTTCATTGTTCTTTCATGTGATGATCATGTCATCCAGAATACACCTTACACAATCTAGTCCTTGTAATATTTGCTCCATCGAAAATCCGAAAACTAAGCGGTTTGTATCGAAATAAACCCTTGTGGGTGTTAATCGTAAGATATTCCCTGTCTTCTTTTCTGACTTCGATCTGGAGATAAGCATTTTTAAGATCAAGCTTCGTAAACTTTTCACCTCCTGCTAATGTAGCAAACATATCTTCAATTTTAGGGAGAGGATATTGGTCTATATCCAACACTTGGTTAATGGTGACCTTAAAATCACCGCATATTCTGACTGAGCCATCTTTCCTTGTAATCGGAACAATGGGCTTTGACCAATCACTTGTTTCTACTTTTGTCAAGATACCATTTTCAATAAGTCTATCCAACTCTTGTTCCACTTTTGGCTTAATGGCATATGGCACTGACGTAGCCATACAAAATGTTGGGTTTGAATCTGGCTTGACTTTAATTTGGGCTTGAATACCCTTCACCGTTTCCAACTCGTCTTTAAAAAAATGTTGTTTTCCAAGCTAGTAATTCAAGTAACAGGGAATATTTCTATTGATGAATAATCATAATTACTTTGTCAATTAAAAATATTACAATTTTATCTAACACATATCAGTTCAATACAGTCAATCGTGTGTTGATGGCCTCATTTATTAATAACATATAATAGATAACAGATATTAAGCAACCTTTTGTTGTAAGCAGCCACATTTTAGGATCCCTAATGCCAGGTTGATAATCAGTGATCTGCCTTAACCCTTTACTTGATAGTAACGCGTTTATGCCTTTGCAAACAGACTAGATCCTGGGGCCGAGGTTATGAAACTTACTTAATTTGAGCATGTAATAGAAATCCCAAGCTATTTGAAAATATCTCTATTGATGAAAAAGTTATTGTCCGGACAAGAAAAGTTCAACTGATGTCTATTTGTTGTCACTGTGACCTTGACCTTGAAGCTACAGACAAAAGTTTTGCATGTGACACATCATATTGATATAGTTCATATTTGTGCCAAGTAATTTGAAAATATCTCTATGCATGACACAGTTATGGTCCAGACAAGAAAAGTTCAATTAAAGTATATTTCATATCACTGTGACCTTGACCTTGAATCTACAGAATTCTTTTTTGCATTTGGCACATCGACTTGATATGGTGCATGTTTGTGCCAATTTATTTGAAAATATCTCTATGCATGACAAAGTTATGGTCCGGACAAGGAAAGTTGATGACCGCCCGCCTAAAAGCCCACCCGAAGGCCCGCCCAACTGCCCAACCGCCCGCCCGCCCGCCCGCCCGCCCGCCCGCCCGCCCGCCCGCCGACTTCGCCAAACTAATAACCAGATTTTTCCTTTGGAAAACCTGGTTAAAAAGGAGCTTAACTGTTTGCACACAGTTACACTTAACTGAAATATGCTCTGTTATACAACGTGTTATGTCAGTTATTCAACACCTAGAACAAGTCGAGTCTGTGGAAGATAGAAAGGCTATCATCTGAGCCAAAGAAAATCAGACAGAAAGCATACTTTGATTTTGTTTAGCTAAATTCCATACAGGACTCACGGAGAACTGCTGCTGTATTTTTCTATATATGTTAATTTCAGGAGCAGTAGTTCTCTCATTCCATTCGTTAACAAAATATCTTGATATTCTAGTGTTTATATATCTTTTCCAAATGAGCTTTGATGGAAATCTGCCTTGTAAAACATAATCTTGCAAAAACATAAAACAAGTCATATTTGCGTAACAGAGTAATAACGTCTGAAATAAAACCAATATCTAAATAACCATTAATATGGAAAAGGCACAGCCTCAAAACGAGCACAAAACAGAACAGAACAAGATATTACATAATACTATTCAACAGAAGAAACACATATTTAAAACCTTACCTTCAATTACTCTTACAATTCAGGAGAGTTCTCCAATGTCGACAGTTGCATTTTATCAAAATGGTCTTTAATCCTTATAACCAGGGCCTTTTGTATAATCCATGCTCGATCCTGAAGAATATTTGCAGTTAGTTAAATATCAATTAATCAGTTTAACGCATACAATAATGTTTTGTTTTTTATAGGGAATTGACATCATTTTCAACATTATTTCAGTTATATCACGGATGCTGTTCACTTATTCATGATCCCTCGATAAATGAACCAGTACTTGGCTAGTAAATGTACCTTGCCATGACCAAAAACCAACTGCGGATCGAACCCAGGGACGCCTGGTTCCACCATATGGATACACTACCACAGGGCCACGGATGATCTCCCTGTATACAATAATGAACACATTGCTAATCTTATCTTATGTAATTATCTGCCTTTATTCATTTTACTTCATTTTCTTTTTGTGAACACATACATGTTATTTTGATTTTTATTTGAGGCTGTTTGCCATCAATATCTAAATAGAGTAATGATGCCCATTACAGGCCAAAATGGTCCAAAATGTTGACTGAAACAAATTGTAATTTCAAAAATATACAACTCAAAACAAAAATACTCCATTGCAAAATACCCAAAACTGCGATTTTACATTAATTAGATCGCAGCCCGAGTTATGCAAAGCCCATATAGTCAATCACAATAAGTTATTTTGCAGTCAAGATTTCCCTTTATCAGGCCTTGTGAGATTGTTTTTTACCCAACATGGACCATATTTGAATCCCAAGACAATACTTATGACAAAATTTCAAAACGCTCAAATTAAAAATAATTCTGGTGGTGGTGGTGGTGAAGGACGTGTATTTTTTCTGTGCATACCATTTTTAATATTTAATATTTTAGACATTTTAAAAATCACGAGTAATAAAGTTTCGGTTAGAAACTTCTTACGGTCAGGGTCAAAGGTCACATATACTATGGTGCTATTTTTGCTTGTTACAAAACGAACTCTGTGGGCAATTTGGGGCTACTCGGACTTCCGTTTTTCCGATTTCAGACTGTATATCAAATGTTTACATCATTGAACATGTATCGAAGATTCTGTTCAGAGAAAAATTCCATAAAAATGACGTCAGTGTCACTAACCGCATTCAAATTTTAAGCTTTTCATTAACCACGTTAAAAATGGCGGATTATTGACCTCTGGCCCGTATCGACTAGATTAAATTTTTCGATCTAGTAGATCCGATATGCGTTGGTTGGTAACAAAATACAGGAAACACCCGTCATTTTATCATTTAGAAAACTGTTCAATGGATGTATTGTGTTAAACTGTCCATAACTGCTGAAAGTCAACGACCGTCAGGTAAGCTGGTGCTATCGTGATTCATTCAAAACGGTTGATCATGGCCTATTTGTCACAAATCGTAGTCACTCAGTTTATTCCTAGGCAAATTTGTAACATTATATGTTTATTGCTAAGCCCAATGGGAGTCATGTTGTTTTGTTTAATCCTTATGTCACGAAACCATATTCGTGCGAAACATGATAATTATTTGCAATGTTCCATTAGAGTTGCCGTTCATGTTTAACATGCTTGTAAAGACAACCAAAATGTGCAGACTCGGAGTGTTTTGCCGAGCCATCATGTAAGTTTGAGATGCATCCTCACAAGTATATGATTATATAAATAGTTTTTAAGCACCTCGCAACATTCTTTCCATGTCAGACATGTCCAATGCTTCTTAATGCTTAAAATGAAACAAGGATTCCGTTTCGTACCCAATGTTTTACGCACTTGAAGTCAAGTCTTAAGTTGTGAACAGTATGTTTCGTCTTTCGTTCATCTGCTTCTCTGATAAGTAGAACCACTGAAGATATTCTCTGTTCATATATGTTGTTATCTTGTGTCGCCTTGAGGAAGACATTATAGTGATGGTTTAGATTTTGTTATTGTTACTTCTTTATGGATAAAGATAAAATGTCTTTATATTTAGTAGTTAATACCAATTTTTATTAATTTAACTGATGGGTCAGCTTATTTATTATAAGTGATCAATTGGTGGGTCCATCCGTGTAAATGTGTAGAATCTAATGAACCTTGGCAGATCTGTAGAAAAGACAATTCCCTATCCAAGTTGCCCATTTGTACTGGTTTGAACCAATGAACAGTCATTATGACAAGTAGTAAATTTTACCTGACACCGTACGGTTACACTTTGGCTTTATGGCATTGCTACCTCTTGTACTGGCTATGTCTCTCAACAATGTCATTGTTTGGTGTGTTTTTAAATGTTTTACGCCGCTTTCAACAATTCTCTAGTTATCTGATGGCATGTACTGGGTAAGTTTATACCAGTACTTCTGGTCCATTTATCATGACACCAGCCAGTCAGTTGGAATGCTAACCCAGCAGCACTGAGCATCAAGAAGGGCAGTCACATCTACCATTTGTTAAGGTTTTGGCTTGACCCGACTGGGGATCGGACTTGCGACCTCCCGCATCCCAGTCCAAATACATATGGGACTACCCGCACCAAAGGCAGAAGTTCTACCAAAACACTGCCGAGGCCGTCCACTATGTTATAGGCACACTGGTGAAATGAGTTTCTTCTCAATCAGAGCCAACTTTCTTTCCGACGATTGACAAAAGTCAATGCGACATGCGTCATTCGTCTTCCACCAATGGGCTAAGTCTATGTGGAAAAGCAGCCAGTTGCTTGGGAAGATTGTTGTGTGGAGTACTGGTGTGAGAAAACCAGGAAATACATGAGTAGGTGAACTGGCCGCCGTGATATAACTGATAAATTGTTAAAAACGGCGTTAAACCCCAATCAATCAATCAATCTCAATCAGAATTTACTTAACTCTGTTGCTACCTTCAATTGCGACAAGATTTTATGGATTCATATAGGTTAAAGTTTAAACATATTATGTTAGTACATGTCCAATACACAGTCAATACAATTAAGGATTTTGCAAGCTAGAATGTACATGCTGGTTTCTAATAAGATGTAAACAATTTTTTTTTTTATGTGTGCAACTAAACTTGTTCTTTCTGATTAAAATTGCAGGTGTTCAGGGGTGCAGCCCCTTTTGTTGTTTACAGTTGATAAAAAGTTTAGGATGCGTCTGGCAACATGAAATCAAATATTTTAACATTCATTCAAAGCGGCTGATGTTGACCAATGTGTTGCAAATTATCTTCATTCTATATAGGTTTTAACAATTATAGAGATGTTCCTTATTTTTTAGTAGACATTTTCAAAGTCGTCTACTGCAGATTTGTCATATGAGGGAAAGCTTCAAAGCTTTAAATTGATGATGTCTGTTAAAATCATTCTTTGATAAATTGGCAGTTAAACTAGATTAGCATTAACCTTCAATTGTGATTTTATTGATTCATATAGGTGAAATGTACTGTGCATTTCCACTCAAAAGATTTGCATTCTTGAATATGGTTATTTTTACTGACAGACATAAAAAAATTGTTTATATATTATGTTGCCACAAAGTGTATTCAGTTTGACCTAGTCACCTATTGTTCTTTGTTTTTTTTTTGTCTTTGCACAGTATAATTCAATTAATGATGAAGCAGGAGTTTAGGGGTGTAGCCCCAAATTAGAATATTAGTTTAAATAAAAATATTAACCTTAACCCTTTCTCACATAAAATAAATATGCAACAGACCATTTTGAAAACATCTAAGCAAAACAAATGGAAAATCTCTTTAAATGAAAGTAAAATTATTGAAAAGAGTTGAAATAATTGCTCAATATGATTAACCCTTTCCATCATACGACAATTCCGCAGCAGATGACTTTAAACGTATTTTGTCAAAAAATAGGAAATCTCTATAATTGAATGGACAACCTATGACTTAAAGAGGAAAACATTGTGGAAGAAGGAAAAATTGCTCATTTTGAGAAATTCTTCTTTTGTCACTGTATTCAAAAAGCCGTCTGCTGCAGAGGCGTCAGAAAACGCCCGCATGAGAGAGTACTGAAGCCCACCCACCACCCTTATAAAGACACTTAGATAAATAGTTATTTTTTATTTTTTATAATAGGTATCTCATTTGCATATTAATGTTATTCATTCCGTTAAAGGGGGTTAATTACGGAATGAATTGCATACTTGTGGGGTGCACCCCACAAGTAAACATCAAAGGAAATAACCCCACAAGTACACTTCCATGAGTTTGTCCGTCCATATGGGGGAAAGGGTTAAACTTAAGTTGTTTGTTTCTTTCAAACTTAAGGGTCTAACGCTTGTTCTAAACTTTCTTTCCGTCCTCATATCCCTTTCCCACAGACCGCATTAAAAGAAACTAGGCCAAAATATGGAAAAATCTCTTTGGATAAAAGATAAACTTGCAAAAGGATGAAATATTCATTATGAGCGTTATCTCCCTTTGCCACAGTGATTTCAAACGTCATCTACAAGTGGGAAAGTGTTAAACAATGTCTCCTTCTGTACCACTTTGTCCATTCATCCACCTTCATAAAAATGTTCCTAAATGCTTATCATCTTTGCAATGGAAATGCATTTGTTTTGAAAATACTGGCCTGATTTAAAAATAATTTGGCCCAATTGTTCATCCTCTTCAAATATTGATTAAATTATTTCAATCCTTGAAAAACATGGCTTATTCTACTAGTAAATGCATTTGAAAAACTTCTTATACTCATGTTTTACATAGCAAATACATGAGATGATATAAGGGACATGGTTGCATAAGTCTAATCAGTAATAAGAATATTATAGTGTTGTAAGATAACAATTTAATGTTTAGAAAAACATAATTGGTAAGGTTTTTATACGCCCGTTTTTTAACGGAAAGTATTATAGTTTTACCTGTGGCGTACAAGCGGGCTGGCGGGCGGCGTCCAGTCTGTTGTCAGCTCAATAACTTAAGAAGCCTTTGTCCAATCATCATCAACTTTGGTCAGAATGTGTATTAGTATAATATCTCGTACACGTTTGATAACTAGCCCTATCGCTTATGTCAATCAAGAGTTATCGCCCTTTAATTATAGAAATTACCTAAAATTGGTCTTGTCAGCTCAATAACTTTAGAAGCCTTTGTTTAATGATCACCAAATTTGATAATAATTTGTATTGGCATAATATCTCAGATAAGTTCGATAACTTGCCATATCGCTTTAGTCAATCGAGAGTTATCGTCCTTTATTTATAGAAATTACCTAAAATTTGTTTTGTCAGCTCAATAACTTTAGTAGCCTTTGACCAATCAACACCAAATTTAGTCAGAATGTGTATTGGCATAATATCTCAGACAAGTTCGATAACTAGCTATATCGCTTTAGTCAATCGAGAGTTATCGCCCTTTAATTATAGAAATTACCTAAAATTGGTCTTGTCAGCTAAATAACTTGTGAAGCCTTTATCCGATCATCACCAAATTTAGACAACATGTTGATGGGCAGAATATCTTGGTCAAGTTCAATAACTTACCATGTTATCTTAGTCACCACACACTTATGTCCCTCCGAATGGCCAAAACTGTACTAATAGTGTCCGCTCTCTAAATTTGCCTGACCTACAACCAATTATCACTATACTTGGTCTCAAAAAAAAACAGGACAGGCGTATTTTGTGACATTTGGCGCTCTTGTTTAAATTACAATTAAACTATCACAAGCTCTGATTTATTAGGAATTCCTTTTTTTGGTAAAGAACATGAGGCATTTACCAAATGTGACTTTCTTTGAGGACAATCTTGATCGTAAATTAAATGTGTTTAGCTACATTTTGAGACCTTATAGTTTTAACTGGTAAAACACCTAGTCTAGCCAGGAGTTCTGAGTTTAAATCTCAGTGGGGAAAAAATTACACTGTATCTAAATACATACAATTTAATCAATATCAGCACAGCTTTTGTGATAATCCTCAATCCATTGTGCAATATCCACCAGCAACTATTCATATAAACAACGGCTACTTTTAACCCTTTCCCACCTGTAGACACATTTAGACGCATCTGCAGCAGACGACTTTAGAAAACATTGTGACAAAAGGAGAAATTGCTCAAAATGAGCAATTTCTCCTTTTGTCACAAAGTTTGCAACTTTTTTCAGTAATTATACCTACAACTATAATGAATTTCCATTTTTTTGAGCTTACATTTTTAAAGTTGTCTGTTGCAGATTTATTGTATTTGGGAAAGGGTTAAACTACTTGACCAACTTTAACTGAACTGCACAGAAATATTGATTTGGTGTCCTCTTTCAGTTTCAAAATGTTCAAAGGAATAAATTCTGTGTTGAATTCTGGAAACTACCCCATCAGAAAAGAAGTAAAGTGTCACAATGTTTAGTTATTCTGGTATTTCTGTATAATTTGGCAGGAAAGTTCCTTATGTTATTATCCGCATGTGGCATGAGAAAAGGAAGTTGCAGGTATAATTTCAAAGTTATAACACTGTTGCATTAATTTTCCTAATGTGACCATCCATACACTTATTCAAGTCATATTTATTAAATAAAAACCAATGTTGCCAGGCATTATCAGAGTGTGGGGTCTTGTTTCAAGATAATTTGGCTTAAAAAACCCATTATGTTGCCCTTTCCAGAGTGGTTTAAGATCAATGCTGCCAAAAAGTATCAGAAAGGGAGTAAAATAACAATTATCCTGGTAAACTGCATGTCTTATGGCAAGATAAATTGGCAAAAAAACGTTCTTAAATTAACCCTCTAAATAAATTGTTCAAGAGATATTGATAAGTTCAAAGCAATGCTGAAATGTGGCATCAGAAAAATGTTAAAATGACAAATCTAAACGTTTTTCCTCTGCAACTGGTTGTCTGATTTCAAGTTCAGTTGGCAGAAATGTTTTTTTTGTTTTTTTTTAAATGTTGATGCATTTATCCAAAGACATATAAACATATTTTATATGTTAATTTATGCATTTATTATGGCTATCAGGATATTCCCTCAAACTTCATGGTCATAATACGTTCTATACTCTTTAAAGCTCTTGGGGGGAAATGTTCAATATTCACTGTTAAAAGTAGTCTTTGGCATTCGGGAAGTAAGTTGACTCACTCGGCTTGAACTTGAACTCTCTACCCCTGGGTGACAACTCTATCCATTTTCAATTGAGAAAAAAGTAAATGCGTTAGTGCACAACAGCTTAGTAGGTGAGACTGAATGCACTTTCCGAAACTTTCTGAGGCTTTGCCTTAATTCATATTACTATTCAACATACAAAAAAAAAAAAATTACGAGTAACTCAACAGTGACGCCTTTTATAAGTTTTATTAATTATTATTATTGTAAACTCCTGCCAATAAGACTTTTAATCGAGAACATACCAACATTTCCTTAGTCTGGGAATCCGGCGTGGACCGGCGGCCATATTGAATTGTTTTAAACTGTTATTATTGTAAACTTTTGCCAATATTCGACGTGCTCGAATCTATGAACTTAAAATACTGTATTTACTATACTATATCTTTAACGATTAATTCTGTTCAGCATAGTCGACAACGACGCCTTTTATAAGTTTTATAAACTATTATTAGTGTAAACTCTTGCCAATATTCGACGTGCTCGAATATACGAACTGAAAATGCAGTATTTACTATACTATATCTTTTTACGAGTAAATCTATTTCAACATAGTCAACAGCGACGCCTTTTATAAGTTTTATAAACTATTATTATTGTAAACCCCTGCCAATATTCGACGTGCTCGAATCTACGAACTGATAATACTGTTTTTAGGACCAATTTGGGTTTTTATTTTAGTTTTATTTTAATTTACTCGAATTTTCGATTAGTAAATACTGTCTTATGACTCACTTGTATAAATGTCTATAAACACACACGAACTTGTGGATAGATAGTTCATGATACTGTTCCAATAGTTGAACATAATTGTTGCGTGAGGGTTGCCGTTGTGGAAGACATGTTCAAAACCGTGCAAATTCGTGGCCATTCCCCGAAGAGCATTATCGTCCAAACTAGTCAAACCATAGACGACTATGACTTGAACATTAATAAACTATTAAAGAAGGAATTGCAGGCTGCTAAGCGTCCTCATCACGTACCCTGTGAACTTAGTAATGGCAATGTGGTGTTCACTGCTGATACAGTATCATTCGAACTGATCATTATAGCACTAGTTCAACTGTATAACAAATATCCATCAGAAAATGGAACTGTGAAACTAAACGAAACACTTGATGGGTCTGGGATGACCTTACACGACAAGTTTATATAATATCTAAAACCGATAGCTCATCATACACTTTGAATGTCTATCCAACTACTTGTAGACTAATGCTGAATGGGAAAAATGCCAAAAAAATCTTGAAACTAATATGCCTAAAGTTCACCAAATTGTAGAATACCTGTATGAAGTAAACTCAATAGACTTGAAAATATTCAATGAACAGCTAGCTCAATCACTCTCTGATTTCTTGGCCAAACAAGAATCTTTTTACAGTATGTCCAGTTCAAGGTCAGAGTCTGGTCTAAAATCAGTTTCTGATTCTGCCACAGAAATGATAGCGAGATATGTATCGGGTGGAAAAGACGTTGTAAAACAAAGAGTGTATACTGTACAAGGGGGACGTATTGGATTCACTATAAGTGTGATAAACTGAAACAGCACGAGATTGAAGAAATTGAAAAGAAAGAAAAACAAACTCAAAAATATACATGTAGGTACTGCTCAAATATGCCTATAAAAACTGTTAAAACTCAGTTACGCTACCTAGCATAGCTATAATCTCTAATACCTTTGCTGGATCCATATTGAATGAAGAATCAGATCTCGAAATAACAAAAACGGCTGGATCCATATTGAGTGAAGAGTCAGATCTTGAAACAACAAAATTAAAAAACGGTCGCAGCACCCAAGTGTTAAATTCTCGCAACGAAGTCTCTGTTCTATCTACTAGTCCAACAGATGTTTTTATGCCTAGTACATGCTCATGTAATGTAAAGTTATCCGAAATCCGAGAAAAAGAAACTAAAGTTCGTAAAAAGGAAGAAGATGTTAAGGAACGTGAAAAGTAGTCACTTGAAAAGAACAAAGAAACTAGTAAACTTGAATCCTATATTAAAAAGATTGAAACTAGAAATCAAGAACTGCAGAACACACTACAAACTTTCATACGCCGTATTGAAATGCTTGAAATCGACAGGAATGATCAGTCTGTGAAAGAAAGAGTCCCTCGTGTCGAAAATGCGGGGGTTACCGGAAGCCTCTTGAATAATAGAATTCTAGCAGTACAGGAAAAACTAACGAACTATGTCATGGATAAAGTCGAACTTGAACTTGATAAGCTTATTACCGCTCCTCAAAAGAAAAATGAAAACCAAAGTAATAGTGATACACATGTTTTGCCATCCAACCATACGATGACCTCGGCGTCAACAGATGTTTAGCCTGATTTTGACATTCTCCAGCAACGTAGTAATGAACATTTGACCTACTCAAGAAATAATCAGTTTCACCAATATTCTACCCATGCTCCTGTTTCCACTCAGGATGCTCACAGCTTTAATCATGATGCTCCCAACAGGTCATCAGCATAAATGCAGAACCTGGATTGTATCATGTCTAGCGGGTACTATATCCCCCATAACGTGGACTCCGGTGTCCATATACCGGTCCATTCCACCATGCGTCCAGACCTTCCAGAGCCTTGTGTCGGCTACCCGTTCATGTGACAACCCATACAGTATGCTGCGTTAAATACTGCACAGAAGACCTCTACTGTTCAGCAGCCTTATTTGTACCAGGCCCTACACCCGACCCCACACAGATAACAGTCAGCAAAGTTCCTGCTTCAGCAGATAGTGATGTCCTGAAACCGCTGAGCGTAATCTCCTTCAATGTTCAAAATATACAGACCAGTGCACTGGCTATTGACGAACGTTTTGAAAGTAATGATATTGTAATGATACAAGAACATTGGTTATTTCAGTTACAAATTCCCATGCTTAACGAAGTAAGAGCAGATGTCAACTCTGTTGGAAAAGGTACTGATATAAATGATCCAAGGCTTCCAACCCACATGCCAAGAGGATATGGACGGGTTGTTATTATATGGGGAAAAGAACTTGACACAAACATTAAAGCTTTAGATGATAAAGGACTGGTACTATGTTCAGTATATCTACCCAGTAACGGCATAGGAGGAAATGTTGAAAACATTTGTGAATGCATAGACCAACTCGGAGAAATCTGCCTCAAATACACAAACTATATTATTATTAGCGGTGACATCAATGAAACTTTAGGAAGTGCATCCGGTGCGAAACGAACTTTATATATTGAAGACTTTATTGAAGAATTTGGCCTAAACTTTGAGAATATTGGGAAAACCTATGTGAATCAGGTTGGGGCTGAGTGTACAGAAATAGACTTTCCTTTACAACCTGCCTCAAAACTTGGTGCACAAGAAAGAACAGATTCTGAATGACGTTGGTCTGAATGTCTCAGACCACCATCCCATTATAGTGGATATTGCGAGTAATCTAGTCTCTAAAAGGTCTACTCCCAACAAACCATCTTCTAGAGTCAGTTGGAAGAATGTGGATACTCATACTTATGCACTACATGTAGATCAACAAATGGAATTGCATTCTCAAAATGTGGACCTTAGTCACAATGAAATTGATCATGTGCTTGATCAATTCTGTAACATTATGGGAGATACTGCTATGGCACTTAGCAAACCTAGGAAAAACTTTAAATCCAAACCAAAACTAAAACTATGGAACCAAGAATTTAAAGAGAACCTACAAACTATGAAAAAATCATACTTTAAATGGAGAGATGCCGGGAAACTAACGAATCACAACTGTAATCTGTAAATTAAAAGGAATATATCCAAACAACTATTTAGAGCCTCATATAGACAAGCTATATCAAAAAGAGACCATGAACTGAAACAGAAAATACTTGAATGTAGAAAACATGATTCAAAACACTTCCATAAACTCGTGAATAGTCAAAGGCAAAGAGGGTCTACCCCCATCTCTGATATGCACGTCGGCAAGAATTGTTATACTGGTCAGACGGATATCCTTAACGGATTTAGAACGCACTTCGAGCAGCTGGCGACGGAATCCAGAAATGAAATGTTTGATGAAGAATACCACACAAACATAAGTACTGAAATTAAACACATAGAAGCACTTGTGGATGTAGATTTGTTTTATTTGGGTGTTACGCCGCTTTCAACATTATTTCAGTTATATCACGGCGACAGTTCACGTATTCATAATCCCTGGGTAAACAAACCAGTACTAGGCTAGAAAATGTGCCTTGCCCAAGGGCACTCCACCATGACCGTGGATGTAGAACCTGTAACATCGGAGGAACTAGACAAGGCTACCAGTGGAATAAACACATGGAAATCTCCAGGTATTTAAACATCTCCATTGAACATTTGTTAAACTGTACATCCAAAGTGAGGATCTTTCTCTTAAAGATTATAAACCAAATATTTCCAAGCTTCTTGAAAAATTGACTAGTTTCGCCTATATACAAAAACAAAGATCAATCAAATGTTGCAATCAACTACAGGGTCATAAGTGTCCTACCAGTAATCGGGAAAGCTATTGAATCAATCCTGTGAGATAGAATATCGCCCTTTGTTGAGAAAATCCAAAATAATGTCCAGAGAGGTTTTACGAAGTAAGCATCTCCAATCAACTCAGCTCTTATGGTTGAAGAACTTTATAGAGAAAGCAAGGACAATAACTCTAATTTGAACTTGATTTCTCTTGATGCTAAATCGGCGTTCGATGTTGTGAATCATAATCATCTTCTTAGAAGACTTTACTATATGGTTGTAAATAACAAACACTGGACACTAATAAGCAGTTTTCATAAAAACGCTCAAAGTTCTATAAAATGGTGCAATCAAACATCAAATTCCTTCGCAGTTCATCAAGGAGTGGGGCAGGGAAGCATTCTTAGTACTGACTTGTACATGATCTACGTAAATCCACTGCTCGATAGCCTTCAAGAAGCTAATATCGGCTCATCAATTGGTAGCATCAGGTGTGCAGCTAGTGTCTGTACCGATGACATTTGCCTATGTACAGAAGAAAACGAATAGGCCCAACTGTTATTGGACATGTCTGCAAATGTTGCCAACACGGAGAGGTATTTATTGCAACCACCAAAAAGTGTACATGTGAAAGTCAGTCATAAGCACAAGAAAGAAATGTGCACAGGAACTTTTGAAATGAACAACGCCAAAATACCTACTGTAACAAAAACAATCCACCTTGGCATTATACAAACGGATTCTGTAAGTGGAAACCAAAAGGAAAATACGGACGAAAACCGTAGGTAAGCTAGACGGGCTGCCTTTGGACTGTGGACTCCGGGGACAGAAGGGACTTAATAAAGTAACTATTGTTCATCTCTACAAGACATATGTCAAACATCCTTATACTGAAACTAGAGAGATTTCAAAGAAAATGTATTAAACAAGTTTTGCAACTTTCGGATACTACAGCGAATGCTGCAGTGTATATGATTACAGGAATTTTACCAGTGGAAGCCCAGATACACATTAAGGCTTTGATTTTACTACACAATATAGGCCTCCAAAATGAGCAAAGCATTGAAAAACAAATCTTATTCCGTCAATTGAATGTAAAATCAGTAAAAAGCAACAGTTGGTTTATCGAAGTCCAGAGAATTTTATGGAAATACGAGCTAGGTTCACTGAGTGAAATATGTGCTGAGATGCCAACAAAGTATAAATGGAAAACTATGATCCACAAGCAAGTAAATAAATATTTGGTTTATAATATTGGTGAAACTGCAAAGCTCTACAAGACGCTCCACTTTATGAATGTGACTCATACAAACCAGGATCTGTAATGCCTGTACTACGTGTTGAACATTCTGCCCGTGAATCTGACCGCCTCCGGACAAAGTTAAGGCTCATAACTGGGACATATATTGACACAACATGCCAGTTGTGTGGTGAAGAACCGGAAACAGAAATTCATTTTGTCCTTGAGAGCACGTCATTGGATATAGTTCGTGGTGCAGTTCTGCCAAAGTATAGCCCTGCAGTGAAACAATTTGACTACGCAAAGATTTGATGACCTACATATTGCTGTGAAGTTGCAGATAATAGTCAATTGTTGGCCTGTGATCACCAAATATACTAAACCACCAAAGCCTGAAGCAATACACGTGCTTGAAAGTGAATGCGGACGAATATTCCACAACTTAGATAGAGCTAGGCTGCTTATGCTTGGTAGTAATGCCCATCGGTAGCCCTCATGCGAGCATCACGCAACATTTAAACATTAATAGTTAACACATATATTTTTTACTTAGAACAATTAGGTGAAATTATAAGCAACACTAACACATTAATAGTAAATACATATATTTATCACTCGGAGCAATTAGGTGAATTTTTAACCAACGGTACGTATATTTTTGTTTTATCGTATGAACTTTTAAATGGATAAGTACATTTTTTAAATTGTGCGGTGAAGGGATAATATACGCCACAAGCGGTTCTCCTAAGAAGGAGGGAAGATTGATACATAATACAGAATATGGCTTCCAAAGTCTTGAACTGATTGTCCTTCAATTTGACCTATTGACCTAGATTTTGAACCAACAAGACCCATTTTTCGAAATTGGTCTAGATATTGTCACAACAAACAGTATTACAAAGTGTCAAACTACCTATACAAATAATGCAGTGTTTAGTTGTAAACAAGATTGTTTTCGAGTTTAGTCTAGTGACCTAGTTTTTGACAGGACATGACCTTCAATAGAACTTAGATTATATATCTTGAAGACATCTATTCTGAACAAGTTTCAACATACTGAAATTATAAATGCGGCTTCCACAGTATTCGCAATATTTCCCATGAATTGGGCAAATTGACCTAGTGTTAGACCCGACATGACCCATAATCAATCGTGGCCTAGACATCATTAAGAAGAGGATTCTGACAAAGTTTCAAGCAGCTGAAGCAAAAGAGTTAACAATATTTTTCTTTCATTTGGCATAGCGACCTAGTTCTTGACCACAAATGAGCTATATTAGAACTTAGTTTAGATATCATCAAGACAATAAAGTTTCAATATACTCATATTAAAAATGCAGCCTCCAGACTGTTCACAAGATTACCTTTCAATTTTATGAAAATTGGATGTCAAATGTTGCCTGTAGAGTGTTCACAAGGCAATTTGTGTCTATGCACAACAGACGGACACATTGTGATCACAACATGGAGCACTTTGTGCTCAGGTGAGCTAAAAAAAAATGCATATAATGAATTGAAAGATATTAATTACATGAAATTATAAGAATTTAAAGTCTCAAATGAAATTTTGTTAGACAAAATAACTATAAATTAGCTCTTATTCCTTTCCCGTGTACAACAAATCTGCAGCAGAAGGTTTAATTCCTAGAATTTATTTTTTTTGGCTAAAGTAGAAATTACTCGTTTAGAACAATTTCTACTTTATTCACAATGTTTTCAAAAGTCGTCTGCTGCAGTTGTCAGAAAACGTATAAGTGTGGCAAAGGGTTAAAACATATAGAATAATGGTTTACCTGATATGATCTTTAGCCTCTTGATAAGTTTATATATTTGGAAAATTTGAAGAATCACTTTGAAACAGATCATTAATGTTTCAACCCCTGACATTGCATGTTATGTTACTGTCAATTCAAAGGAAGCAGTTTCAGTCCCTTCAGATGCAGCTGGCAAAGCGTGAATGAATTAAATTCAAAGTGTAAATACATCAGCTATAATACTGTTCAAGTTTTGAGTGAAATTATCCAGATTTATTCAAATCTCTCAGATGTAGAGACTGTAAATTAAATCTTATCACTGTCTACTTTGTTAATGATGTGTTGGATATGCTCATAAAGATGCACAGGCTAGTCTGGATATAAATTAGTACCGTCATATGTAACTATAGAAACTGTATTTACTCTAAAGACTTAAAAATGGAAGTAATTACTTTCCTTGAAAAGTTGTTGATAGCAGGTTAGAACACTACAAACAAGCAAGGTAAATATATTTGCATGTATAGTAAAATTGAGACAGCGGCTTAAATTAACAAGAAAAGTGAACCCTTATTCAATACAGAAGCAAATATTCACTATCTTGCATATTTTTAAACATGTGGATTACTTCCATAACTGAAATAAAAAGCCTAGTAGTTGACAATAAACAAGTTAAAAGGTACATGTAATAAATTATTAAAACCTAAATGAATACCTTTCCAAAGAAATGAAAATGGAAAAGGAAAACAAGCCACAATTTTATTTACTTTCAGCTATTTACAACAGAAATACACTGCTGAAAATAAAAATTGATACTGCAAAAGCTTTGTGAAAACTTTCCCACATGAAACATTTCTTCAGCAGACAACACTTAAAATATGTAGACAAAAGTAGAGGAAAACTCATTATACATGAAAGTATAATAATCAAATAGAGTTGAAAAAAATGTGCAATATATCTCCTTTTGTCCCAATTTGTTTACAGTTGTATAACGCAAACGCATCAAACTGCTTCAGTTAGTCGGAAAGGATTAAACGAATTTTAGCTTAAGCTATATGAGGATTATATTTCATTACTTCAGTCTTTATAATAAAGATCAATTGTCACACTTGCCCCATATTTGGGGATCCTCCAATATATATCCTACCTAAAGACAATCACCAGAGGAAGCTGTTTAGTGCACTGTTGCCCATTTAGCTTCTTTATTTATTTGATTCAAAGTCAGATCACTGACAATTACAGTTTAGAGATTACACAATGACATTATCTATGACAGATAAAATACATTTGTGTAAAATATCAGGAAGGTACTTAGCATAATTATCATCCTTAATAAATGAATCTGTGATGTAGACTTTTGTTCAAAGAAAGTGATTAAATAATTCACAGAAATTGAGGCATGGTTTCAGGTTCAACTCCACCTCATGACAGCAATGTCAGAGTGTCTTTTCCTTGTCTTTATTACCCAGGGTCATGGATTTGTGCTGTAGTAAAGATATAACTGGAATACTGTACAAATGGCAGAAAAGCCCAAACTTATGAGCTGGCTTTATTTAGAAATACCAACCAAAATGTTAGTGTCATTATCATATCACTGTCATGGCATGTTTAATTGAATAAAACTATAGCGAGCAATGATGAGGGCACGCAAACGTTGAAATGTAGAGTTTCATGTTGAACAATCTATCCTAAGAAACAAAAGCTTTTATAACAAAACCAAAAACTGAATTATATCAAGCATATTATATCGAATCTAGGAACGGTTATTGAATTTTAATATTTTGTTTGAACAGGACTGTGTGTAGTTTTGGTAAAAGATCCATTATCCTTGATGTACAACTTGTTCAGAAGTTAGAATTAGTTATACTATTTCAGTTCACATGCAGATACTCTACAGTTGTCTTCAACCATGCCCATTCTATATACTTATTTTGTGAAATGTGGATAATGACAGGTTAGCACAATCTTTTTTGGTTGGTCCAGTCATTATACATGTTTTGAAAACCCCAATTCCTCTACTTCAATGTTCAGAGCTCAAGAAATGGCATATTTTGCCTGTTCTAAAAGTCTTATTTGACATCCTAATGCTATGCTGTAGGTACGTACTCACGATGATCATCAGAGTGAGACCATTCTTTGAGTAACCACAACATATGATTTAATGAGTGCTGACTGAGATATCATGGAAGCAATCAAGACCTGCTTACTCATCCTAATATGGTACTCTGGCTGTTGCAGTCATTTTTTTATGCAGGGCTAAACTTAGGCAATGGAAGAAGAAATGTTCATCACAATGCTGAATGGGAACATCCTCGACTAGATAAAAAGTCAAAACATTGGTGTTTAAAAAAAGTCATTGAATAAAGCTATGGTGAGGCATGTTTGGAACTAATCAGTGTAATGTTACTGAACAAACGTAAGAAATTGTTTTAAAGAATATCCGCAAAAACTGACACTTTGGTAAGATTGTAGATCTGGCAGTTTTAGTCACCGTTTCATTTTCAACGTATGGAGAAAGCATATAAACCAGCCAATTGTGACGTTTAGGTAGTGGTTTAACCTAAGATTGTTAGGAAGAAAAATGAACAAGACCCAATGACAGGATGTTGTTTTATCTTAAAAAGCTGAAATAAAAAAAACATAAAATTTACCCTTACAAATGTGCAACTTGGATATTGAATTGACTTTGCTACAGATCTGCCAAGGTTCATTGGATCCCGTGCATTTCCACCGATAGACTAATCAATTAATCACTAATAATTAATCAACTGATCCATTGGTTAAATGAATATAAATTGGTATGAACTAAATATACAGAAATCTGATCTTTATCCATAATGAAATAACAAGTACATAATCTAAACCATTAATTACTAGAATGTCTGCTTCGAGGCGACGCAAGATTACATTATTTGTGAACAGAGAGTATCATAAGTGGTTATACTTATCAGAGAAGCAGATAAAGGAAAGACGACATATACTGTCCACAACTTCACATATGGCTATGTTCATGACGAACTCAAGGAGGGTATGATCAGAAGCACGTGCATGGATGGCGCATGCGCAGACACTTGGTTCTCTTGAACGCACATCTCTACCCTGGAGTCAAAATTTACAATGGAATCTCCGTGGTGTATCCGCTTGTTTTATTATCGATACCAGAAAGCTAGTATTCCTATTGTCTAAATGACGGAGCGCAATTATTTGCAAGTGCCCAATTGAACAAATCCTTATTTATCCGACTTACAGATAAATACATCACTGATTACTGAACTCAGGGGTTTATTTATACACCAGCATCCAGAATTGCCACCCTCCGCCATTTTGGAACTCTTTTAACTCTCGCTCGAAGCAGGGTTGCAAATAGTTCATATGACGTCCCTAGAGTTAAAACTCTTGCCGTTCATGAGGAACCCGGATAACTCTAGTCGGAACTCGGGTTCGTCGTGAAGCCTGTGAGTGCGATAAACATTGGGCACGAAATGGAATCCCAATTTCATTTTAGGCAATAAAAAGCATTGAACATGTCTGACATAGAACGAATGTTGCAATGTGCTTAAATAGTATTTATATAATCACATGATTGTGAGGATGCAGCCCAAACTTACATTATGGCTCATAGTCTGCCTCGCATCTCTGAAAATATGACTTGCGTTGGCAAAGTTTTGTAATGCTCGACAGCCATCCTATTTGTAAAGTTTTATATATATCAAAACACGCTAGGGGGGCTGTCACCCCCTATTTGTTGAACAAACGGTATTAAATAGGTCAAAAGGACATTAGGTGCATTTTAACCGTTTTATGGAAATATTCGAACATTGTGCCTATTTATCAGTTTCAAACCTCAAAAAAATATTGTTAACACCAATACTTTGTTTTGCTGGAATGATAACATGCAAAAGAGGTGACATAAAACTTTTATTTCAACAAAAAAGCACAGTTATTGGTTATTGTAGCACTGAATTGCGCAATAGAAGGGATTGATCCAAACACATGTGAATAAATCAAATAATTAAATGTCAAAGGTTCGACCTAAAACACCTCTATCCACATCTATATAACACATACTTCCACATATGTTTAAAACATACAACCAAAGATCTTCATTGATGCGATATGTGTTTTATATATGTACGGTTAATCACAAAAAATAATATCAGCAAACTATGGAATTCACCAATATTTAGTCATCTTCATTCCCAACAGGATTGGCACATCCTGATGCCTCACATTTACATTCAAACATGCAAATCTGCCCAGACTTATAACATTTGCATCTTGATGTGCTGCATGTTGTGGTGCATCCACATGCAACCAACTGCAAATAGGAGACAGGTGCCGAGGGTTTGCTCATCCAAACTGGTTTCAGTAAACACGACTCTATGACCCAACAGCCTATATTTGTTGGATCCTCTGGCTCGAAGTCTGCATCAGCTGCTTTCATCCAGAGCATTGCTTGATAAGCTGCTCTCTTAACGTGTAACGCGAATGCATCTTTAGTTGGCGGAATAGTCGGTATCGGCAGACATCAATACTGGGTTCATGGGTTTCGGGATTGCGTCCATACAGACCACACATGAATTTCTCAACATTACCGATATCTCCACTGTGGCCAATAGAAGATAGAAGTACAGGATCTTCACAAAACATTTTCCAACATACCTTTTTACTTATTCCCGAAAAGGAAGATGTGGTGTCGCATCCTGTCAGAGCGTGAAATACGAGAATGTTTGCTTCTACATCAGCAGTAAATTTCTGCGATATAACATGTACCGGAAAGCACCTCTTGTTATTTGATGTTCCAGACACCATCCATGTTTCAATTTCGCAGCCCAAATGGTAGATAAGTAGAAGCAGAACATCTGTATCACGACACTGAACAACCACTCGTTCATATCCCCTTGTATGTGCATCCTTTGCGTGAATCACAATCCGCGTATCGGCTTCTTCTTGTTGAACGGACAAGTGGTCGGCATTGAAGCTACTTGATTTCGCGTTGACATCACCTGTGCAGCCTGCCACAGTTACTAGTGTTGACCCAGGTGGCAATGTTTCAGCACGCTGTAGTAGCTCATTGGAACGAAATCTTGCAAGATCGGATTTGTTTTCATCCAGGGTAATGAACTGCTCCCATACCTGAGAAAGGCGTACCTCTGGGCCGGTAATAAGTTTTCGTATAGGGCGTCGCTTTCTAGACCGCTTGCTTCGAGTTGCATTCTTGATGGAGTTGCCACTATAATACCGGTCAAATGTAACATCAACGCGCGTAAACATCGAGCGTGATTAATCTAAGCCCAAGGCTTGTTTCGCAATCGATGTAAAACAAATAAGTTTAAACTAAACGCGCGTAGTCTTGTCATTGAAATGTTTGAATACCGACTGCAAATACACTTTTGCATTGCCACCAAATGTTTGACACTTTGGTGGTTTACTAAGTACTTGGACTAACGCATGTCCATCTATTACGACGCTGGTGACTTTTCAATACCTCAATCCGCGGTCAAAACATTGAGAATCTGCGACTTTGTTGTGGTATTCATGTTTCCACTCGCGTCGGCCAAAGAGAGAGGAACAGGCGCCAGTTCATGTTGTAACACTTCAGCAGTTTGGACAGATCGTCCCGAGTTTACGGCATTGAAAAGCCGCTGTAGCAACTTCCTGTCAGCCCTTATTAGCTTCGTCATTTTCTGCCTATCGAGTGTAGTTTTCTTGTACAAATCAGAGAATGTCTTTGATTTGACCCTTTTAATTGGTGCGAAGAATTCCACCGTTTTCTGTAAATTCTTCAACTAATTGCCGACCCCTATTTTCACAAGTCAACAGATCGGAAGTGATTTCGTCTGAAGCAACGTCTTTTGTTGCAACAGATACTAGTTTTGTTTCATCATTATATTCGTTTGGTGTTCGGGAGTTTGTTGTTAGGCCAAAGACATCAAGAGAAGCAATAACTTTCATTTGCTCATTAACAATATTTTCTTCAACGTTGATACTCATAAGTTGAATCTTCAGCTTATTGTCGTTCGTCTCTTTTTCATCATCGAGTAGTCCAAAGAGAGTAAGTATTTCGTTTGAAACTTGCGAACGTCAGGCCCAAGTGATGCAGAACCGATCTCTGGCTTGATCATTTCAAGTAATCCATATGATGCCTCCGGCAGTCTTGCAAACTTTGTTGATCCATTCCGTGGCTTGATCTGTTGGAACTTCGTTGAACATGTTCTCACTTCTCTTAACTACGAAGTTTCCAGCCAGAAATTCATTGTAAACTTCAGGCGCAGTCTGTGGCAGTGCTTGCATATCATATCTATTGCATAGTTTGTGTGATCGTAAACTGTTAACTATGGTAACATTGCTGCAAAGGTTTCCACGTGAAGTAGCCAGTAACCAGTTCTCTGTGCCTTAATGAAGCTCAACAGTATTTCAACCATTCCCATGTATGAATGCCAGTATGCAAATTTCTTGATCTTCATCATCTCAGATTAATATTCATGCAGCAAGTCTGTCACACATGTCACTGAAATTCAGTCTGTCAACCTTGTTGTAGCCTCAAGGACGTCCTCCCGCTTTGGAATAGTCGCAAAGGTAAGTTCTAGGTCATCGATCTCACCTTCGAGCGATGGCATGTCCTTTTTCTTTGTACGGACCCAGTCAAAGAAATATCGCCATTTAATTCGCCACAGAGACTCGTAGGTAAGTAGGTGCCCACGAACAGCTCTGTAATATGACTTTCCGCCCAAGACAGCGGAAACCGTATTAGGACCAAAAACACCTGTTTCTATCCATATGTCCTCCAAACCTGAACACTTCATGTGTTGACCAATCGCTGGCAAGAAATTAAAACAAATATGGAGACCACCCATTACACAAATGACATTCTCGAGAGTTTGTTGATTCTGCCAAACGAGTTCCTTTCCTTTGCTATACAATGGTTGGTCGGCCGTTATGACAGTGTGGGTTTGTCCAATTTACTTGCTAATACCCATGAATTTGTTAATCAACGTAGTTATCGTGTCAAACTCGTCAGCAGTTGCTTGAGGTATTGGCATGATGCACGCTTTGTTGACTGGAGGATATACGGTACATGCAGCTTCATTGAATGAGTTCCACGGAGGAACGTGCTGCGTTCCATCATGTGCACGCCTTGTAACGGTCCATGCCAAGTTATGCACATACGTAGCATGCTGTTGGTTGTCTTCTCTCAATCAAGCGTTCATGTTGCAATTATTCATGTTTGGTGGTGATGGCCGTTTGCCACTTATTACATTAGCTTTGTCCAGCGTTTGGTAAATTGCCATGGTTTCCTTGTCTTCCTGCATGTTGTCAAGATCACTTGATAGGTCTTCCGATGATGGCTGTCCAGAGTCCCTTTGCCAAACTACCATTTGAGTACTATGGAACTATTCTTTCCATCTAAGGTGCACTCGAGGACATCTTTGTTATCACAAGAGAAGTGTGTGAAAATAACGGGGGATACATTTGGAGGAATGTAGTTGTACCCGTTGGCCTTATACTGCTCTAGTATTGTGTTTGCAATAGCGTTGTTCGTTCATTAGCCAAAATAACAATCATGGTAATGAAGAAAGATAGAAATAGTAGTAAAGAAATGCTCCGAATGAAAATAATGGATATTTTGGGTGGTTTCATGGTTTCATCGGTTTTGGAACGTTCCAAGCTTTATATACTACCCATGCATGAGGATAGGATCTATCTAACAAGCAGCAGTTTTCATTATTGCTACAAGCCGGTTACTTACATTTATTACATATACTAGGTCCCTTATCTTTTAAAATGCATCTCCTCTGGTAATTGTAATGTCACAGATTTCATCATCAATTATCTTCTGGCACTTTGTATTTGTATTTGTATATGAATGTTAATGTAATGGGAATTGCTTCGGCATCGAAGCTGGCCTTTATTTGTTAGGACCCCGGGGGGGGGAGGGGGGGGGAGTCACTCCCCATGACATCTGCGTACCAAATATTGCGGGTAAAGGGGTGTTTTTTCGGTTACGTCAGAGGTTCCGCGCGGGGCACATTAAGCCCCCCAATTTCAACATGAACCTCGCAAAAAGCCCAGGGGAATCTATAAAAACGCACCCTCACCCCGCCTTATGCACTTCTTTGTTAATTTCTGCCCCCAGACCCCGCAACAGGCCACCAGCAACAACTTATTGGGCCCCGCTCTGATGATTTTGCCCGCGTTTCCGCGCTAAGCGTCGGTTCTAGCCAGAAGATTGCACAAGAACCATAAGGGTTGGGCTTTCCTAGTCGCCCAGCCATAAGGGGTGAGGATTGGAAAATACGCAGCCATAAGGCGTGGGGATTCGAAATGGCTGTCTCCAGCTATAAGGGGCTTTTAGTAAAACTGAAGTACACTGATGTGCTACACATGTCATGGAGTGTGACCCCCTAGGGTTAGGATCAACAGCATACGAACCATAAAATCTCGCCATCAGACTTATGCATTGTTATTGACACTCGCTAGAAAAGCAGTTTGACTTACTGAGCTTGGTTAAGATAAAGAACTTTGTTGAATGTTTGATTGTCGTTGCAAATACACCAACTGTACGAATCTTAGCTTGTCATTCACTCCTTGGTCACGAATTATATTATTGAGACGGGCCATGCCTGGGATCTGGGATGATAACCTATGCTGGCGATCAGACAGCATTGCAGTTGTTTTTTATCTTTGAAAATATAAAGATTCAGTCATAAATCAATTTTAACTGAACGCATTTACAACATGTATTCAAGTAAAAGTACCAACAATATATATCATGTCAGCAGCATAACACCAGGAATGATAACAACATTTAACAAATAAGTGACGAATAATTAATTTGAAAAAGTAATATTGGTGTCCAGACCATTGTGCACAAGTACCCATGTAGCTTCAGCTAGAAATTGGGGCACATTTAACCACCCCCTACCCACTCTCTTTTGAGGGTGGATCAGAATGTATGTAAAACTGTATTTGATAATGAATAAACATGGTTGTGATGTACTATTTCCTGTATTTTTATAACAGAAATTACAGACAAAAAGGTATAATGTATTTAGGATCAATTTCTCCCAATCGCGCTAGCTCAATCTGTCCCATCTTGTCTGGACAACAGAAATAGTGTTGTGATCAATATGTCATGCATGTTGCATACCAATACGTCTTTGAATATTTGCACATCTGTACTAGAGCTATCAATGGCTTGGAAACTAATGATAACCAGGTGTTTTGTACTTTCCTTTTACTATTGAGATATTCCAGGATTCGACAATTTTACCTTTCCACTCTACATTAGAGGATTGATCAACAATATGAAGATTAGAATTTCCCAAAATTCGCAAACTATTGACTACATAGCTCTTTGATACTGATACTCCTTCAGTAAAAAAAAGTTGTTTGAGCACTTCCGAAAAAAATATTAATGGTGGTTGAATGTGAACATAATGATAAATGTACTACTGTCCCCCCCCCCCCCCCCCCCCCCCCCCCCCCCCACCCCTTCTTACATTTTCCTCTTGAAGTTCTGGCTAAACCAAAAACAACCAGAGGCACTATATTCATTCAAGATATGCATTGAGTGGAAATGCTGTGTACATGGCGTAAAAAGAACATTTACAAGGGTTGAAATGCATGATAATGTATTCTTTTATAATTGAGAAATAATATGTGCTAATAAAATCACATGTACATGTCTTGAGCCTGACTCTAGGTTGATTTATATAATCCCAGAACCGTATTAGCTCCATGCAAGTAAACCCACACCTGTTGTATTGAAATATCCTGTTACAAACACTCTAAATAAATCCTGGTAAAATTTATGCAAAATTGTCTGAAACGTTACAGCACCTTTGTCTTCCATACCCACATTAGAAAAAAGTATACTATTCCAGTACTTGATTCGCGATACCTATATCTAGTATTCTTATGTATTATGGTAATGGTGTCTGTCTGTCATCCTGTCTGTCATTCTGTTCGTCTGTCACACCTTCATAACTCAGTTCCTGTGGTAGATAGAGTATTGCAAACAGGTCCTACCCCCATGTTTGTCGGCACTGGCTTTCTAATGAGCCCATCGGCTGCATTCTTCTATGCCTGGGTCAGGGTGAATTTGATATATCAAGGTATCAGTTGTGTCTGTCACACTTTTTTCAAACTCATCTCCAGTGAAATCTAGGACACCTATCATGTTGGAACCAAGGCCAACCTATAGGTTTGTCGATATGCCGAATTAAATGAGCGCAAAATGTTCAACCTCAAGGGTCAGGATCAGTGTCAAATTTGATATTTTCGAATATCTCTGTCTGTGATGGAAAAAAACTCATGCAACTTTTTACATATAATATATTATGTTAGTTGATAAGGGAAATACGATGAACATAAAAATTTCGATCTCAAAGGTCAAGGTCATGGTCAAATTGATATCTCAAATATGATATTTTCAAATACATCTGTCTGTGATAGAGATTGAGTCATGACAATTTGTACACATACGTTAGTTGATACTACAAATTCAAAGAGCACAATATTTCTTATCTCAAAGGTCAAGGTCATGGTCAAATTGATATAGCAAATTTGATATTCAAATACATCTGTCTGTGATAGAGATTGAGTCATGAAAAGTATACTATTTATTGCCGTAAAGGTTTCCTTTGCGTAGCTCTCTATAAATCTTCTAATCATGCGCAATGGGAATGCACATACCAAAGGTGAGATGTCAAGGTCAACGTCGAACACAATCTTTGTGGATTATAAACCAACAATTAAATCACGGAACCATCGGACATTCGTAATGTCCTCTTGTTGAGTTTTGTTCCAAAACAAACTAACAGAGCTACTTTTTTACTATCGGTATGTAATTTGTAGACAAAAGACAACTTTTAACCGAAGTAATTTGGCATGTCAACTGTGCCAAACCTTTTTAGAGAGTTCCTGGTCTGGCTAGGGCTCGAAGCCGTGACCTCCGGAACCAACCCGTCTTAGCACACAAACACCAACGCTCTAACCCTCTCAGCCAGATCGCCTTTGAAAGAAAGGTCAGAGACAATCAAGCATTGTGCAAAGCACAGGTAATGTAATTAAAAGGAAATATCACTCCTTACAACTTACGGTTCTTAAACGTCCGATAGTTGCAAAATACATTGATAAATGTACTACTATTAGTGATTATTGTGGTTGTCATGAAATATAAATACTACTTGTTAGGGGCGATATCCCTTGCACACAAATACCAACGCTCTAACCCTCTCAGCCAGATCGCCTTTGAAAGAAAGGTCAGAGACAATCAAGCATTGTGCAAAGCACAGGTAATGTTATTAAAAGGAAATATCACTCCTTACAACTTACGGTTCCTTAACGTCCGATAGTTGCAAAATACATTGATAAATGTACTACTATTAGTGATTATTGTGGTTGTCATGAAATATAAATACTACTTGTTAGGGGCGATATCCCTTGCACACAAATACCAACGCTCTAACCCTCTCAGCCAGATCGCCTTTGAAAGAAAGGTCAGAGACAATCAAGCATTGTGCAAAGCACAGGTAATGTAATTAAAAGGAAATATCACTCCTTACAACTTACGGTTCTTAAACGTCCGATAGTTGCAAAATACATTGATAAATGTACTACTATTAGTGATTATTGTGGTTGTCATGAAATATAAATACTACTTGTTAGGGGCGATATCCCTTGCACACAAATACCAACGCTCTAACCCTCTCAACCAGATCGCCTTTGAAAGAAAGGTCAGAGGCAATCAAGCATTGTGCAAAGCACAGGTAATGTAATTAAAAGGAAATATCACTCCTTACAACTTACGGTTCTTAAACGTCCGATAGTTGCAAAATTGATTGATAAATGTACTACTATTAGTGATTATTGTGGTTGTCATGAAATATACATACTACTTGTTAGGGGCGATATCCCCTTTAACTCAACCAACAATGTCTGACCTCTGGTCCACCAGCACTAAGGAGGTACATGTACATGAACATCTATGAAATTATGTATATATAATAATACTGCATAACATAAGAATACAATTAATAATGTTGCTAAAATATAATTTCCTGCAAGTTCAACCGAAGAGACCACTGTTTCTTGGGCGGATGGCAGTTTTCCAGAGATATTCTGTCTTTTCAGAGTAAATTTTACATACATGTAGTATTCAAATTCAGCAATACTTGAAATTTTACTAGTACTGTATTTTAGCAAATGCGCATTAAGAATTAAGAATAATGCCAGTGTCTCAGGAAACTTGCATTTGGCTTTGAAATGATGATCGTATCAGTTTGTATAACTTAGTGCTCTCGTGCACCTGTGGAGAATATGTAAATAGTCGTAACTAGTAACACTGTCGGCTAGAGACAGCATAACGTGTAAAATATGGACAGAATAAATTAAGTAGGTTTGCGAGTTGAGATGTACCAAAATCGTCCCTGCATATATAAAAAACAGTCAATGAAGGTCAAGATTTGTCTCAAATGCAGGAGATACACTCAAAGAAAAACATATCTTGCACGCTGCATGATCTCTTACCATACATAATCTCAGCTTCATTTGAAAGAATGAACGAACAGCTTCTGGTCATTAAAGTGTCAGCAAACTATGACGCCCAAACACCTATTGATATATAATTCATTTATGATACTAGTTATTTCTGTTGGCCAAACTTTAATGCACTTACGTCTACAATACCGGCCTGATATTCAATGGAAAACCTTTAGAAATACCCCCACTGACTAAATTGGGAGTAATCCCTCAGCCTGAGCACTATGTACGTTAAGGAGGGGGGGTGGGGGGGGTGGGGGGGGGAAGGGGGTTAAAGGATGGGTTTCCATTTTCTAAATAATCATTTCACATTGGAAATCTGACCACTCTATTTGTTGGTCAAAAATCTAACTTAGCCCAGGCCCATCAACATAAAAATAATTCAGAGACATTTATGCGGCAATGTCACTCCAGCCTATCCCGTTGGTGGCTGGGGTAAAATTATCTAGATTAATGGAAATATTCCAACATTTCCAATCCCTGCTGTTCAAAAATTGGTTGAATGTGATTCAGACACTTCAGAGGTTCTTAAAACTGTCCCCTGGTACTTCCTTTATCGGTTCCCATTCATTATCAAGTATGATATGTTGATAAGACTGATTTAGCCTCTTAAATGGTGTTCTCAGTACCACTTTGGATTTTTTTAAATGAAATAACTATGTCAGCTTTTATGACATTTTCCGTAAAGCATGTAACATCCATATCATCCTATGCAAACAGTAATGCAGAATGTGCAATGATTCAATGTAGGCGGGATATGTCAGAAAGGTAATCCACAAAAGTTGGCAAGGTTCCATTATGGTAAAGGATTGGGTCGTTTCCATTGTAACACACAATGAGTTTCACCCGGTGTATTCCAACTGCTCTTTCAATGCCTCTATATGAGACGAGTAAAGTCTTTGCTTTACACTGTCTGGAACGTCAAGGAATTCAGCAGCTGTGATGTAGTGAAATATGCTAAGGATACAACTTGCATTAACGCAGTAATACTTTGTGGTGAATTTGGCGGAGCGTTTATTGGCATTTTCGTCTTGTTTCCAGTAGATCCATCTCTCTTTATGGGACAATACTATATTAAAATGACTAAATACAATTCTGCGAGAAAATTCATTTCCACATTGCCTTCATTCTATCGCATTCAGCTCATCCTTAAAACAAACTACCATCTTATGATTGTTATGGTGAACTTCGGTAAAAGGCTGGATTGGTACTTGGCACACACCGCTTTCAGCAGGCAGGTTGGATCGCGGTCCCCACTGGTTTCGATGGTGTCCCCCTTTTTCCCAGCTGTTTCTTTTGGAGGTTGTTGGGGGTGTTTTTAGCTTCATCCTGTTCTTAACGATGCTTTCCAAGTGCTTCTTCAGTATGTTACATATTTCTGCCACGCATATGCTGTGTTTGCAGAGGCCCTGAAATTTGAAAGAATTGCATTCACAGTTCACATGATCACTTTATACCGTACAAACAACAAACCCTCTTTTCTTGTCACCTGTTGGAACATGATACTTGTTACTAGGATTTCTGGCATCCAGTGTTGGTTTCCTTTCAATTGCCCTTTGTTCAGAAGTATATCAGCCTCACTTGTAATAGTCCTGAGTACATCGTTTGATATGCTAAGGACGTGTCATATAGACAGCACATTGACTGAGAACTGCTTCTTTCCATCAACACTAGCTTGACTTCCCTCTGCTTTTGTCTTGTTCATTACAGTAGCTGGCTTTCGTCCTTTAATATCTGACATTGATAAACCATTTACTTTTTCAATATAGCATTCACGCTCCTCCTGTGTTTAAACCACTTGTCTTCAGGAACTTTTAGGTATTCCACTTCCATGGACAGATCACAAACCTGGCTTGAACCACAAATGGCTTTCTTCATTTCAGTTTATTGATACTCTCTTACAGTATCCTTTAAGTTTGTCTTTCATCCAAGGTGGACAACTTCGCACAACTGATGTGATGATTCTGTCGAATATTGCAGTTGTCTTATCTTGATGTATAGCAGTTGGTTCCAGAAATATTGGTGGAGTGCCGCTCCGCTTTTGGGTAAGGAACAAGTTGCGGTAGGTGATAGGAGTTACCTCGTACCGGCCGAAGCCAAAGATGGGGTCCACACTGAATGGATGGTTCCCCTCTTCAGAACAGCAGAACTTGTGCAGTCCTAAGACATTTGCTTCGTACCTAAGATCCACACATCCTTTGGCTCATTGAAATGATCTAGCACTATTGAATTGTCCTTTGCATTGCTGTGAAGGGAAGGATCATCATTCTCGTTTTGGGCTAGATTTTGCTCTGCAAATCGTAGCATTGCTGGGAGTTGCCCAGGATGAGAAGCTGCCATCACTCCACTACTTTCGTGTGTTACTTTCTGATAAACAGCTCCAGCATTTGATCCCTCACTCAACTTTCTCTTTAAAAGAGAGAGTGTGCTCTTTTGTAAAGGAAAGAATGGACTTTTCCCGTACTTGCGGTTGCCATGGGGTGTTACCTCAAAATCTATCTCTGAAAGCCTTAAGTATTTATTGATGTGTTATTGTAGAAGGCTAATGTTGCCAACAATCTTCCCCTCTTTACAATAAAGCATATATATTGACCTGCACAGGCCAGCAGTGTTTTTCTTGGAATGGATGGACAAGTGATAGACAATGTCACCACTTTCCGATATATCAATCTTCTTCTCGGCAAGGACTTCCACTGTTTTACTGCCTGTTACTCTGATTGTCCATGTTGCAACTCGCAACAACGCAGGATACGTCCCGTTCATGTCAGCCTTTACATCATCTGGTGAACCTAGTTTGAAAAGGTCAATTATGATGGCGCTGTTTTTCCTAAAGCTTAAAGGAGCCTTCCCATATTTTACAATTGTCCCTGGTTGCAAACATTGTAGCAGAATTTTGACGGCTTCTAGTGGCGTGTATCTGTCAATTTTCCCCGATTCATGGACTGGTACATCAGCATCTCCTCTAAGAAGTGATCGTTTTTGAAAACAGGGAATACCTCCTTCTCTAGAACTGCCTGAATCCTAGGAACGGAGAAAGAAATATGAATGATAAAAGTTTAACCTGAAATTGCCTGGGTCTCTCCAGTCACAGATGACAGTTGTACAATAATAATTCCAGAAATCATTTATTTCTGGAGATCAATGGAAAAGAATTAAATAATTGTAATGGTTTGTAAATTACTAGATTGGGAAGATATTTCGGGTGACCCAAACAAACTACCCAAAAAATATTTAGCTGTAACAAGAGCATTTTTGCAGTAAGATGGTACATTTTGCAAATAAGTAAGAGTGTTCTTGCCACTCTGATGGCATTAAAACATCTAATTTAAGCCTTGTTTTTTTTCTAATTATTTAAAATTTAAATGGAAGTGAAACGCTGGTGCTTGCCAATGTGTATCTTTAATTTAGTTCACATATAAAAGGATGGAAGTGGATGGGTCCTTTTTTAGCCTTGCATGATTAATACACATATTGGCCAGTTGAGTACATTTTGAGAATAAGCTAGGTGAATTTTCCTCTTCACTAATGGAGATTTTGAAAAGTCCAACATGGCTGCCTATTGTACGTCTGTTTTTGGGTCTTTTAGCCATATTAGGGAGGATGCAAACAAACTTGGATGTATATTTAAAATATAGGCTACATCCAAGAAGTAAAATATTTATTCAAGGTGTTTCAATTTTATATTTAAGAATGAAAAAAGAAGTTCAACATCTTAAAAATATTTTCAAGACTATATTCAAGAGTTCGAAATTATATTCAAGATTCAAGAATTTAAAATCTATATATTTAAGATTCTAAAATATTTGTTCAACTTTCTTTTTATGTTTTAGATAAATTTCTGCAATACATTCAACCTTGACAATATTTTTGTCAACCGTAACAATATTTTACAATATTTGTTGTCAACCGTAACAATATTTTACAATATTTGTTGTCAACCTTGAATAAATGTATTCAATATTTACGTGACCACGATAGTGTCAGTGATAATGTAGTACCCGCGGTACTTCTGACACACTTCAAGCAGCGATATTTCACGGTGCCATATCATGTTGAGATCCTATTTCAATGCTGCTGTCAGCCAGTTAACGTGTACACGTTGTATGGCATGAACAGTATGTAAACTGTACATGGTGAAGAGTAACGCTCGCTGCATGTAGTGTGTCAGAAGTACCGCGGGTACTACATCATCAATATCTTGTTCACGTGGATCTTGAATGTATTTATTTAAGGTTGACAACACATATTGTCAAGGTTGACCAAAATATTGCAATGTATTTATTTAAAACATAAAAATAAAGTTCTTTAACGAATATGTTTCATTCTTGAATATAAAATTGAAACATCTTAAATGAATATTTTACTTCTTGAATGTATATTTACTTCTTGAACAATATTATTACCTTGGATACCTACACAATGGTTTTTTATCCTTTTGATTCGTGTTTAGGATTCCCTCTCTTTGTCAAGTGGTTTTTTTCAGGACTTTTCATGACCCATTCTTGCACTTCTTAAGGACCCAAGTAAAGTAATACCTGGTTTTTTTTTATTGCCACTGGTTAACCAAAACACAGGAAATGATTTTAGTTTGATGTTAAACATAAAACCCTTGACTTTTCATGAGTCTTGACCATTTTCGGAAAAATATAATGTAATTTTCAGTACAATTCAAAAGCTAAGCACGTTTTAGGTTTTTAAAGACCTGTGTGAACCCTGGTGTTGTAACGAAAGTGAAATATGCAACAACAAGGGACAGTTGATGGCAAAATAATGAATTGGGAGCAGACAGAAATTAAAGTTGTTGTGATATTTGAATAGATAATTATTTTGACCTTTGATGAGTGTGTCACAAACATAATTGGATGGGACAAACCCAAATAACATTGGCATAGAAGTGTTCTTCTTTCTTTTGGCTAATTGCGTTCAGGAGGTTAATAAGAATGATCCATAGCCTATTCCAGCAGAGTGTGAATAAGTCGGAATCGCCTCGACTTTTATATGTAATTGTGCTCACAATCAGTTCCAAGATTGAGAAATGGGTAAATTCCGTCCGCCAATTCCATGTGTATTCTATCCCAGACTCTGTGCCCATTTTTCCAGTAAACATGTGTCCATTCTTGCAATAATTCAAAATAGTTAACCCTAGACTAGTACATTGACTAAAAACTTTGCCCCTGCACATTCTATTAGGTTTCCAGTAAGGGCTTGTACCAATTGTCGCGATTGATCGCTAAGGTTTTGCCGTTCGGCGTCTTTTTCTTTGTTGAATCACTGCAAAGTTTTTGTCCTCGCTGCGCAAAATCGCGGCGGGAAATCGCGCCAGTGGGTATAGACCTTTAGGGCCTGTACCCACTGATGTATTTAACCGCGGCGATGAAAAATGTGTTGTTCGAAGGCAGCCAGCCGAGGCATTAACTAAGAAAATCACGCTGAGCGACAAAACCTGAGCGTGAAATCGTTTCAGAGGGTATGCCTTTTTGCGCCGAGAAGTCGCCGTGGTTGTCAAAAGTTTAAACTGCCGGATTTTGTCTAACAAGGTTTCAATGAGAAAATGATCGATTCGAATGGTGTAAAAGACTGCCTATTATGTTACAGCAGAGTCAAGGTACGCTGCTTTCAAAGAGATGCATTGTCATTCATTAGCCCTCTGTGCGTTAATAAAGTACAAAAGTGAAATCTCATATCCTATCGGCTGCCCTCTTTCCCCCACCCCACCCCCCCCCCCCCCCCCTCCCCACCAGCTTTTGTGTGCGCCATTATGATAATTGACGACGTTATTTTAATGATGACATACCAACTACCACGCATGCAATCATTCGCCTGATAGCTGACATCATTAATAAACTTACTTTAATTTTCATTCATGGCGTCATGAACGGAATGCATCTGTCTCGTAAAAGAAAATATGCGTTGCGTTTGCATCAGGACAACACGTCCATCCTCAACCTCATGGTGACTTTATCTGCCCCCTTCCGAAAATCCTCCATGATACTTCCCTATGGCAAATAATTTGTCCAGCATATCAAACCCCCTCCGTGCAAGGACTAATTAAAAAAAAATTATGAGGTCAATTTTTCTCAAGGGAACAACATAGACGGGCATCAGTCTAAACAAGTCACCAGGCATTTATTTCATTCTTCAGGGGTCAGCAAATCGCAATACTCACATTTAATTCTGAAATTCCATCCACTTTGTCGCTGGAAGCACTGCCAATACCTGAAGATGTGAAAAATACATAGTGAATGGTTGGGCTTACTATAGTGCTTACTGTTTATTTTGTATGATGTTTTTAAAAAGGTTCCAGAAGGTGTCAGTATATATCTATTTAGGGACAGGTCCAGGGTGAGATTCATCCCTGTCTGCAGTCTGGCGAAAATCAGATATCTATGGCGCACCGATGCGTTCATAACCCTACCATTATACGTTAAACGAAAAATAAATTACGTTAAACGTAAATCATTTTACGTTTAACTTGAATTATTTTACGTTTAAATGTAAATCACTTTTCTTTTAACGTAAATTACTTTTCGTTTAACGTAAATTGATCATGAATTTAAGATGCAGTACAACATCAAGATAACCATTAAACAAAATTGGTGATTGATTATTGATTATTGAAAAATATTAAGGTTTACATATACTTCCACCAATAATAAAAATATTAAAACTTTAGTTCAGGATGATATTTGCGCAAAGAATACAGCGCATTTTTGTAATTTTGATTTTAACACCCTCAAGCTCTGCACTTAATGAACCATTAAACCAAAAATGAGGCTTAGCAAAACGAAACAAATATTAGGAATTTTCTAGTAAGGGTAAGGACATCAATTCATAAAAAGTCTAGGAAAATCAAATGATGTGATTATCACAGCCTGCCTGAACATATGGTGGACAATGTCTCTTAAGACAAAAAATGTCCATCTATTGTAATCGCTAACAGGTCAATGTAGCAAATTGACTATTAGAAAATGACTGATGATTGATGACTGATGACTGTCGATTTAGTCTCACTAAAGTAGGGTTATGTGTGACTTGTTCTAACCTGATGTCTGTGGAGAGCATACAAGGAACTCTAAATTGATTGGAGTAACATCAATTTGGTTAAGCCTCAAATCTGGCGGACCACAAGCCTGCTTCTTCAGATGAGTTGAAACAGCATTCGCACATTTGAAGAACAGCGCAGCTGCCACGCCGTTTGGATCCTGCGCACAAAGTAGATTACATGCATGATTGTCTAACAGGCAGAAAAATCCTTCCTTACATCTGATTAATGCATAACATTTGTCTCTTATCCTCAAAATCAATCCATTTTGCTCCTTCTTATGGCCTGAAACAACACTTCTGAAACAGACGTTCCATACTCTGCTCCACTCAAACAGCCAACACTGGCTCTACTTTGTTGTCCTCCCAGAAAGTACTCAAATATGTCTTGCATTTCATCTAGGTTCAACATGGTTTCTTCTCTCAAAAAAGGCCATCCTTTGCCTTGCAGCACTTGTCTATGAATTCTATCTCCTTCAATTAGAATCTCGTTAACGTCGGCCGAAGTCCAATTTTCTGGTTGCATTTTCTTTTTCATTGATGCTATCACCGCCACAACAATTATTGTACTATATTGGGGACCTCGTGTGTCATCCATGGAAATATCCTCTGATGCTTGATGGAAGTCACCCATTACTGCTAAGTCGATGATACACTGCATAACAAAAGAGTTGTCAGTGATTAAAATATATGGAACTTCGAAAGAGAGACGCATTATGCTGCTCCTACAGCTTGAACAAGAGGGTCATGATGGCCCTGGATCGCTCACCTGATTTTTTTCTTCACTTTAGCTATATAAGCCCCGCCCCCTGGCGGCCATAGTTTCCGACCAATCAACTTGGCTTGAAGGAATCTGATAGAGGGTCAATCAAGGAACATTTCTACAAAATTATTTGAAAATCGGCTTGACACTTTTGGAGATTTTTTAAGTTTTCACTATAACCATATATTGCAAAATAGCCCTGCCCACTGGCGGCCATGTTTCTCGACCAACCAACATGGCTTGAAGGAATCTTATAGTGGGTCACTTAAGGAACAATTCTACAAAATTATTTGAAAATAGATCTGACACTTTCAGAGTAGAAGATTTTTTACGGTTTCACTATAGCCATATAAGGCAAAATATCCCCGCCCCCCTGGCGGCCATGTTTTTCGAGCAATCAACATGGCTTAAAGGAATCTGATAGAAGGTCATCCAAGGAGCATTTCTACAAAATAATTTGAAAATCTGCCAACCAGTTTGGGAGAAGAAGATTTTTAAAGTTATCACTATAGCCATATTATGCAAAATATCCCTACCCACTGGCGGCCATTTTTTTTACTTATCAATATGCCTTGAAGGAATCTGATAGTGGGTCACTTAAGGAACATTTCTACAAAATTATTTGAAAATCGGCCTGACACTTTCGGAGAAGATTTTTTAAGTTTTCACTATAGCCATATAAGGCAAAATAGCCCCGCCCACTCTGGTGGTCATGTTTTTCGACCAATCAACATGGCTTAAAGGAATCTGATAGAGGGTCATCCAGGGAACATTTCTACAAAATTATTTGAAAATCGGCCTGACACTTTCGGAGGAGAAGATTTTTTAAGTTTTCACTATAGCCATATAAGGCAACATTGCCCCGCCCCCCTGGCTGCCATAATTTTCGACCAATCAACATGGCTTGAAGGAATCAGAAAGTGGGTCACTTAAGGAATATTTCTACAAAATTATTTGAAAATCGACCTGACACTTTCGGAGAAGAAGATTTTTTAAGTTTTCACTAGTTTTTTTTTTCGTTTCGTTGCCATGGCAACCAGAATTCTGCATGGATCCCAGAACTTTTAAGGAATTCTGGTGAGGACATTGAGAAGATGCTTTCTGTGAAGTTTAATCCCAGTTGACCCACCGGTTACAGAGGAGGAAATGTTGACGGACGACGGACGACAGACGACGGACGACGGACGCCGGACATAGGGCGATCACAATAACTCACCTTGACACTTCGTGCACAGGTGAGCTAAAAATGAAATCTTGAGATGCCACCAGAAAAGATATAATTTTGTCTTTTTAAGGTTATTTCTGATGCAATTACAAAATACAATGAGCTTTTCTCAACACATACAAACACTTAAGCCTCTGCAACAAGATTGGCAAATAACTAATGCCTCTGCTGCTTACCAACTGGATATGGAAAATCCCTTGTGTATGCACTGCTGCCATTTATTATTGAAAATTGTCTTGTAGTTGTAATTAAACCGCTAAATGCAATAATTAAACAACAATTGGACAAGCTTGGGGACAAGGCCAGTGTTGTGACCCTAGGACAAAAGAGGACAAACTTCCTTTTCGGCCATCCAGAGGATGTTTTACAAACCAGAGATTGTTTTGATATGTTCAAGAGACTACATGCAGAATAAACAAGTGTTTTTAGTTGTAGACGAAACTCACTGTATAATTAACTTGGGGGAGAAATTTAGACCTGAATTTAAACAGTTGAAGGAGAAACTCGATTCATTCCCAATTACAATCATATATTGTAAGTCCATTCAATGGATTGGATATGGTTATGAATTTTCCAGGATGATTTTGGGAGACAACTTCTACAAAGAAGATAGCTCACCTTGAGCACTTTGTGCACAGGTGTGGTAAACACGCAAAATGACTATCTTATGGAATTAAACCCTTTCCTACTTGAACAAGATAGCAGAGGACTTTGAAAACACCAAAACAAAACCAAAAGCATAGAAAACTGTATGAATGAAAGTTTTTTTTTTTTTTAATAAAGTTGATAACATTGTGGCAAAAGAGTAAATTCCTCATAATGACCAATTTTACCTTCATCTGCTCCAGATATGTCTAAATGTGTCTTGTTGAGGAATCATATTTGCTCTTTTCCATTCCGTAGGTACAATGGAATCTTTCATAAATAAGTTAGTTAACGGAGTCGTTATTAGTATCGCAGTTTCTTTGATAACTTTTTGGTGCATGGAGTCGTACCCTGGAGATTTGGATTCTTTTAGTTTAGATATATTTTCCAATGTTCTAGTTTCATTGAAGGTTACTGTATCTAGTTTATTTGCGGTTCTGTCAGCAAAGACTGGTATTTCAACTGTTTCTTTCGTGAAGACACTTTCGAAAAATGTGTTAAGGTGTTTTGCCTTTTCCCTGTTGACGGTGTGAATGTTTCTTTCTTTATCTGTTATTGATTGTCTTTTTTCTTTCTTTAGATTTTGTTCTAGATTGAACAAATTTCCAGAAACTTTTTGAATCCGTCTTCATTTTTAGAGCGATTGATTTTTCGTAACATTTTGTTGATTCCCGGATCTTATAGCTAGCCTCTGTCTTGGCTGTGTCATACTTTCATTTAGCCTCTGGGTTGATACTGTACTTGAATTTTTCCACACTGGTTTGTGTTTCCTAGTAATATTTGATAATTTATCGACAAAACTGCTCCAGGTTTCATTGACATCATCGTGGGTTGACACCCGATTCCAATTGATGTTGAATAATTCACTATTTATTTCGTCGTATTCTCCCTTCCAATAGGATAGTTTGACATCATTAGACAATCAGAACTAGTATTTCTCATTGTTTATCCTAAGGATTTCAAACTCTAAAACTTCGTGATCACTATTTCCGAGGGGTGAATTATGGGATATCTCACCAATTATTCCTGATTCGCTTGTAAATATCAGGTCTAAAATGTTTAGTGTATCATCACCTCTGGATCTTGTAGGTTGGTTAATGTGTTGGTGTTGGTAGGAATCTCTTACCATTTCTAAAAATAAGGTTAATACATGTTGTGGTCCCACTGATGTGGTTTCTGTTTCCCAGTAATTTCCTTGAAATTGTAATCACCCACGTATAGTTTAAGGTCAAAATTAATATTATTTAAGTTGTTTAATATCAAGACATTTTCTATTTCTTATAACACTGATTTGTCACTCGCATTGGGACTACGGTATGTACATAAGAATAGGATGTGTTTCTTGTTTGCACATTCGATACCAATTATGACTGTTTCTATAAGGTTGTTTTCCATATTGTTCAGTTGGAACGTTTTAAGTTTGCTTTTGACATAAATTAGACATCCTCTTTCGGTTATACCTTTATCCGGGCAATAAAAAATGTTATATCCCTGGATGCACCACTTAAATGAGTCATAGTTTACATTATGTTTATATTTCGGAAAAGTTTCCGTTATTGCAATAATGTCATATTGTTTATCTTTAATTAGTGATTTAAGCTCACTCACTTTGTTTAAAAGACAATCAGCTTGTGTGTACATGACACGGATTCGAGAAATATTTACATCTTTGTTAAAAATAAAACAATCATCCTATGCCTTTTCTATATTGATGGCTGAGCAGTTCATTGTACTGTTTCCTTGTGTTAGGATGCCTCCTATAAATGTCTCTCCCATGTCGTCGTTTGCGAAAGAGTCATCACTGTTTAAGGATTCTTGGCTTCCTCTACGGTACCGAATTGTTGTAAGGAGATTCTGTGATTTTTCTTGTTGGGGGCTTGTCAGATATCGGTCTGTGGGAGTTCCTTTGAGTGTTTGGTCATTGTTATCACTTATTGTGTCATTGTGGTATTTTGGATTTAGGTATAAATTTCCTTCTCTGTTAATTTGTTTGTCTTTGTAACGTTGGACTCTTCTTTGTTTGTGTTTTTCTCTTTGTCTTGGGTGAGGTCCTTAGTTATTATACATTTATTTAGTACATTCGATTTCGGTAGATTTTTAATTGCAGAAGCCTTAACAATCATGTCTTTTCTTTGCTTTCTGTTGTTTAACACTAATTTAAGGGGTCGTAACTTGCTTTCTCCTAGTTTCCAATTATAAAAGAAACATTTATGTCCAAATCATCCACGCCAATGTGCATACATAATAGCTTGAAATTGTGATTGTCCTGAGTTTGCATAACTTGACTCGATGCGCTATTGCTTTCTCGCAGGTTGAAAACAACTACATTTAGTGCACGGATCTTTTGGTCTTCAATTTCTCTCATTTCTTGTCTTACATCACTTTGTAGAGAAGTTTTAATTTCTTTTGTTATGTCCTCAATTAGGTTTGGCTTAAGTATATCAATATTTGTTTTTATTTTGTAGTCTATCTGTTCGTCTAGATCTGTGACTTTGTCTTCCACATTTTTTAGTCTAACAATAGTTGTGTCTTCGATTGATTTCATTCTTTGAGATAAGCTAGTCATGCATGGAAAATTTTGTTTACAGCCATTACATGTCCATTTCAAATTTGGATTCGTGTCTTTTTTGAGTGCTTCTGCTAATCCAGATGAGATGTTGGTGCAACTGATGCAATCATTTAACTCACAAACACTGCATGCTAAATGGCTTTCTTTATTCGTTATTGTATTTTCACATTTTGGACAAGTGTTGCTTCCGTCTCGTGCTCTTTTAGCTCTTTTAGCAGTCTTATTTCTAGCCATTGGCGAAGAGCAAAATGGTGTTGCCATGGTTGTTTCTATTTTTCTGTTATCGAAACAGGAATTCCCTATTTCAATAGCCAATTGTTTTAACTTTTGTTGTTTGTCTAAGATAATATATATTTTACAATATAATTTTATCTTACGTTTGTTCTGTCCTTATTTTACATGCCATTAAGTGGTACCCCTTATTAATTCCTGCTGGTGGAATAAAGCAAAGCAGGGCTTCTCTGTCTTACCAATTCTGGGTTTCTTTTGCTTATTCCTTTATCATAGAACCATTGTTGTGATATAACATCTATTTATATTACAGGGCTTCCCTATTACCTATTTTGACGTTGTTTCGTCTAGTATACATACCTTTGTAATCTGGATATGGGTGTGTAGGTATTGTTGCATTCCACTGTAGATCTTTGGTTAAACTACTATTTGAAACAGGGTTTCCCTATTCTATTTTAAACATTCTAAACATTCTTGGTTGGCTAGATAATTAAGTAAGTATTGCCTTATGACACTGTAGATTTTTATTGTTACTATTGTTATTAGAACAGGGATTCCCTATTCTTGTTTTAACATTCCTGATTTGGGTAATTTTAGCCGCATTCCACTTGGTTCTTTAATTTCAAAATGTTATGAAGCCATAGCTGGGAAAGGTGAGTTCCTGGGTGGATGCCGTCCAGAAAAAGTTTAAGTTTGTTGTGTATTTCACTTTTGAGTCTGTTATCTTTTTGCTGGATTTTATAATATCCTGATATAGGTTTGGTGTCCTAATTGTATTTATATTATCAAGTTTTTGATTGAAGTAATCTATGAGAGAGAAAGGATCTCTGTCTTGATTTGTATACTTAGGCAGATCACTGTTCCATTCTGTAATGGAGTAGTAGGGGCACTTTAGAAATACTAGTTCTGATTGTCTATTGCAACGTTGAATGTCGGATTTGAGATAGCGGTATTTGACTATGAGCCTATCAGCTATTGCGTAAAAATCGCCCTCTAGTTCGATGAATTTTCCATGTTTAGTTGTGAGTTCACAAGTGCCGAACCAAATCAGGACAAGAGAAATTGACGAGGAAAGCCAAAATCATCGATAGTAGTGCCACTTTTAGACAGGACCCGGATTTCTCCGTAGTTATTTTCTGTGATTTCCATTTGAATAAACCTTCCTTTACTATCATAAATTAGAAATGTTTCCCTTAATTTACTAGGTGTATAACCCTCCTCCACAATCAACTTGTCAATTTCCTTTGTTAATTTGGACACGGACATCTGTTCAATACGGCGGCCATGGCACGATCCAATTGAAATAGTGGGCAACAATCTTATTGTCAATTACAAGTTAAATAAAATGTCTACTTCCCTAAAACTTCACGTAGCTGGTTCTTTAGATATTCATCTTCATTTGTGCACAATCATTTAAACAAATTCACTTTTTATTAACAGCGATTTCGATTGGAAATATTCTTCACGAACATTTAACACGTCTTGACCGGAAGCGGCCGGAGGCGGACATTTGAAATCATTTAAATCTTTTGACTTAACAACTTACTTTGGGAGTTAATTCCTCTCGTCTGCGACTACGTATTAGTAGTCCCAGCTCTCGTTGATAATCCTCTGAGAAAACTGTTAAAGATGAAATGATGTTTTACAACGAGATTTGGCTAGTTTAAAGTCATGTCCCCTAGTAGTCGAAGGACAAATATTAAAAAATATGTCTGGTCTAATGCCTTCAATGCCTCTAATGATCATGAAAGCCTGTATCATATCTAGATGAAAAATGACTTAGCACAACTTTTATTAAAAGCTGAAAATGACTTAATACAAAACATCTTGAATTCTTATATATTGTGGCATGTTTATAAATGAACAAATGTGATATTTGTTTGCATGAATACACTCGAGATTAAAGAAAAAAGCTATAATTGACACTTACTTGATAAGCTTGTAGATCTGGCGGGCGAAATGTCAAGACAAACTTCTAGTTACCGATTCGCTTTAAGCATGAAACCAGCCAGTGACTGTGCTTGATTATGTATTTTTGGCATAATCTTGCATGTTTTAAATTTGTGTTATCCCTAAATGTGTGAATCATCTATGATTTGAGATACATATTAGACAAACCAAGGAACAAACTAACTAACTAATCTAGGGGTTAATGGTGACTTTTCCACGCTAGATTATCGCGCACCTGTGCTGAAGTTCTCCCATAGCAACAAAGGAACATTATTATTTTTCCGGTCACTTGTTTCATAAAATAAACCTGATTGCACTTGATTCAGTTGTCAAAATTGCGTCTTTCAAGTGAAATTACGTTGTTATACAATGACATTCACAACATTTCGCTGCAGAGTTACTTAGATGAACATTAAATGTTCTTGTTTCATTTATCTTCTCCAATCATTTATAAGAAATGTCTTAAAATATATGAGATGATGAATAACCATAACACTTTTACGAATATTTCTATTTTCGAATTATATCTAATCAGAGCGTAGGCTGCGGGCCTGAACATCGCCCATGAAATGACATCCGGAAAAAAGGCCATACTGAATTTGATAGACCATTGAATTCTGATATATATCTTAATCTTGACATAAGATGAACATAGACGCAAAAGGACAATTTGTTTTGTTGCACAGTCCCTCTCAAGGCGACAAAGTTGACCAAACAAGTTTTTTGTTTTTTTTAATTTCAGCTTGAATCGGTAACGCACATATAAGGCCGAGGAAAATATCACGACGACAGTTCACTTTGTCATGCTATCCTGGTAACTGACCAGTATTTAGATAATTAGCTATAACATGAGCCTTGCTAAAGGCATTATACCATGACCGCCACGGTCAGTGATTGAACCCTGGACATCCGGTCGCTTAACAAGCGCATTGGCCTCTGCGTTAAACGTGCAATACATAAAGACAATTATATTGAAGAAAATATTAGTATTTAACGTCACGTCATTTTGATACTTATGTTATAGTACATTAAAACGTGTGTGTATCAAACACAAGAAAATATGTCTTTAACAATGCATGTGAATGTTGTTAAATGCTGAGACACGAGACAACCTGAACTAATGACAGACAAATTAATTTCTTAATCTTTATCAATTATAACGCTAACATGTAAATAATCATTTTAAGATAATGTGAGCTAAAACAATAACTTAGTTGGTGTACTCTTTATCAGAACAGAACAGAACAGAACAGAACAGAAGTTTATTCATAAGACTTGAACACATATGGTTCATCGTCAAAACATTTACAATATACATGTGCATACGAAAAAAATAAATAGACATACAGTTTATCAAATTACTATTTTAAAAGAATAATTCACTTCCCAAGAAGGCGGAAATAATGTTTGAAATGAACGGAATATATAAGTATGCAGATATTCGGATAAAGCGCTCGGTGCTATGTTTTCATGCTATGTTAAGCAATAAGCTGATCAGAAAAAGGAGCCATAACTCCCAACGTCTAATCATTTACTACATTAAGTACACTTATTCTTTTGTGGTTAGCTTTGGTATAGTATATTCCAATTGCATTTAAAACATTTAGATTTGATGAGTTTAACATAGAAATGAATTTGTACATATTAGGATTTCTGAAATACATTTTTTTTATATATATATGTCTTAGATCTTGATAAAAAGGACAAACTAGCATAAAATGAAATCGTCTTCAATGTCATTTAAATTGCAGAGAGTACATTTCCTATCTTCTCTTTTGATTTTTCTATGTCGACCTGTTTCAATAAGTAATTGATGTGAAGATAAGCGTAATCTCGCAACGGCATTTCTGTAAGTTGGAATATTCATTTTTTAAGGTAGCAAGACCTATCAAAAGAGGTTTTTAGGCGTTTGTATAAGATCAGTGAAGGTTTAATATTTACATCAATATACCATTCAGCTATATACATGTCGATCAATCTTTGTCGCAACATTGGAATGAACGTCTTTATGTTAACAGATGCTGGGAATAACCATACATCATAAAATCCAATAGTCTGTAGCAAATGTTTAACGTTTCTGACCCAATCAGCATTTGAATCGCTACTATTTCTATTAATATTATAGTTTAATAATGTTGAAAGGATACAATTATTTCCCTTTTCAGTAAAAAGTTTTATAAAATATTTAATAATTCTAATTTTAATAATGACATGGAGTGGAAATCTTCCAAACTCTCCATATATAGCAGAATTGCTAGTTGAGGGTTTTACTTTTAATAATCTCTTAAGAAATTTTCTATGCAATCGTTCTACCAATTCACTAGTTAAGAAGCCCCATACTTCACTCGAATAATAAATAATAGACGCGACAAAGGAATCAAGTAAATCAAGCATAATTGTTAATGGTATTTCTTTACCTCTAGTAATAGTGAATAAATCGCTCAGAGCCCGATTAGCTTTACCAACCAATGTTTTAATAGCATTATGGATGGTCCCGTTACTTGTAAAAACAATTCCTAAGTAATTAAAAGTGGGCAATTGTTCTATACTTTTACCACGGTATTTAAAATTGTATCGATTTTGTGCCTTTCTGCTTTTTTGAAAAACAACTATTTTGGTTTTTTCAGCATTTACTGTTAATTTCCACTTTTTACAATATAATTCGAAAGCATCCAATAAATTTTGTAGACCGTCCTCGGTATCTGAAATTAAAACCGAGTCATCAGCAAATAAGAGTAAATAAATGGATAATTGGCCAAGCGTAAAGTCATGAGCTGTATTCTGTTGTAAAAATAACTCAATGTCATTTACAAACAATGAAAATAATATTGGTGACATGATCTCTCCCTGCAATAATCCAACGTTACAATTGAAGAGATCCGATACGTTATTTAGATGTTTAACACATAATTTTACATCTTCGTATAATGAACGAATTAGACTTAATACTTTGCCAGTAACACCTTGTTTTATCAATTTAAATCACAAGCCGTTTCGATAAATAGAATCGAAACATTTTTGTAAGTCAATAAAACAACAGAACAATTGTTTCTTATCCCGGAATTGTTTCTGAATAAAGGAATTAAGTAGGAATATAGCGTCTACTATACTGAAATTAGCTTTAAAGCCAAATTGTGCATCACTGATCACATCATATTTTACCGACCATATTTTTAGACGCTCATTGATTAGAGATGTAAATAGTTTATCAACTATATCCTTTACACGTAAATAAATATTTTATAACACGGTGAGCTGAAACAATAATGTAGTTAATGTACTCTTTATCAATTATCACCTTTACATGTAAAACTATATTTAAAAACAGGGTGAACTAACAACAAAAACTTAGTTCATGTACACAGATCTCGATCGATTCACAAACGAAGATCGCTTGAAATTCAATCTACGTCAAAATGCAATGATTATGAGAATTCATATTCAAAGGGAAAAAAAGTATAATTGTTTATGCACAGTTTCGCAATATCAAGATTGAATCGCTACTGCAAACAATCGAATTCGGTTTCAACTGTTTCATCTGTTTCCAGTTTAACCACCTCTACCTTTATCTTGGTATCACCAAACCTCAGATTGACACGCACTCTTGTGTTTAAATGACCAACGTTCAGTACCATATTACCTATTAAGTGACAGGACGGGTCAGTTATAAACATTGGATCCAGTTCTTCTGAAATATATAGCGGCAACTCAATATTACATCCAAATTGAGCGTGGTATACCTTTGATGACTGGACTGTGTCAAACCCTAGTATTTGGCATTTTGTGACATGTTTATCAAATATATTTATCAGATGATTGACGCCTTTAATATCGATCATATCCTCTTGAGACACATTATTCTCATTAAAGTGTAAATATGGTAAAGGTGAAATAACATCAAACCCGTACGTATATCTACTCATCCTACTCTTGATGATATTTGGGTTATGACCAAATATAACAGCCCCTTTAAGTACAGCCAGACCAGGATCATCCGGTATAACGACACGTTTATCGGGGAAGCATGTTCGGATAGTTTCCTTCAGAAACTGGGACTCCGCAAAGCCTCCGACCATGAGAAGTGTGTCAATGTTTTGAACATTCTCTTTTTTAAATAATTCTTTCAGATGTTGCGAGAGTTCATCGCTAGCCCGCTTAAAGAAAGTCTTTGCCTTGCTGTGTTCAATCCTCATTTTATCTCCGACGATCTTGACCTCTCCGTGTAGAGCAGACGATTCCAGGCATGTCTGTACGCTTTTATCGCCGTTTGCATCTTTATAAAAATCAAGTAAAGACACAGGCAATCGCAGTTGGATACGGTTATCATCCAGAAGCGACATGTCTCTCTTTTTGCATTCGAAGTCCCTTTGCAAGTCTAGCATATCCATGGTTTTATCCTTGCGAAATAAATCCATAACTTTCTTGCCGAATACTGCGTTTAGGAATTCCACGAAGGCTTCATCGACGTACGATCCACCCCAATCACCACCACTTGCTGAATACAGCTCGTCTATACCACGATTCTCTCTGATTGCATGAACAGTTATGTCTACTGTTCCGCCTGCAAAAGACATGTATAGGGCTAATAACTATGTCATTCATATATATATATAGTACACTTTATATACATGTATTATAGTAAGCTTTAAATTCTGCCTTTAGTAACGATGTCACAATAACATTTCAACTCGCATTTATGAACGTAAATTCTATTTTGTAGCTAATACATCTTTTGTGAATAGTTGATCGCGTCCACGTAAATATACCATTCGGGCCACTGGTCTAAATCAAAGCACTGAAAGTACTAGTGGGACGGTTGTGTTGGAATTCGTAACTTAAGGTCAGGCAGGCAGTTGTTTATAAATATGCTTGTTAAATAGTAAATACGAATGCTTTCACTCAACAATGACAACAACATCAACACCAGAGTCCTTATACCCACTGCTATCGTTGCAATGCTCGAGTGAGGTGTGTGATTGATAAGCATAGCAGGGAAGTAGCTAGTATGGTAATTTCAGTGTGTAAAACCTGCAGGATGTAACCGAATGGGTGGACATTGAAAAAAGAAAAAGACATGATTTACTAATTTGTTAAAAGGTCACCAAAAAACATTTGTGCCAACTTATTTTCAAATCGTTCCTTAACTTTTGGACACGAAGATTTTAAAGTGTTCACTATATATACTCATTCAAGTGGACCGTGATGGTCCTAAATTGCTCACCTGATATAATAGAAATTAAATAGTGTTCTATGTGTTAACCCTATACATACAAATAAAACAAGAAACATTTCCCTTTGAACCTGTTTTGATGCCGCATTGGAGCCATGTATATCAACCAATCAATTTGACGTTTATAATGAGTTTCCCAACGAACAATTATACCAACTGATTATGGTAATATTGTGTACTTGTTTCGCAAAAATGTCCAATGATATTCTTCCTTATAGGTTACTATGGAAACAAAATACTACTTGTAAATGCACAATATCAAAATAAACAATTATTATTGCAGAGAAATATGAGCCTGTGAAACACAGTTCTGCTAATTAGGCCAAGGTATATTGAAACTAATTTGATTTTGACAAGACTCATCAATTATGATTTTGCTAAACCCTTTTCCGCATACAACAAATCTACAGAAGATGAGTCTGAGTTTGGTGAAAACGTTTGATAAACCTCTATAAATAGACGTTTAATGATTGCATAGAGTTAAAACATTGTACTAAAAGACGTAATTGCTCATGATGAGCAGTCTATCCTATTGCAGCAATGTTTTCAATGCAGTCAGCTGGAGCAGCGACAGAAAGCTTCTGTGTGTTTAAAAAGGCTAAATTGAAATGTTGTTTACCATTTCATAACATGAAAGCAAACGACAACCGTGACTAAAACATGCAAACAACACATAAATAATGTTATTTTTGTTCAAACTTCCTTAATGAAGAGTTTTGTGAAATAGTTTGTTATGAAACACTTGAAATAAATGTTAAACCCTATTTTTATCCCATTTAATCCAGAATTAAATGATCCAATTTCAAAGAAAATGTGCGTCTTAATGAAAGTGTAATGGTTGATTAGAGTTGAAACATCTAAGTTAAAGGATAAGTCGAATAATTTTCTACTTTTGTCACAATGCTTTCGAAAGCCGTTTGCTGCAGATGTGTGAAATGCTTTGCTTCGTCAAAATGTGTTTGCAAGCATGAAAGGTCTTATTATAAGTGAACTTATATTTATGCACCCAGCAAATCCTTGCAGCAAGTGTATTTTCACCAAGAAATAAACCACGTCATACAAAAACGACTTTCAAGTACCTTTAACCAGTTTAGATGAATATAAGCCTGCGCAGCCTGTTCAGGTCTGTGAATCCAGAAAAACAATGAGTTTATTACAAAAAATAGGACTAAAAGTATTTAATTTGAATATAACTGTCTTTGATTGAAAGAGGTTGGTTTGAGGTGGCAAATATACCCGGGGAAATTTCAGAACACAGGAATTACTTAACTTTGAACTATTTGTTCCGCTTTGGAATTATTTGTTTTGGCGGAACTTGAAATCGGCGGAGCTACCTGTATTTTTAGGAACGTAGTATCTACGAAAAACGGTTTATTAATTATGTTGACTCTGGAATGGATGTCTGTCGACAACCGTCACAAAACCATAATAGATACGGTACCTTTGTAAACGACAAATAGTCGTTGTATCCCTGTGAATTCAACAACTAATATCGCATAATGAATAAAAGGTTTCCATTAGCATAGAAATGTATAGTGAACTGTCTTAGCTGTATATTCATCATGCGACATTTGATTATACACGGACAATCCCGCTCTTCGGAAGTAATCCGCTTACCTGTCTGAACGACGGCTGATATTATTGGTTGTCTTACTATAATCAAGTAACAGCGAGTTCCTTATTCTTCAATTAAAACATGTGAGTTTGCGTGTGTAAGGGGGCGAGATCATAAGTGAATTAGAAAAAAGAGGGAGAGAGAATGATACCTCCAGCGTCGACTACCATGTACTTTGATCCTGCTTGAAAATAACTCATAGTTGTATCCTTGTTCTTTACTAGTTGTAGATTCATACAGAATATCGAGGCCGCCTCTGGTTCTAAGGCTAGTACCAGGTCTTCATTTGCAATCCCAGTCTTATAAAATAAATAAATACTTTGCAAAAACCCAGTGCTGATAAAGTAGATTAACAAAGTTATTTACGAGGATTGTGGTTACACATTTTTCGACAGTATAGATGGACTATTATATTATCAATCCGCAGCCGAATACTCGGGGATATTTGGTATACACATATATCATTACTAGTATTTCAGATATAAAAGTGCATAGCTGGGACTCCGTAATTACAAAGGTTATACCTTGATGGCAGCCTCGTACATGAACTGTTTTGCTGTTTCATTCCATATGGCAGGCACTGTTATAACCCAAAACACATCCGAGTCTCTCACACCAAGGAATCTTTCCTTCACTGTACTCAGCATGTGGTTCTTTAGATAGCGAATACTCTCTCGAAACACATCCATAGCAGGCATGGGCTTTCCAAGTTCGTCTTCAATTGTATAGTTACGGTTAAGACGCTGAATAAACATGAAGGGGATTGAACAGACAAAGCTATTATTATTATTCACATCATGCGCTCAAATATTTTCCAAATGGTTACAATAAGATGGACACCACCAGGACAGAGGTAGAGGGCCGACTTTCAGAGACACGGTGGTGTTTAGTAGAAGAAGAGATATAAGCACTACTTCAATGGTGGACTTGGGGTCAGGTGCCACATCGTTCGACAGAGAGGCATCCTTGACGTTCTCTGGTGACGGCCGTATGTGCTACCAATTGCGAAATAATTATTTAAGTAAGTTCGTTATAAGCTCAGTCACCAAGGTATATAACTGATATATTAAATTCTTTGCTGAATTGTTTTTACCAAAGTATGTATTCAGTACACTCTACGAGTATAACTGTTATTGTGCTGAGACCATAAGGAATATATATATATATATATATATATATAAATACAGTGTAGTCAAGTCGCGACAAAATCAGTAGAACTATCACATACTGGTTGTTTTCTTTATATAGGTATTGGTTCTGTATTGATAAGAAATAATCCATACGATGAGCAATAAGAAAATATCAAGAATACAACCAATAGGTATATTTCTGACCTATAAACAATCAGTGAAATTAAAAGTTAATGCATGTCGTAATCTATAATTTTGTAGATTGTCACTAAAGGAAAATTCCTCCTATTTTGAAACCAGCCTATCAGTTTCGGAGGAGAAGCTTTTTAATGGAACTGGCCTCGCCATCGGAACCCATGGACAACTTCGATTACCAAACGAACATTCCATTGAAAGTATATTGTAGTCGGCCCAATTATTTTGAAGTATATTGTTTTCATTTATACCCCTTTCTGATGTCTGTCTTGGAAAACAGTGTTCTAAACGGGATGGATTATTTTTAACAATTCGTAAGAAGGGTCACCAAATGAACATTCCTGTAAACATTGAGAACGTTGTGCTCTGTTCGTTTAGTAATACTACTGGATGTCAATTGCCACATGCAATTATCCAAATTAGCCAATGTACGAAAACAACTAACTTCTCGGTTGACAGAAGTCTTACACGAAGCTTTAACATTATTTGTCCTGTTGGCTCGTTCTGGCGAGTTACCAACGAGACTACGTTCATATTTGTCATTCTGGAGTTTGGGTGTTCGCACTTTTGGTATGCAGTTGCATTCTGGAGCCCTTTAAATGTCGTGTTCGAGATCAAACAACTTGGCAAAATGTCGCCCAAACACGACAAATTCTTCGTCAACATTCTCAATGCCATATCTGTCGTGTTCTTGCGTCATTTTGTCGTTCTGGCTTGTTGGCGCTCCGTAAATACGCTAATACCAGATAGGAGAAATCAGCCGCCATACATACCTGTTTGTTATACAGACTCATTTTGAAATGTCTGAAGAAGTACCAGTCTTTGTGCTTCCCATCAAATGCTAGATCAGTATACTTGTTCTCGGCCTTGTATCCGAAAGCAGAAAACTCTTTGTTCCTGTCAAACAGAATGCAGGTAGGGACTTTGGAAGAATGTAGAGTTGTCGATCCGGATCGCCATGCAATTGTTGATATGTCTGTAGGGTTTTTATCTAGGTTATTCTTTAGGGAAAAGGCATAGCCACTGTATGTTGTCCCGAAGTCTATTGCCGCAAAAATTAATTTATTTTTATTCTGTCCCTTTCCCGAAGTTGCCATTCTGAAAAACATGTATCATTATTCATCCTTTGAAGATACACAATTGTGTCTATATGTAGAAGCATATACTGATTTTAATCGGTACATTTTTCTGGTGCGCAATGTCACGCGCAAATACAACACTATTGATTGAAATTTCGTACTTGACAAGGACAAAACCAGTTCCAAATATGGTAATGTAAGTTTCATCTTCATACCAGGTAACTATATATGACTATTTTCCTTTCTTTAGAATTATAATAGGTGTACACTAAAATAATCAATACTCTGAGCTAGGTCAAATTGAGGTATTTCAAGATGTGGCTTGACCTTTGGCCAAGTATACCGCTACTGCAACATAATATTCCAAAATGATTAGACTATCAGAATGATTGTCTTTGTGATGTTTTGGCTAAGTTTGAATCTGGGTAATGCCGCTAGGTCATAAGGTTAAAATTAAACAATACCTTGTGGACACTCTAGGTCACAAATTTAAAATTAGACAATACCTTGTGGACACTCTAGGTCACAAGGTTAAAGTTAGACAATACCTTGTGGACACTCTAGGTCACAAGGTTAAAATTAAACAATACCTTGTGGACACTGTAGGTCACAAGGTTAAAATTAAACAATACCTTGTGGGCACTCTAGGAAGGTTAAAATTAAACAATACCTTGTGGACACTCTAGGTCACAAGGTTAAAATTAAACAATACCTTGTGGGCACTATAGGTCACAAGGCCCACCTAAGACAATACTTTGTGGACATTCTAGGTCACTAGGCCAAAATTAGACAATACCTAGTGGACACTCTAAATGCCGCTTTTTTACTTTTTCAAAGTGAAACTATTAAGTTTGAATTTGGATCAGATCCGCAAAGAAATAGGTGTTTCGGTCAAATTAAAGTTCTACAGGGGATATTGTTTACTCAATTTTCAATTTTGATGTTAATAGGTTTTAACATATTTGCCTACAAGTTTTAATATTGGTCTTATCGAGTGTGTGTGTATATTTCTATCAGTATACTTCTTAAGGTATTGCTTATGAAAACCTACACATCTTATACCACGGTACTCAGGCGAGTGTTATATGGCCATCACCACCGTCTTGTTTGCAGAGTTATACCCTATACACACTGTGAAATTATTTCAATATCAGGTGAAAATCAAATGTTTCAATACAGTCCCACCTCTTGTGATTGCGGGAATAGTTTTTGAAAATATATCTTAAACTTTGTTTACTATCCAAATGTCTGCATGAATCTAAATAATTTGAAGGAAGATGACATTAAGGGGATGAACATTTGGTCGAGTTGTTACAGATATAATATTTACAACACACTGAAGGCATCGGGCGATTATTGACGCCGCGTGGAAGCGCGGCGTCAGTATGGGATAGGTTTTAATTTTGTAACATGCAATCGAAAAGGGAGAAACCAACCTTATTATTGTTAAGAAAAACTCTGTTATATGTTTGGAAAAAAAAAAAAACTTTATGAATAAATAAATTGTATAAAATGATTTAAGAAACAGCAAGATACGTATGACCGTTATTACAAAACTTTAGACACATTTAATGTGTATTTAATAACTTTCCCCCAATTTCCTAGGCTACGCTTTTTTTATAGTTTGGTTTACGACCCGATTCATCTGGCGATGTTTTTGCCTATTTACAATATTGAGATTTTTAAATAAATGGGTAATCTTTAAAAAATTCAAATTTGATTCATTTTAATTACTACATATAACAATAAAATTCTAGAAACTGTATAAACAACATTAACCCAACTATGCAATAGGCAGGGCCGTAACCTGACCCATTCTATTTTTTGTAAACGCAGCATGTCATCGCTTAACGATTTTTGTCATTCTTATTTAATAGAGTTGTCTCTGCTTCCTTCCATTATGAATACTTAGCTGTTTTCACGGTTTCATCCGATTTATAAAATTCATTGGATTCATATTCGGTTTTTCATGTTTCGTTCGAGATAAACGATTCGCTCTTTGCTCTTGGGGAACTGACTTGATCAGTTTCTTTTGTTTATTTTTCAGTTTTCTACTGGCATATTCAAAACGATTAAAGTGACATTCCAAACAAATAAAACAGACTTAATAATTCTTGCTATATGTTGACTATACATATGAACTTTTATAATGCTCAATCTTGATCATAAATATCTTTAATTGTTTTTAAATAATTCGTATTTTTGGTTCATATACTCCCGTTTTTGCTATCATACTTCTGCTACACTGGAAGGAGAATAGACTTCCCCCTCTCCTTCCAAAGCTTGTGTCACACTTAACTTATATCTATAGGCAATAAACCTTAATATATGTTAATATCTAAGCACCTGTGGTGAGCTATTCTGATAACTTTTTGTCCGTCGTCCGTCGTCTGTCCGTCGTCCGTCGTCGTTAACTTTTAGCTTTAAACATCATCTCCTCCTGAACCACAGAGCCAATTGCATCCAAATTTCACAGAAATGTTCATTTGGTGGCTCTCTTTCAAAATTGTTCAAAGATTTAAATTCCATTGCGAACTTTGGTTGCTGCGGCATCAGAAACGGGGCAAAATGTCCGAACTTTAAAAATCTTCTCCTCTGAATCTGCATGTCAGATTCCAATATAGTTTGGTAGAAATGTTCCTTAGGTGACCCTCTACGAAGATTGTTCAAGGCATACTGTTTGGTTGAAAACATGGCAGTCAGGAAGCATCAGAAAAGGGGCAAAATCATCTCGTTAACTTTTAGCTTTAAACATCATCTCCTCCTAAACCACAGGACCAATTTCATCCAAACTTCACAGGAAAAATGTTCATTTGGTGGCCCTCTTTCAAAATTGTTCTAAGATTTAAATTCCATTGAGAACTTTGGTTGCTGCGGCATCAGAAATGGGGCAAAGTGTCCAAACTTTAAAAATCTTCTCCTCTGAATCTGCATGTCAGATTCCAATATAGTTTGGTAGAAATGTTTCTTGGGTGACCCTCTACAAAGATTGTTCAAGGCATACTGTTTGGTTGAAAAACATGGCAGTCAGGAGGCATCAGAAAAGGGGCAAAATGACAAAATTTGGAAATTCCATATTTTTTTAAGTCCTTGTCTGATATTAAGAAAATTGAATAGGAATCTTACTTCAGTGATCCTCTACTTGATTTTTACAAGCCGTATTGATTGATTACAAAATCATAGCAACCTCGCGTCATCACAAAAGGGGTAAATTGAACTTTTAGCTACAAATGACAACTCCTACCATTCCACTCGACCAATTTCAACGTTACTTCACAGGAATGTTCCTTTGATGGTCCTCTTTCAAAATTGTTCAAAGACTTACATTCTATGTAGAACTTTTGTTGCTGCGGCATCAGAAATTGAGAAAAATACCCAAACTTTAAAAACCTCCATCTCCATAAAAAAAATTGACCCTTTCTGCTCTTGGTAACCTGTTTATATAGACTATGGTAGCCAGGTGAGCAGTATAGGCACATCTTGGCCTTCTTGTTTAAAATAAAGGGACATTTTGCCTTCTTGTTCGAAATACAGGTTATTTAAATGTACTGAACTGCATCTGCTTCCTTTAAGTCATGCTTCAAAATCATGCGCGGCGTCTTTGATGCTTTGCATCAAAATTCTTCTTGTAATAATCATGAGTAGTTCGTGCTCAGGTGAGCTATTAAAATGTATTTTCATTTTCAGGCCAAGTAGATAACCTAGATACACCAATAAAGACCGCGATATCTTGTGAATAAACAGATTGTTATTTGATACAGGTAGTATTGTATAAGAGTTTAACTCAAACTACGTAGGATTGAAAGCGAAACTAGATTTTCAGAAAATTGACATATATTTTCTGAATTTCTCCTCGCCATCTTTAATTTACTAAAATAAATTGTTTTACATGTATATATTCCACCCTGTTCGAGTAAATAATTACTTACCATTGGGGTAACTTATCAACTATTCAGTCAACCCTTTCCCACATGCAATAACTCTGTTGCACACAACTTAAAAGACAAACCGGTAATATGTGGAAAATCTCTTTAAATAAATTTGTATTTATTGAATCGAGCTGTAAACATTTTGGCCAAAGGGGAAATAGCTGTTTTCCAAAAGTCGTCTGCTGCAGATGTGTCTGTATACATGTGGGAAAGGATTAACTTATCGGTAGTTTCATAAAAGTAAATAACCATTTAAAATGACTGCTATCATTGTTTGAGTATGAATATCAATATAAAGTGTAAATAATATCTAAACGTATGTTGTTATGTAAAATAAAGCTTTTCAACATGTAATACATATGATGTTTACCTTTTCAAACTAATGGCGTCCTACGTGAATAACCTTTATATTGACATTTCGTGTTCACTCAGCAAACCTGTTGTGTAACTAAAAAACAATTCCGCTTTTAGATCCTAATAAACTTCCTGGTTTAAATCGTCCAATCGATCGATTGAAGTACGTGTTGGTACGAAACTAAACGCAATCTTTAACCATATAGCCGAGCCCCGGTAGATCAGTCGGTACCTTACGCGGGCTGTCAATCCAGGGGGTGTGAGTTCCAACCCAAGCTTGGCTAACATTCTTTTTCTACGTTTGACAAAAGTCACTGTGACAATCGTCATTCTTCCACCAATGGGCTTCCAAACTATGTGGAAAAGCAGCCAGTTGCTTGGAAAGAGCGTTGTGTTGAGTACTAGTGTGAGAAAGCCAGGAAACACAGGAGTAGGTGAACTGGCCGCTGTGATATGACTGAAAATGTTGAAAACGGCGTTAAACCCAAATCACGCTCACAAGACGGAGCAGTGAACAAGCGGTATTAACTCCATTGGTTATGCAGAACTGTGTGTAATTATGAGACAGTTACTTCGTACCCTAGTTATTTTGTACCCTGTCGCTTTCGGTTGTTTCGTACCCTAGTTATTTTGTACCCTGTCGATTTCGGTTGTTTCGTACCCTAGTGTCATTTATAGTTTAGTTTAAACATATGTTATTACCAAAATAACATTTAGTATTTACAAACATACATATGTGTACATAGTTTAATATTTATATAAAGGCAAAGGGGTCTGGCCACAAGATCTCTCAACTTAGGAAAGGCCATTCCCGAATCATTTAAATTACACATTTGTAATGTCTTCTATATTACAATAATTGTATATGTTTTAGCTATTTATTTTTTTTGAAGACATATATTCCGTTCCAGTTTTGAAATTTTTTATACGAAAATGTTCAAAATAATTTATTGGTAAGTAAATGAAAAAGAAAGAAAAAAAAGAAAAAAGGGAAAAACAACAGACAGATGTTTACAAATAGAACAAGATAATAATCTGGAAAGAAATTCTGAAGAAAATTCAAATTGTGTAATCAATAATAGTGTTGAAATTTAGATATTTATGAAGTTTCTATTCCTGGAAAATCATTTGAAAAGTTACACTATAACTATCAATTGATATATAGAATCTATAGAATACTTTTAATGTTTAAGAAAAAGGAAAAAGGAAAATAAATTGATATATATGTCAACCGGAATTCAAAGGACGGATAGAGTCAGCCTTTTGTTGTCATTTATAACAGATAAATTAAATCCTAGTGTTATTTATAACAGATAAATTAAATTCTAGTGTCATTTATAACAGATAAGTTAAATCCTAGTGTCATTTATAACAGATAAATTAAATCTAATCATATTGTATATGTTTACAATATCTATTTCAAAATATTTAGTGGTATTGTTGGTTGATTGATTGGAGTTTAACGCCGTTTTCAACAATTTTTCAGTCATATCACGGCGGCCAGTTCACCTACTCATGCGCTTCCTGGTTTTCCCACACCAGTACACCACACAACATACTTTCCAAGCAACTGGCTGCTTTTCCACATAGACTGTTAAACAGCCCATTGGTGAAAGACGAATGACGCAGGTCACAATGACTTTTGTCAAACGTCGGAAAGAATGTTGGCCGAGCTGGGATTCGAACTCACAACCCCTGGATTGACAGCCCGCGTCGCTACCGACTGAGCTTCTGGGGCTCGGCTTAGTGGTATTGTACGTGATAAAAAGTTTGTTTTTATGTCATTTCGTCACAACTTTTGTTATAATAACAATGTGTTAAATCATGTCTGATGAAATCTTAATTGTTTCTCAGCGTGCCTTTAAGTAAATCATGTCTGATGAAATATTCGCTGGCTTATCTTTATATATATATATATATGTGTGTGTGTGTGTGTGTGTGTGTGTGTGTGTGTGTGTGTGTGTGTGTGTGTGTGTGTGTGTGTGTGTGCATGTGTATGGTCTACGTTGTGAGGACTGAACATTGGATACATATCAACGGTCAGAGGACTTTTTACATTCTGAGGACTTACACTCAGGTCCTCGGAAAGTTTTCTTGATATAAATCACCATTATGGGGACTAAGTTCTAAACATTAAGAAACATGGTTGTCCTCGTATAGTCTAGTCATTCTGGCATTCAAGGTAGAACAAATTGCAAAAGAATTATTTTTTGCGATAAACTGTTGTTGAAAATGTACTTTAAAAGATGTAAAAATTTGCAAACCCAAATATAGGGGGAAATGAGAAAAATAACATCTTAAAGTTCATAAATTTACTAAACCTTTGTCATGGCAAAATCCGACCACCATACCAATATATAGTTATGACGTCATGCTACATGACGTCATAAATGACATCATAAACATGGCCGACTTTTTGCAGTTTTTATCTAACCAGTTTTCGCGAAGGTTTAAATAACCATTCTTGAGGTGATTTCTACAAATTAAGGTGAGTTATTTAACAATTTATTTTTTGTAAATGATATATTAGACTGTGTAACATTTTTAAACTTTTAAATCAACCGCAATTGAAAATAAAACGTATTTAAATCTGATGGTAAAAGGGAGTTAAATTTCACATCAGGTCTTCTGTTTTCAAGTAAACTTTAAAAAATGATCATTGATGATTGATATATATGTATTAAACAACTAAAAATGATAACAAACATCAAATATTAACTAAAAAAAAAAATGTTATCACTGTTATGACTGTTTTTTTAAACTACGGAAGCCATTTTGTGCCATAATTTCTTACTTTCGCGATTCTTTTTTCATAAAGTTCCACTTATCATTTCTGTCTTCTGTCCCTTATCTTACATTCTAGGTCTAGACAAAGACTTTGCATATATTTCAACTTAGATGTAAAGTAATAGATGAGGGAAATCATATCATTTAATCTCATTACACAGTATCAGTATTAGTTAATAGTCCTGATTTTATTTTAATAACTATTTATTCTTATCATAACTAAAATCATACTATATGAACTGAATAAATTCCACAAAGTCAAATGAAGATAAATGATACCAGTAGTACCGAATGATTATATTTTAAATCACATATAATTTCACTAGTCAAATCCGAATAGAGACATTTTGGGAATATTTCTGTGTCATGCTATGGTTTCCTAAAACTACAGTACGACTTGATATTATGCAATTTTATTGTGATATTTTTCAGTGATGAGATATGTTTACACCATACGACCAACATGAAACCATTGATAATGCATACCGTCATTATATACTTGTGTAAGTATTTATAAATCCTTCTTTATTTTCAAAATGGCTTATTTTAAGTAATAATTAATTATAATCAATTGAATGGTCATTTCTTTTTATCTGCTTTATTTTTTTACAAAATGGGGTATTATTTGCTGTTTTAATTTGTTACAAATACAATGTAAAGGAGGATGGTAAATTAAGTATATCATAAATCAATTATATTTACTTTGTTGCTGAATCATATATCATATATATATAAAGTGTCCTTTTCTAGTACTAAATTTGATTTTTTTTATACAGGTTACCTAAAGATGAAAGAAGATGATCAAATATCAAAGCAATGTCAAAGGGTTTCAGACATAATTAAGTAAAAAGGTAGGACTTAATACTGAAGTTTGTTTATGTCTGTCTGTCTGTCTGTCTGTCTTCCTCTATATAACTTTTGTTTCATTTTGAGCACAGGTAAAAGAACCCCTTTGTTTTTCTATGGAAACGAAACAAATAAAAAAAATATATATATCTGTTAAATCTATTTCAATTCAATCATTTTTTGAAATGAATACATTATTGTTTGTTGTAGGTCAAGAAAATATGAACCAGTTAGGAGACTGCACCATTCAAAGACCAGTTTCCATTCAAAGACATACGTCAACATTACAGGAAACAGTCGTCGATGATATTTCCTGCAATTCTAGATCAAGAAATTTCTTTGATTTTAAACACAAATGCCTTTTTTGTGGAAATGATATCAAGCTCAAATATGTAAAAAGAAAAAAAGTAATGGTATTTACCCAGTAAGAACTCTTGATTTTCAAAAGGCTATTGAGGAAAAGTGTCAAAGTAGAAGCGATGACTGGGCAAGTATTGTTTTAGGTAGACTTACCAATGTAATTGACTTGCCAGCAGCTGATGCATTATACCACCAGTGCTGCAATGTTAATTTCAGAACTGGCAAGAACATACCTAAATGCTTTCAAAATGACGTTAAGTTTGACAAACTCACTGTAAAATCACCTGGTAGACCTGTTGACATAGAAAAGGAAAGTGCCTTTATGGACATTGTGTTTTTTGTAAATGAATCAATGGGTAATGTTGTAACTGTTAAATCTCTTGTTGAACGCATGAATAATAAATGTAACGGTAAAGCCTATAGCTCGAAATACTTGAAAACTAAGCTCTTGGAACATTTTGGATCTAATATTCTGATAACTGAGTTAGATGGGAAAAGCGATACTGTTAGTCTCAAAGCTACTGCTGCATCTATCCTTCATGCATTTCACAAGAACCCCAAACCAAAAAACTCAGAAGAGGAAAAGATCCAGATTATAAGAGCAGCAGCGAGGTTGATTAAAACCGATATTCAATCAATCGAGTCTTCTAAGGCTGCGTATCCATCATCAGAGGAAATAGGTTCTGTTTCATGTAATGTTAATTATTTTCCTGACACTTTGAACGTTTTTCTCAGGGGTGTATGTAGTGAAAAACATGTTGATTTAAAAGAAGCTGCTATTGGTCGATCAATCATTCAGGCTTGCAGACCAAAGGGCGTTATAACACCTCTGCGGCTTGGTCTTGGAATTCAAATGCACCATCATTTTGGATTTAGATTTTTAATCGACACTTTGTACAACCTTGGTTTTTGTGTGTCATATAGAGAAGTTCAAAAATATGAAGTAAACTCCGCTGCAGCCTATCTATTCTATTCCGGAGTATTTTCCAGGTAGCTTTCTACAATTTGTTGCCGATAATGTCGATCACAACTGCAGAACCATTGATGGTTACAACACTTTCCATGGAATGGGCATAATAGCATGTACCACACCTTCAGCAAAGGTGCATTTTCTTACTCCAAGATCTGACGTTACACCAAGTGAAATTGGGGAACTTGGTAAGATCAACATAAGCTATTTCAAATTTTCAGATGAAGATGTTTCTGTCAGAACATATGATAAATTGGATCTTGTTAAATTCGAAGATAAGCAGAAAAGAATTGCTCTATTGTCGAAGGTTATATGGACTGTGAGACCTCACAAACCAGCATGGTCAGGCTTTATGCAACTTCTACAGCGTGGCAATCATCCTGGTGAGTCCAGCATTACGTTCTTACCAATGATAGACATGAACCCCAGTGACATGTCCTGCATATATACAACTCTTTTATTTGTTGTAAAACAGGCTGAAAGATATGGAGTCACGCCGATCGTAACATTCGACCAGCCACCGTTCCTTAAGTCTTCAACCGTGATACATAACCAACCACTAAGAAGTCCTTTAACAAAGATTGTTCTACGACTTGGAGGCTTCCATACACAAATGAGCTTCTTAGGAAGTATAGGCAATTTAATGATGGGTTCTGGATTGCAGGAATTGCTCGAGACCATTTACGCTCCAAATGCGGTTATGCATATGATGTCCGGTAAATCGGTTTCAAGGGCTGTCCGTGGTCATTTCTTAGTTGACACTGCTTTACATGCTTTGTTAATAAACAAAGTCTACAATATCGACAACTTTCCAGATACAACCGACGATGGTGCCCAGATAGATCCATGTGAGACAGATGATCAGGAATTCAGAGAAGATACTACTGAAGATAGTCCAGCCAATATTGATGGAAGACACATACTTTGGTTGGCAGGTAAACTATTTGATGCTCTAAAATCAAATCAACTTACTTTGGAAGATGCTGCTGATAATCGTTGTCTAACTATTATTGAGGATGAACTTAAATCGGAAAGATTACATGAAAATAGCACATCCGACTTGTGGTATCAGTACATGGACATGGTAGCCATTCTTGAGCAATTTTTGAGAGCTGAGCGCAGTGGTTACTGGGATCTTCATTTAGCATGTGTCAATGATATGCTCCCCTATTTTGCTGCTTCAGGTCATCATCTGTATCTAAAATCAGCCTATATATATTTGCAAAATATGTTGCGTCTCAATACTGAACATCCAGATGTTTATCAGGCTTTTAAAAGTGGCAATCGTGTAGTAAGAAGGACTGACCGATTTTGGGCTGGACTCTCTACTGATCTCGTCATTGAACAAGTGTTGATGCGGAGTATAAAAACAACAGGCGGTCTGACAAGAGGACGTGGAATGACAGACATCCAACGAGCACAATGGCTTTTATCTATGCCAGCCTGTGCTGACATTAACAATGCAATGCAAGCTATAACGGGAACAGAGTTTCAAACAAGTGAACAACATAAGGAGATAGGCACTAGCCGTATACTCAGGGACACAAAATATACCCAAACTCTGTATGCGTTTATCAAAGATACTGGTCTTTTCACTGATGAAGATTCATCATTGCGTAACATAGAAACGGGTGTAACAGCAGAGCCAAAGGTTAATGTGGACAAAGCAGTGGACATTAGGAAAACAATGCTATTTGATATGGAAGGAAAATCAGTTGACAATTATTCATTGAAAAGGTCAAAGGTTGTCACTCTAAACTCAAGGTCAACTGTAAAATGGAAGGATGAAGTAATTGAAGTTGACCCACAGTTATTATTTCAAAGACTGACAGCAGCTGCAAATCGGAATGTTCCTGAAATGTCTGAGGTGTTTGAGTATGAATTATGCAACATTCCATCAGCCCTCTTTGATAAAACTGGACCTCCAAGACAAGCAAATAAAGCATCATTAGCCGACGCATTATGGAACCTAGGAGATTGTGGTGTTGGAAAGTTACCAACAGATGCAAGTTTTATATTGGATGGGGGCTCTCTTATTCAGCGTATCTCTTGGCAAAAGAATAGTACATTTGGTGAAATATGTAACCAGTATTTGACATTTTTACAGCACAAATACCCCAATGCAACTATTGTATTTGATGGCTATACTTCACCAAGTATAAAAGACATCACACACATAAGGCGTACAAAAGGGCTGGTTCATCCGACAGTAAAATTCAAAATGGATACACCATTTAGGTTGAAGAAAGAGAAATTTCTGAGCAATGAAACAAATAAACAGAATTTCATTTATCTACTTGGTTCATTTCTTGAGGGAGCAGGAATGACAGTAATTCATGCAGAAGATGATGCAGACACACTGATCGTCGAAACGGCAATTCTAGAAAATGATCATAAAAACACTATTGTTATCGGCGAAGACACTGATTTACTGATACTTTTTTGCTTCCATGCAAAATTAGATTCGTTTGATCTCTTCTTCAAGTCTGACATAAGACGACCACATGGAAATTCAAAAATATGGCACATTCAAAACACAAAACGTCTCCTAGGTCCAGAACTTTGCCAATCATTACCTTTCATTCATGCTTTCACAGGCTGTGATACTACATCTCATATGTATGGTATAAGTAAAACTGCAGGACTTCGGCGATTCATAAATGACATCGATTTTCAAAACATAGCCAAAATGTTCAACGAAGTCCTTCCACATGATGCTGTTATCAAAGCGGGTGAAATTGCTATAGTTAGCCTTTACAGTGGTATTCAACAGGAAGGTCTTAACGTTTTGAGATTTCGAAAGTTTTCAAACAAGGTTTTGACAAGCAATGTACCCATTTAGGTCCATACTTTACCACCAACTGCTGCTGCTGCGGTGTATCACAGTTTAAGAGTGTATTTGCAGACACAGATATGGATAGGTAACACACAACTGTCGCCAGTAGACTATGGATGGCAACTTGCAGAAGGCCGTTTTATCCCAGTTAAAACCAACTTACCTCCTGCACCTGATAGATTACTCAAAATTATAAGGTGCAACTGCAAGCAGACACAAAGAAATGTACCTGTCGCAAACATGGTCTAGACTGCTCACCAGGTTGTGGCGCATGTCGCGGCAATAGTTGTTCTAATACACCTCCAATAGAAGAGGAAGATGAAATCTGATGTATTTAAGCTTCCAATGATAATAAACATTCAATTAGTAATTTAAAAATGCAGAAAACAAATCAGCTAAATATACCTCGTACCACGGAGGGTTGAATAAATTAAATATCTGCCCCATTTATTGGAAGAATTTATTATTTAATCAAAACACTTAACAAACACGAGCGTGTAAGATTAGTAAACAGATATATTTGTATATTAATATTCATTAAAACTTTTTTGTTTTTTTCGTGATTTGTGAAAATTCCCCCTTTTAATGATCCATTTATGTTTAAGAATTGAAAATATGTTCCTGAGGTTGACTTAAAATGGTTTTTACCATTGACATATACGCATTTTCGTTCTTTTTTACGGGGTTTTGATTAGGGGAGACCGGGGATAGTTGTTACACGGGGTAAGTTGTTACACTGTAAATTATTTGTTGATGATGTCGTTTATGACATTAGTTATGACGTGTATACGTTGACGTTGACAGCCACCATATTTAACGGAGCCTGTTACCATATATAACGCAAACCATTGTTTCTAGATGAAAAAGTTAAATTTTGAGCTACGTAAGTAAATATTGATTTCTTTAAAACTTTTTCGTTTCACGTTCACGTATTTAACGTATCTGATGATTTATAAATGCATTTTGACTAAGTAAAGACTTGCGTTTAAATGTATGTCTTCATCAATGACGCAGCAACAAACAAGAATTGTCTACCTCGGATTGTGTTACTTGAAGTATTGTCGGGGCTAGTTGATACACTGGGCAGGGGGCATGATGTTACAGTGTAACAACTTGCCCCGTTCGCTTGATTAACTAGTAAATGTTAACAAAAAACAATGCTCTTACAATATCATGAGTATTTTCACTGTGAATCTACATTATTTAAATGCTATTAGCTCTTCACAATGTTCTCCTTTATTCCAGAGTGGTAAGAAACTACATACGGAAAACAAATAGAGGGGAAACTGCGCACGACTTGGTCCAACATGGAGTGAACGAGATCATATGTTTAGGGCGCTCTATCCGATCCCCGGCCTTGTAAATTGGTATGAACCCTATAACTCTCTGCCGATACGTAATGCAAGCACAAGTTATGGGTTCACGTAATTTACAAACAGGATATCGATCACCTCAACGAGTATTTTCAACGGACCAGGAGAATGTTTTATAAGACTATATCATAAGGTCAGCAAACACTTATTTAGGGTTATCACCCAAGGATGTTAGAGTCCTAGTATATGAATTCGCTCTTGAATTCGGAGTGACAATACCGAACCTTATCATGATAACATTGAAACTGAACAACAGACCTCCGGATGATATAATGGACACCCTTTCGCCATGATAAAAGCCCAATTGCGAGACATAAGTAGGGAGGATGCAACTGGGGATGGACATTGCTTGCTACACGCCGTAGCTGTAGGTCTTGCCGAAGAGGGAATAGAAGTTGCAGCCAGTGAATTGCTATGCACAATGCTGGTGTGTGAAATAACAGACCAGCTCGACAACAAGCCTGATCCGATGGTCTCTCCAGAAAGAATACGCCCATTCCCAAAAGCACACACAAGAAAAAATACAGGAGGACGAAAGAAACGAAAAGTGCAGTTCTTACTGACACACCAGAAAATAATGCGATTGAAGAGGGAATTTAGGCTGAAACAAAATAATTCAAAAACTGGAATACATTCTAAAAAGCAGATAAAAGGTCACTCAGTAACAGCAGAAAAAAGAACTGAAAAGAAGAATAAGAAACGTAGTAAAGCCGACGCAGAAGTGGATTCGTTAGATTACGAAGAATGCTTTTGCTCAGTATGCGTCGAACCTTACTCCAATATTCGTGCACGAGAGGCATGGATCCAGTGTCAGGGGTGTAAGGGTTGGCCACATGAGGAGTGCACTATTGTCCTCAAAAACATTGTGTACATCTGTCACAATTTGAATCCGATGGGGGAAGCGGATCTGCTGTAAGATAGGTCTACCTCCTGCAGAACTTTGATTAATGATTAGTGTTTACATTTTGGTGACTGATTAAAATCATTAACCATGATATCGTCCAATGTCACGCCAGGCTCATTGGACAACATATTTAAGTTGTAATACGGGATTTTAAAGAACTTCGAAAGTAAAATAAGATTTTTGAAAATACAGTTTATCATGTTTAGATTATACGTAGATCTAACAGTCAAGAGAAAAATACATGAATATATATTTATTTCAGAAAACCACCAATAAACATAAAGCACATAGATGATTAAATTAGTAGACCTCTATGTGATATTGTTTCAAATATTAGAACTGTTGCCTTTAATAAAAGTCTTAATGTTTTTCTAGTGTCAAATATAAATTGTAACAATTTACCCCGGGCTCTGTAACAACTTATCCCATTACCAGGGTAAGTTGTTACATTTCACTTACCTCTTATATCTAGCTGGTTTGAGTAGAAATATTTGTTATGTATACGTTGCTATACATTTTTATAAAATTCAAACAATGAGCTTTACATAATGATATGGACTATCTAAATCGGCAAAAAATTAAGAAGATATACCCCAAAACGTGAAAAATGTAACAACTATCCCCGGTCTCCCCTATGTGAAATTTGTGTGTATACCTTCAACATTACCATCAACTTTCAATTTAAATACATACTGAATATATGTTAACGCTGCTATGATGTTATACAAGACTGTATAAAAAATGTTTATCTGCATCATCTGCGAAAGGTAAATTGAATAATATATAGCCCTCAATAAGGTGTTAAACTTATAGTCATAGAAAAACAAAAGTCTATGAAATAAAACCGTGTGATTCGGTTGAAATTGCGGATACAAAACATATTGTTTTGTGTCATTATTATTCAATAATAGATGTATAACTGAGCGTTGCTTAACGAAAACAAACCTTCATGCATTTGCGAGCGTTAAAGAAACAGATAAGCGTGCAAATTCATACAATTTAATTCGCATCTAGGTGTATAGGTAGAACCCTTTGTTATACTTCGGACACACAGTATACACCTGGCTCAAGTGTGGTGTATGTGCGGGTAGATCTTAATCTACACTTGTCGAAAACATCATAGACAGTAGAAAACAGCATCATTATATTATGTACACAACATACCGACTCCAGTTAAACGGTGCTGTTAGTACTATATTGCTAACGTGATTTGGAAGAAAAATTGATCATGAAATAATTTCTCAACGGGTGTTGCACTTGCAGGAGTCTGACCTGAAAATATGTTTGTTTCATTCTACATGTACTACATCAATCTGCATTTATGATAGAAGATATATAATATGTATAATCTGTGAAGGATGCGTGTTTCATCCTCAGAGGATGTTAATACATGCATCAGTCAGGTGCAAAACCATAAAGTGATAGTATAACCAGTGATACTGGTAATTCAGTGGCTATCTAGATTTTGACATGGATTTAGTTCATGGAGAAATGAATCTTATATCAAAATGGTTTGTATAAGATGACAAGAAGAATCCTGGAATCACTGTTTATGTTGTAATATACCTGAAGCAACAATGATTCTAGATATTTTCTAAACCTTTAGGAAAACGCAGTTTGATGAAAGGATCTTGACCAGTTGTTAGGTTTATGCTGTATCCCGTGATTCATTTAGGATAATTGTACTTTCAACGATACTTCTGTCTGTTAATACGGTGATAAGATGTAGATTTTACTATAAGTTTTTTTCTTGCAATATTAAACCCATTATTCATTCTAGGCAACTAACTGTCTGTAAATGTAAAGGGTATTTGTTATGTTTCAATACAATGTAATGCCGCCATGCAGCGGTGGTGTACACTATTTACATGATGCCAACATAATGAAAGATCTGCCTGGTGGTTGTTATTTATTCTGCATCCAAATCAAGATGTTACATGGTACATGCCATAGGACATTAATGTAGAGTTATGCTATATTATATACATATGGTACTATCATCTTCATGCATATGTGGCTAATGAATCCTGATAAGCTTATGCATTTGTTCAGTTTGGTCAGGATCGCCCATGTCCATGCACTTTTACATTCTTCCTGAGAGTAAGTTTGAAAGAAATGTTGAAAGCCAACTTAAGTATGAAATATAAATGAAATCGGTATTGATTGAAAACCTCTGTAGGTCGGTTTGGTATATATATATATGTGTTTTCTCTTCTAAGTATCTATGTATATGTTGTTCTCTTCCATGCATCTATGCATATATGTTGTTCTCTTTTATGCATATATATGTTTCTCTCTTCAATGTATATATATATGTCTATTTTGTTATCTGTCATGTATGTTTACGGCGATGTAAAATAACTTTATATGCCGAATAAATAAACTTGAAACTTGGTAGTGCATGGCGCATCGACGTGTGTCGTTATCTATTCATCCAAGCTGTCATGAATGCAAAATATTGCAGATATGAATAATTTATTTGACAAAAACACACCTGAACATTTTGCTATATATTTATCCCAGCTGTCATGACTGCAGAATAATGCAGATCTGAATGATTATTTGACAAAAACACACCTGAACATGTTATCTATTTATCCCAACTGCCATGTCTTCCTCCACTGATGAACAAAGTGTTGTTTGATTATAACGAATTTAAGCAGAATGTTGCTTATCTGAATTTAAATAAGAGAAAATGATAACAAATATCATCATTTGTTAAATTGAATTTACTTATATAACAAGGCATACTTCGATTGTGATGCAAGTTTGTTGTTGTTATTTGTTAAAAGTCATTCAATACTTCAGTTATACGTACAACACAGATATACCGGAGCGTTCGTAGTACTATCCAAACAGCCAAGAGTACTAAAGAGTGGGTTTGACTATTGTCAATTGAGAATTGATATTGCACCGACAGGAACTCGAACACTGATCTCAGATCTTTATGAGGTCGCTATAATCTCAAACGACACAAGTTTAAGGAAATTGGATAAATTTGAAATAAGACCTCGCTAAACGATTACTATAAGAAAAGCCGAATCTAAATACATGCAATTTATTTCCTTCAATATAGTAGATCTAGATTGAATATATTTTCCGGATTTGTTACTAAGTTTGTAAGCAATCGATACTCCCGGCGGCATTCAAATAATCATGTGGTTGCGTAGAATTATTGTTCGTGTAGAACAGGAAATAAGACTCCAACACCATGTCATACATGTACTTGTTTTTCAGCACGACCCTAACATCTTGTTCAAAACCCCGTGCTTTATGGCGCTGTCACACTATTGCGTATCGTATTAGCGTATACCAGCGTATGAAAAATACCACGCATACGCTGGTATACGCCGACATACGCTAGGCGTACGTTAGACATAGGTTGTCTACGTTTCAAGCACGGTCGCATACGCTGGCATACGCTAGCATACGGCGAGGCAGTATATTTTTGTTAAGCATGCCTAAGAAAACTGCGTATTCGGACGTTTGGTTTATACGCAAAGCAGACGCAAGGCTGAAAACGCTAGAGTTACGCTAAAGGTGAGTTACTCATATTTCGAGTACGCTGACATATTCTGGCATGAATGTGTACCGTACAGCTAGCGTATTGATGGCGCACGCGTTACTTACTTCTAACGTATGTCTGACGTACCTGCAACGTATATATATAGACATCTTGGTGTATGCCTGACGATTGAGTAACGTATACATAACGCACAACTAGCGTATGATTGGCGTATGGCAAGCGTATGCCCTGAGTATTGCCAGCGTTTTGATAAAGTGTATTTAGAGGATCCCATTTTTAGATATTCTACAGTTCTTCTTGGACTTATATGGGCATTTTGTCACGTGATAGCGGTACGCTAGACATGCGCAGTTCATACGCTACTCATTCGCTAGCTATTTGCAGACTACGATGGTAATACGCTTTACATACGCTGGCAATACGCTACTCATACGCTACTCATAGGTTCAATACGGTAAGTATACAAACAATTCTCAATTTCAAGGGCTTTTTGTTCGTATGAAAATAAATTTATGAATTTTCATACGCAACTAATACGTTTCTCTCATACACAGTAGTGTGACAGGGCCATTTAATTGCACCACCATTCGATGTAGTACTGCTTTACAGGTGAAGTTATACGCTGAATGACTTAAAATGTACTCAAACCATTTTGATAACATTAAGAATAACTTTGCTGTGTAAATGATGAAATTGTTTGAGCGTCGAACATAAATCATGAAAATGGGGTATCACTAAACAGAGTCTGGTAGAGTCCGGTAGAGTCTGGTAGAGTCTGGTCGTCAAATATCCCATTATATTACTGTTTTGTTGTGTTTTTGTATTGAAATGAATAAAATAAAGTGCCATTGTATCATATAAATAAAAATAAAAAAGGTATTTGCCTATTTTAGTTCATTTTTGAGTGAATATAGAAATATATGCGTGAACACAGACACTGGTAGAGTCTGGTCATTATTAAGCAATAATTACAAAGTTTTATACGATTTTTAAGTTATAAAAAGTTTAATTTGATTTATATGTGTCATATTATATATTTATTTCTTATATTATTTCAGCTGATAATCGGGAAAATAGTGGAAGATTGAGGATTTTTAACGATAACATTGTGTTTCGTAAATCAAAATGGCTGACTGAAATTTCTGTTTATAATGCGGCCCTATCGTACATCTTGAACGAGTAATACACAAAATTCTCTCTCTATTATGGGCCAACTAATTGATTAGGTGTGATCAACAGATTAGTGTTATAATTACCAATATTTTAAATGTATGAAAACTACTTGATTGGAATAATTTTATGTTTTATATGTCATTAACATTAATTAAACCAAATGCTTAGAGAACTATATACTTACTTAAAAGTAATTCATATGAAATTGCAGGATAAATTGAGTTACATCGATCAGAGTAAATTAATTCTTTGTTCCGACGAAGAGTTTTCGACTTGTAAAGCCATTGACATATGTTTCCCACAAGCCACAAGAGTTCTTTGCGCGAAAAATTTGAAGGATAATGCGGTAAATAAACTCAGTAAGTGTCTTCCTCAACCTGAGGTTAACCGCATTATTTGTAAACTCTTCGGTCCTAATGGTATCTTAAGTGCTGAAACTGCAACCTCATTCACAGAAATGAACCAAGAAGTATCCAAATTTAACATATTTAGAACGGATACTTACCAATTTGGAGAAGCATATGTTTCTCCCCAAACTCAAACATCCCTGGCTACCACAACAATGGTTTAATAATGCAAATGAGTCATACAACCATGTTATTAAAAGGACGACAAACTGGGTAGTCCAGAAATTGCCCGACATGATAGAAAAGTTACAATAACTTGAACAGTGTCAAACTCTAGATGTGAGAGGCGCATTGCACGAATTGGGTAAATATTGTTTGGCGACACAAGCGTCGGTGCTACATGTTTCTCATGCTACATGGACACAGTTAAGTCCTTACCAGAGATCAAGGCGATTTATGAAATTATTGAACTTTAAGTCGCATCACATTTCAAACATCACATCAACAGATAAGCAACTAACATTACCATCCATTACGAGAATTGCACGAAAACTCGGCACGCGCAAACGCCTGAAAAATTGCAAAACATACACAATTGAAAATAAAAAAACACATTCATGTAAAAAGGCCTGCATATTTTAGTTGCAAACCAACAACAATATTTTTTTTATCAATCATTCGCTAATACCTGTATGTCAGTTGTACATTCGACATTTTCAACAAAAATTCCTCTATATCTGTCTAGAATGTTAACGCTAGGAAAAAGTTTAAATTTGAGTACTGGTTATGTCACCAGGAAGCAGACATAAAGAAGCGGAAAATATAAACCAAAAACAATGAATAAAAATTCCAAAAAATGGAGCTCTGTGTGTAGGGTCGTTTTTGTTCACCTAAAATGAGATCACATCACCAATTAGAAACGAATTGAATCAAATACACCTTAATCTTGAGGATACGAAATAAACCGGCATACATCTGTTAGAGATTCGGGTTGAGACAAATTTGTTAAGGGAGAATTCCTGGTTTGTCCTTTGCGTATCACTCGATTTAATAGCGAGCTGGCAGGGGAAGGGCTCTATATTGACTTATAGGTTTCGCGGGTAATGTTGGCCCCGGGTTCACATGTCGGCAATGTCTGCATGCTAAACAAGTGCTGCGAGCACCCTAAGCTAGCACGCTCAACAGTGGTGCAGATACGGCCGGTAGCTGGGTGCTGCTGCTCGGCCATGCTTTGAATCTCTATCAAATGAATGTACATAGAACCAAAATCATAGAATAAAACAAATCCAAAAAATGGAGCTCTGTGTAGGGTCTTTTACGGCTCTATTTTGGTAACCTAAAATGGAAAACATAGAATAAATTCCCAAAATGATATAATATAGATCCAAACATTAAATTTAAGGCCATGAGAGAGTTCCTCCACGTGGTGTGGCCTGGATACAATATTTCGCAAAATGCATTTTATGAACTATATTAGGATATACAATTATTTTTTAAGTTAAAATATTTTTGCATATTTAAAAAAAAAAAAGGGCAAATGTGGTTTAGTTTGATTCTACTTTTTGCGGAATGTAGTAACTACACAGTCTCTTTAATTTCATATGAATTACCTTTAAGTAAGTATATATAGCTCTCTAAGTTTTTGGTTTAATTAACGTTAATGACATATCAAACATAACATTATTCCAATCTAGTAGTTTTCATACATTTAATATCTTGGTATTGTTATAATATAATTATAACACTAATCTGTTGATCACACCTAATCAATTAGTTGACGCATAATAGAGAGAGAATTTAGTGTATTACTCGTTCAGGATGTGCGATATTGCCGCATTATAAACAGAAATTTCACGTCAGCCATTTTGATTTACGAAACACAATGTTATCGTTAAAAATCCTCAATCTTCCACTATTTTCCCGATTATCAGCTGAAATAATATAAGAAATAAATATATAATATCAAATTAAACTTTTTATAACTTAAAAATCGTATAAAACTTTGTATTTATTGCTTAATAATGACCAGACTCTACCAGTGTCCGTGTTCACGCATATAATATTTCTATATTCACTCGAAAATGAACTGAAATAGGCAAATACATTTTTATTTTTATTTATATGATACAATAACACGTTATTTCATTCATTTCAATACAAAAACACAACAAAACAGTGATAAAATGGGATATTTGACGCCCAGACTCTACCAGACTCTACCAGACTCTGTTTAGTGACACCGATGAAAATGACGTCGAATGCATTTCAGCAATTAGTAACACACGTCTATTATTGACGTCAATATTTGTCATACGAAGTCCACACATATAGCAAACAAAACTAGACAGGTTGGACTATAATAACATGTAAAAATCCCAAAATCGAAAATACTGTCACTATCACCGGTTTTCTCATGGAGTGGCATTATTATTATATAGTCTCCTTTTTCAAGATATACATTTTACAACTTTGTAGACGGTTACCTCCCTTGTTACTGAAATTGCGGGAAGAATCGTCCACGAAAAAATGGTTCAGATTGCTGTAAAAATGTAAGATTAATATTTTTGTTTTATTAGTATATAATGTAATGTTTCCAGACTTTGATTTAAGATAGATAATGTTGTGTTCATGCAAACGGCAGATAAATATGTTGAAACATTAAACCAGCCTTTTTAAATTGTGTTAAAGCATTTATACGGGCATGATTCGTTCCTTACATTGTTCGCTAAAAGCGCATATCGTCCTAAATCTCTCTCATGTGTCAAAATGCATCAGAGAGAGGGAAAGGGTTAAATCTGAAGTATTTTATACCTAAGATCTTTTCAAAGCAGACAACTAAAATTGGATTCATCTCGCATTGAATATTCTACATTTTATATCTGAGTTCATGTCAACGGTTGAGATTCTAAGACTAAATGGGTATTGCGACCTATCTGTTCAATGTTCATTGGATCTTGTACTTACACCAAACTTAAATTTACACATTGGATAAATAAAAACGGATAAGCAATTAAGCGATGTCATAATTTTGAATTATTACGGAGACGGCCTTTATCAGATTGTCTCCTGCCATGTACGATTATAGATTAAATTGTTCAACTCAATCAACAGTCAATTAAAGCTGAGAGCTATAAGTAATTAGGCAATTTAAGTGATAATTCCTTTAACACATGAGCACATGCCTACATAGAACTGTGAAAATGTGTATTCTGTTCTATTACTTTTAAATCAATATAATAAATAAATAGACATTAATATTAATAATAATAAATTATTAACTGATCTACTAATTTCGTTTGTATACCAAACCAATAAAACAGACTGTTGCTTTAATCAACAACCTGTTAACGTTAACAATATTTTAACACCTTCAGCATTAATCCATCATTAAAAACATGTGAATCAAGATAATACGTTAAGTTCTATTTTAACTACGTGGTACGAGCCATCGCTCTTACTGATACATATTCGGTAGGAGACAAGTTTTTAAATACAAAAACATGTGGCAGGAGACATTATCCCTTTCTCTGAAACAAATAATATTTCTTGGGAAGCCAAACAAACTTTTAATGACATATTAGAATTTAGATGAGACTCCTTTTAGCATATTTTTTTTCAATTCTTTTAAAAATTGAATCTCTTAAGAGTCTTATAGTGATTCTCTTTTTTTAGCTCCCCTGAGCATGAAGTGTGGGTGAGCTTTTGTGATTGCTCACCCTCCATCTTTGTCTTTCTATTCCCATATTCCTACTTAGTACTATCAAACTTTCCTTCAAAACCAGTCACCCAATTTTAAATTAATTTCACAGGAATGTTCCTTTGGTGGTTCTCTTTAAAAAGTGTTCATTTATAGAACTTTTGTTGTTGTTGCAGCATCAGAAAGACGGCAAAATGCCAAAGCTTTAACAAAAATCTTGTCAGAAAGTACTTTCCCTGTTTAAAAATAATTTCTTCCTTTGCAAAGTTTGGACAAGTTTTACTCTACCAAGATTGTTCAAATAATTCCAATCCATTGAAAAATAACAACCAGGAGTCAAAGACGTCTGCATGTTAGAAAGGAGTTTAAAATTGGTGTTTTTAAAATTGTATATATATTATATATATTTGTTTCAGCGGGGATGGGAATGGTGGTAAAGCCAAGGAATGGGCCCTGATTGAACTGCAAGGCTCACTGGAAACGCGCCATTCTGTACCTATGGTTGGAAAATTTATTGGAGATTTGCATTTCACACATACGGTAATTATAAAATTACTGTACACAGAGGTACAGATAAGAAAGAGTGAACGGCTCTTTTCTCCACAATATCTCTTTTAACCCTTTCCCTCATATAGACGCTTTCTGACGCCTCTGCAGCCGACGGCTTTTTGAAAACATAGTGACAAAAGGAGAAATTGCTCAAAACGAGCAATTTCACCTTTTGCCACCATGATTTCCACTTTGAGCTTATCAATTCAATTATGGAGATTTTCTATTTTTTGGCAAAATATGTTCAAAGTCGTCTGATGCAGAATTGTCGTATGAGGGAAAGGGTTACTATACCATCAAACCCCAAGTATGATGTGGGTACTCAAAAGAACCGTCTCAATAAGACGATTCTTTTGATTACCTACATCATAGGGTTATATTGTCTAATAAAGATTTTAGAACATGCAAAACCCCCATTATCTAGAGCTCTGTGTAACAGTAGATTATATATGACATCGATTTCTTTCAAACTTGATGAAAGCTGATAAATACTCTTTCCTACATTATGAAAGAGTATGCCCTTTCCTACATACAGACTCTAATTCTAACACCTGCAGCAGACGACTTTTGAACACATTGTGACAAAAGCAGGGTTTAAAACTGCAGTGGGGCATAAAAACTAAAGGTTAAAACGGGCAACCATATTGTATTATTTGATATGGACAGTACTGCCTACTGGTTTGTTAACCCTTTCCCTCATACAGACGCAGCAGATAACTTTTATCAAAACATTGTGTCAAAAGAAGAAATTGCTCGAAACAAGCAATTTCTTCTTTTGCCACAATGTTTTCAACTCTATTCAATAGAACTTTATAATTTTATTTATACATGTTTTCCATATATTTACCAAGATGTTTTCAAACTCATCTGCTGCAGATTTGTTGTATGTGGGAAAGGGTTGACCTACATGAATAAGTGAAATATCGTCCTGATTATAACTAAAATGATTTTTAAAATGGCGTAAAATCTCAACAATACAATAACATGTGGATTGATTTAACTACAGTTAGATATGTCATGTAGTAGGTAAAATATTAATGTTTGATGTTTAAAAGAAATCTAATTTAAGAGAATCCGTGGAAACTAAATCATGAAGTGACAGATCAACTTTTGTAGTCAAAATGGCAACTGTCACCGTTGTATACTACTTCCAGATACATTTTGTTGCGTCGGCAGCAGACAATCTTTGCAAAAATTGATGCAAAAAGAGAAATTGCTCATATTAAGTAATTTCTCCTTTATAAGAATGTTTAAACTTTTCAATAATTTTATTTTCATTTTAGAGATTTTCCATATTTTTGACTAGATGTTTTCAAAGTTGACTGCTGCAGGTTTGTTGTGTTTGGGAAAGGGTTGATGTTAAAGCAGTCAACAAGAAAAAACACCTCGGGTTCTTTTATAATTATGTCCTTTTTGTTTTCAGGATGTGCCAGTTCTGATAATAGGACACCATATTTTACATGGAAAGGTCGTGACCTTGGAGAAGCCGTATGGAGTCATGGTCAAGGACACTACACACACCGAAGATGGAGAACCATCAGAAACGAGTTATAACGTGATGGCAATAATCAGGAAAAAACTCTTATTTAAGACGAGACCAAAACCAATTATAGCCAATGTTCCAAAGAAGCTGTGATGTTAATTGCCATTGTAGAATTATTTCTTTGTTTTTATAAACCCTCTCCCACATTATAAAAGTTTGCAATAGACAACTTTGAAAACATGAATAAAAAGATATACGGAAAATCCAAATATATGATGGTAAGACCATAGTTAAAAAGTTGAAAACATTGTGACAAATCAAGAAATTGCTCATTATTTCTCCTTTTGCCACAATGTTTTCAAAGGCGCCTGATGCAGATGTGTCTGCAAGTGGGAAAGGTATAAAACAGATAATATTTCATGCGTCAGTCTGTACTGGACAGCGTTTGAAAAAACTTTCGGAAAAAGAGGAATGGTTGTACATATTGTAAATAGAACTTAAGTGTATCGTGACATTCTGAACCCTTTCTCATAATTATATAAATGCTTTTTGGTGGAACTGTACCAGACGACTTTTGAAAACAATGAGGAGAAAGAAAAATACTCCTACATCAAAATGTATCACTAACTTTTGACAAGTAGAATTTTCCAGACCGTACTTTGCTGACAATGTTTCAACTCTATTTAATAATTAAATTTTCATTTATAAAGATTTTTCATATTTTTCTTTCGATGTTTTCAAAGATGTCTGTTGTAGATTTTTATATGTTTTATATGCTTTTGAAAACATTGTGGCCAAAGATGAAATTGCTCATGATGAGGAATTTCTCCTTTAGCCACAATGTTTTCAACTTTTTTTAACAATTAAGCCATCTGTTATGGAGATTTTTCAGGTTTTTGTCACTATGTTTTCAAAGTCGTCTGCTGCAAATTTGTTGTATGTGGGAAAGGGTTAAACTGTAAGACTTTTACTTCGTGTGTGTACCTAATTTGGCAAGGAAGAGGGTTTCTAGAGGGTGTGTTTCAAAACAAGTTCACTGTAACTTTGACCCAACTTGTAAAAAAACCTGTTTGACTCGTACCTCTTCTACTGCTCGACCTAGAGATAGTTAACTTCAGATATATCAAGGGCCTTGGTAAATGTTGCTTACCAACGTAATGTCAATGTGACCTTGACCTTTGACCTTAAAGGATTTGCCGCCCGCCGTTCTGTATGACTTAAATATTTTAAATTACATCATGGAAAGAAGTTTTTTGTGTAGTATCCTTAATTTAGGTCACTGTTGCTACTCCATTGACATTTAAATTCAATCTTTGGAATGTATACAGTTACACAAAATAATTCTTGGTGAGATTATTCAGCTTCAGTTGGTTATATACAGTATATGGCTTGGTTGGGTTATAAGAGAAACAGTATAGAAATTAAAGACTTGTATCTTATTTATCTGGGTGTTTGATTGTTTTGTAGTAAACCCTTTCAATATTGAATTTTTAAATGAACTTGTCCAGCTTTGTATTTGGAAGAGTTCATAGCCAATTCTAGGAAGCCCCAAATGAAGAATTGAGCAGTCAACAATATTAACTAGGGATGGCAACAGTTACCGATATTATTAACCGGTTACTCTTATAATTTAGTAACCGGTTACTCGGTTAACTGTATAGATTCATAGAAAATAAATCCGAGTTTTGTTATTGTTCTTTTAACTCGCATTTCCTGGTCATGTATAAATCAGACTAGAACGTTGTTATCGGAACGTTTTTCGTTTGTGTCAACCAACTTCTTAGCTCACCAGAGAACAAAGTGCTCAAGGTGAGTTTTTGTGATCGCCTTTTGTCCGTCGTCAACATTTGCTTGTTAACACTCTAGAGGCAACATTTTGCATCCAATCTTCAAGAAAGTTTATCAGAACATATATCTCCATCAAATCTAGGCCAAGTTCGAAACTTGGTCATGTCGGGTCAAAAACTAGGTCACTAGGCCAAATTTAATGAAAATCTTGTTAACACTCCCAAAGCCGCATTTTTGGCTTGAGCATGTTGAAACTTTGTCAGAATGTTTGTCTTAGTGATATCTAGGCCAAGTTCGAATATAGGTCATGTCGGGTCAAAAACTAGGTCACTAGGCCAAATTGAAGGAAAATCTTGTTAACACTGGAAGCCATATTTTAAATTTGAGCATGTTGAAACTTTATCAGAAAGTTTGTCTTGATGATATCTAGGCCAAGTTCGAAACTGGGTCATGTCGGATCAAAAACTAGGTCACTAGGCCAAATTTAATGAAAATCTTGTTAACACTCTTGAAGCCACATTTTTGGCTTGAGCTTGTTGAAACTTTGTCAGAATGTTTGTCTTGATGATATCTAGGCCAAGTTCGAATACAGGTCATGTCCGGTCAAAAAGGTTGAAATTTAAGAAAAATCTTGTTAACACTCTGGAAGTCACATATTTGGGCTTGAATATGTTGAAACTATGTCTGAAAATTTATCTAGGTCAAGGTCGAATATGGGTCATGTCGGGTCAAAAACTAGGTCACTAGGGCAAATTGAAGAAAAATCTTGTTAACACTCGGGAAGCCACATGTTTCGCTTGAGCATGATGACACTTTGTCAGAATGTTTGTCTTATTGATATCTAAGCCGAGTTCAAATATAGGTCATTACGGGTCAACAACTAGGTCACTAGGCCAAATTTAATGAAAATCTTGTTAACACTCTTGAAGCCACATTTTTGGCTTGAGCTTGTTGAAACTTTGTCAGAATGTTTGTCTTGATGATATCTAGGCCAAGTTCGAATACAGGTCATGTCCGGTCAAAAAGGTTGAAATTTAAGAAAAATCTTGTTAACACTCTGGAAGTCACATATTTGGGCTTGAATATGTTGAAACTATGTCTGAAAATTTATCTAAGTGATATCTAGGTCAAGGTCGAGGTCGAATATGGGTCATGTCGGGTCAAAAACTAGGTCACTAGGGCAAATTGAAGAAAAATCTTGTTAACACTCGGGAAGCCACATGTTTCGCTTGAGCATGATGACACTTTGTCAGAATGTTTGTCTTATTGATATCTAAGCCGAGTTCAAATATAGGTCATTACGGGTCAACAACTAGGTCACTAGACCAAATTGAAGGAAAAGCTTGTTAATACTCTGGAAGACACATTTTTTACTTGAGCATGTTGAAACTTTGTCAGAAAGTTTGTCTTGATGATATCTAGGCCAAGTTTGAATATTGGTCATGTCCGGTCAAAAACAAGGTCACTAGGCCAAATGTAAGGAAAATCTTGTTAACACTCTGGAAGCCACATTTTTGGCTTGAGCATCAGAAACTGTAGTGGAATGTTTGTCTTAGTGATATCTAGGCTAAGTTCGAATATAGGTCATGAAAGGAAAATCTTGTTAACACTCTGAAAGCCACATTTTTTGAAACTTTGTCATAATGTTTGTCTAAGTGATATCTAGGTCAAGTTAGAATATGGGTCAGTTTAGGTCAACAACTAGGTCACTAGGCTAAATTGTAGAACAATCTAGTTACCACTATAGAGATTGCATTTTTGCATTTTTGATTTTGAAATTTTGTCACAAAGTTTGTCTTGATGATATTGCCATTGGCCGTTAAAGAGTAAAGTTAACACTCTGGCAGCCACATTTTTGGCTTGAGCATGTTGAAACTTTGTCAGAATGTTTGTATAAGTGATTTCTAGGCCAAGTTCGAAACTGGGTCATGTCCGGTCAAAACTAGGTCACTAGGTCAAATTTATGAAAACTCTTGTTAACACTCTGGAAGGCACATTTTTGGCTTGAGCATGTTGAAACTTTGTCAGAATGTTTGTCTAAGTGATTTCTAGGCCAAGTTCGAAACTGGGTTATGTCCGGTAAAAAACTACGTTACTAGGTCAAATTTAAGGAAAATCTTGTTAACACCCTGGAAGCTACATTTTTGGCTTGAACATGTTGAAATTTTGTCAGAAATTTTGGCTTGATGATATTGCCATTAGCGCTGAAAATCTTAAAAAGCCAATTCTCAGGTGAGCGATCCAGGGCCTCATGGCCCTCTTGTTTTATTTTATAGTTGAGAAAATAATCTTTTTTTTTAACGAAGTGACCATTATACAATTTATAATATGTTGAATGAAAGAGATGCATAGCTGCATATGTTTAGATACCAACTCCGGGGGGAAATTGTTAGCAAACTACTCTTTAAATCTTCTAATCCAGTTGGTAAATAATTTACAAATACAACATTTCGAATTTATCATATTCATTCCGATAACATTTATAAGTCCTTATCATATATTTCTAGCCTTGTATTGGACATCAAAGGTTTTTTTAAAAGAAACAAACTGTCCTGTTATTAATCGTTTGATCAGCCACAATTATTCGGTAACAAACGGTCATCAATACAATCGAGTGCGGCCGTTTTCACAGTTATCTAAACATTCCCGATCGAGGTGTGAATAATTAACTTCTGGTCAGATACGTGTGATAAATTGAAAAGAACAAAAGGTGAAATACAACTGTGTATATATTTTATCTATTTTTCCGAGTACTCGGTTACTTGAATTACTAACCAATTAATCGAAAAACATACGGTTAACCGATTAATCGCTGCCATCCCTAATATTATTGGTTAATATTAGGGATGGCAGCGATTAATCGGTTACCCGGTTAATAACCCTTTCTAACATGCAGACGCATTTTCACGCAATATCAGCAGACAACTTTTGAAAACATTGTGGCCAAAGATGGAATTTCAATTTCACCTTTGGCCACAATGTTTTCAACTTTATTTAACAAATTAAGCTATCTTTTCTGGAGATTTTTAAGGTTTTTGTCGCTATGTTATCAAAGTCGTCTGCTGCAGATTAGTTTTATGTGGGAAAGGGTTAACCCTTTCCCTCATATAGACGCTTTCTGACGCCTCTGCAGCAGACGGCTTTTTGAAAACATAGTGACAAAAGAAGAAATTGCACAAAACGTGCAATTTCTCCTTTTGCCACAATGTTTTCCACTTTTTGTCATAGGTTACCCATTCAATTATGGAGATTTTCTATGTTTTGACAAAATAATAGAATTGCCGTATGTGGGAAAGGGTTAAGCCTGTCAGATGGAACATCTGTGCTGGTCTGGCACTATCAATTGGTGGCACTGGATTCACAGAATCCATTTCAGCAGTTCATACGACAATTCTGCAGCAGACGTCTTTGAACGTATTTTGTCAAAAAATAGAAAATCTCCACAAATGAATGGATAACCTATGACAAAAAGTGGAAAACATTGTGGCAAAAGGAGAAATTGCACGTTTTGTGCAATTTCTTCTTTTGTCACTATGTTTTCAAAACGCCGTCTGTTTTAACCCTTTCCCTCATACGGCAATTCTGCAGCAGACGACTTTGAACGTATTTTGACGCACTTTTTGCTACAGTAGCTTGACATTTAATGAGAATGTTTATCTAAATGATATCTAAGCCAAGTTCGAATATGGATCATGTAGGGTCAAAAACTAGGTTACTAGGCCAAATCTAAGGGAAATCTTGTTAACACTTTGGATGCCGCATTTTTTGCTTCAGCAGATTGAAATTTGGTCAGAATGTTTGTCTGAATTATATCTAGGTCAAGTTCGAATATGGGTCATATTGGGTCAGAAACAAGGTCAATAAAGGAAAATATTGTTCAAACTTCGGAGGCCGCATTTTTACTTTGAGCAAGTTGAAAATTTGTCACAAGGTTGTGTTGATGATATCTAGTCCATGTTGGAATATGGGTCATATTAGGTAAAAAAATATAGATCACTAGGCCAAATGAAGGAAAATCTTGTTAACACTGTGGAGGTTGCATTCAGAATAATTGTCTTGATGTGTTTTGCATTGCAGTACATTGTATAATTAAGGTGAGCGATCCAGGGCCATCATGGCCCTCTTGTTTATAGTTATATAGCGTCCTTGGTCCAAATAAACAATATAAGGTAAAAACATGTTATTAGTATTGCAATTCAATATTAATTGGTTGTTCACAAGTTTTGATTAACAGATTATGATTAATTGATGTTGCTTTGATAATCAAAATATACGAGTTTCCACTTTTATGATGCAATATGTACATGATGATAATAATTATATTAATTTATTTCTTCATGTCATGGCCAATTACTTCCTATTTGAAAACATAGCTGGAAAAAGAATTATAAGTCATATCGTTCATGACTGGAATTCCATATGCACTAAGGTTACTCGTTACAATTTACCAAAAATCAATCACTTTATATTCATATTATAAAAGCATTGTCTCACATTTTTAATCCTTCTTATTATATAAGAAACTTATTAAGTATAATAACTTTATATTAATATTATAAAGGAAATTTTCTCTACTATTTATGAGGGTTTCTAATTGTCGAGTTTAGAGTAAGAAAGGTCGAGTGTCGAGTAAGAACGGTCGAGTAAGATTGGTCGAGTGTCGAGTAAGCAAGGTTTAGTGTCGAGTAAGCAAGGTGTAGTGTCGAGTAAGAATAGTCGAGTGTCGAGTAAGAACGGTTGAGTGTCGAGTAAGAATGGTCGAGTGTCAAGTAAGGATTTTCAAATATTAGTGGAACAGGTACAGTTTTCTTGCCTTTTCATAAGCACTTAGTGTTATTCTATGTGCTGTTAATTATTTTCCAACAAATTGGATTGATTTAATATTTTAAAACATAAACTAGAATGGAGTGCTCCGCGGAGCACGTGTGTCACCTGCACCTGCTCATTGAAAGTGTGACGAAAAAGTGTGACGGACAGACGGATGGACAGACAGGGCTTTTCCGTGTGTTTACCTAGATACTTTCAAAGCTGTCTACTGCAGAATTGTTGTTTGTGGGAAAAGACTAATCACAGTCAAAATATAAATGTACAGGATGACATCCCAGAGAGAGTGGTACATTGTTTAACATGCAGGAGACAAAAAATAATAATGGTCGAGTGTCAAGTAAGAATGGTCGAGTAAGAATGATCGAGTGTCGAGTAAGAATGGCTGAGTGTCAAGTAAGAAAGGTCGAGTGTCAAGTAAGAATGGTCGAGTGTCGAGTAAGAAAGGTCGAGTGTCGAGTAAGAATGGTCGAGTTTCGAGTAAGAAAGTTTTGAGTGTCGAGTAAGAATGGTCGAGTTTCGAGTAAAAATGGTCGAGTGTCGAGTAAGAAAGGTCGAGTGTCAGGTAAGAAAGGTCCTGTCATGGAGTCTAGTTTCCGAGTGAACCATATTTTTGGTTGTTAAATGGGCCACAACTCATTTTCATTTAGTTTGATAATTTTCTGCACTTATGTTATATAACAGTAGTATAACTTTACATTGGAAAAGTTCAAAAGGAACTGTAACTTTATGGAACATCCATATATGTGTATTTTATCGACATTACAAAGTTACTAAATCATATTTATAAAACACATTGATTTCATGTTATAATATGCTTACTTTTGCAAACTTGATGTGTAAATGAGAAGTAGATACCACTTACTTTAAGTTTCATACATTTTACATGTTCTTGTACCTGTCATCTTACTTTATGGGAGATAATAAATCCCATTGGGAGTTAAACTGGATAGCAGATCTAACATGACATGAATGCCTCATTACATTATCTCTTGGAGGGTTAAATTAGAACAGTTATTGGCGATACCCCACCCCGTTGTTACCTTCAGCATATTATTTATTATGTAAGCTAGCAATGATTGTCCTAGTAGGCAAGTATATTGTGGCTAAATTATTAGGAAAAGTGAGTAAAGCTTATGAAAGGTACGAAGACCAGGTCAGGTATTAATTTAGGATAATATGAACAAAAGTACCATTTAAAGATCTACTTTCTTAAAATTGCTAGAAATTATAAATTACAGAATTAAATGGGCCATTATTTATACATGAATTCAAAATGACTCATATGAGTTATTATTTTCTTGCTCGACACTCGACCATTCTTACTCGACACTCGACCGTTCTCACTCGACACTCGACCATTCTTACTCGACACTCGACCTTTCTTACTTGACACTCAACTTTTCTTACTTGACACTCGACCATTCTTACTCGACACTCGACCTTTCTTACTCGACACTCGACCATTCTTACTCGACACTCGACCTTTCTTACTCGACACTCGACCATTCTTACTCGACACTCGACTATTCTTACTCGACACTCGACCTTTCTTACTTGACACTCAACTTTTCTTACTTGACACTCGACCATTCTTACTTGACACTCGACCATTCTTACTCGACACTCGACCTTTCTTACTCGACACACAACCTATCTTACCTGACACTCGACCATTCTTACTCGACACTCGACCTTTCTTACTTGACACACGACCTATCTTACTTGACACTCGACCATTCTTACTCGACACCCGACCTTTCTTACTCGACACTCGACCATTCTTACTCGACACTCGACCTTTCTTACTCGACACTCGACCCTCGACCAAAAGTGACACACAGTATTTATATGTCTCTGGTAGATCCAGTATTGAATTATCAGTTTTCCTCATACATGTACGACAATTCTGCAGCAGACCACTTTGAACATATTTTGTCAAAAATTAGAAAATCTCTATAATTGAATAGATAACCTATGACTAAAAGTGGAAAACATTGTGGCAAAAGTAGAAATTGCTTATTTTGAGCAATTTCTTCTTTTGTCACTATGTTTTCAAAAAGCTGTCTGCTGCAGAGGCGTCAGAAAGTGTCTATATGAGGGAAATGGTTAAGTTATTATTTATCATTTGCCCAAATGTTGAGGAGGTGTTTTTAGATCTGTTAAGAATGTTTTTTGTTGTATTAATTTCTCCCCCTTTGTGTTCTTTGTATCCCTTTCTTGTAATTCATTTACAACTGTCTTTAGAATTTGGACTTCTGCCTGTTACTAGGTCCCTTATCATTGTTAGGAGATCACTTATACTAGTGTCTGAGTTTGTACTTATATCGAGCAGTACTATTCTGATTTATGTTACAATCTTGTGTCAATTTATTTAGCCATTCTGGAAGTAATTTACTTGTTAAAATGCAAAGTAGCTTCTTATCATTGTTTCATCAAATCTTACAATTTGCATACCAGGTAAGGGTTTTCCAGCTGTTTAATTAACCCTTTCCCTCATACGACAATTCTTTCTGCAGCAGACGTCTTTAAACATATTTTGTCAAAAAATAGAAAATTTCTTTAATTGAATGGATAACCTATGACTAAAAGTGGAAAATATTGTGTCAAAAGAAGAAATTGCTCGTTTTGAGCAATTTCTTCTTTTGTCACTATGTTTTCGAAAAGCCGTCTGCTGCAGAGGCATCAGAAAGCGTCTATATGCGGAAAATGGTTAATAGGCTCTGTAATGGGCTCATCAGTGAAATAAACAACATAACCCCGGAAATCCATTAATTAACTGGAACTCCATTAATTAACTGGAACTCAATTAATTAACATAGTTTTACATAAATCACCTGGAGACTGACTACAGATAGTGGTAGTGACCTTAGCAGTGTTTACATCACAGTGGGATGTCTGGATTCAGAATGTTTAACCCTTTCTCCTTATACGACAATTATGCAGCAGACGACTTCGAACATATTTTGTCAAAAAATGGAAAATCTCTGTAATTGAATGGATAACCTATGACTAAAAGTGGAAAACATTGTGGCAAAAGGAGAAATTGCTCGTTTTGAGCAATATCTACTTTTGTCACTATGTTTTCAAAAAGCCGTCTGCTGCAGAGGCGTCAGAAAGCGTCTATACGAGGTAAAGGATTAATGCAATAAAATATATGAATGTGAGTTCAGAAGGGATGCCTTAGCTAATGCTAAATCTTAGGGAGGGAAGAGGGTCGAGTTCTGTTCAATGTTAACCAATCAAATCTGAATAAATAGGGCAGGGCATTACCTTAATTTTGCTCACCAAATATCTAGTTCTATATGGCAGTATAAAAATCAAAATACAAATCGTTAACTTTACAGTACATATATATATATGTGTATCAGTTGAGCTAGGTTTTTTTTCTCAATATTGTTATTTTCATTATAATATTAAGTGTTCAATGACATAGAAGTGAATCAGACGGTATATATAAGCACGGCTACAAGTGAATACGTATTAATTTCAGTACATTATTGTATAAGTGATAAGTCCCCGAGTTTCGGCTTTCCAGCCATGGATACCACTGAATATGATGACATAAAGGTATTCCTGACTCATGGAATATTTCCTACCAGTTTTCAAGGACCAGGTCGGGCGTTAGTCAACAAAAGACAACATTATAAAAAAAGATCTGAAATCTTCTACATAAAAGGTATTTGTACATAGGCAATCCTTGCCTAAACCAGAAATACAAATTAGTTGACAATAAGTCTAGGAATATGTCTTCCAAATTCTGCAGCAGACGACTTTGAATAACATGTATGCATACATATGAGAAGTCAGTTGTAAACAGGATTACAATGATTTCGTAACCTAGTTATCACGAAACTGTTATATTTTGTATACTCAATTGTAATAATTGAAAATTTAAAATAAATTTTGACTTAAAAAACTAAGGCTCATGCATGCAAGCTGCCCACTGTTTCCTATAGTCTTAAAAGGAATATACATGTACATACGAACTCCTTATTGTTGTAAAGTAACAGCTGCTAATTAAGTATATCTTTTTTTAAAATGAGCACTGGTATAATTTATGTCCTAGTCACCTTTCCTACATAGTTTACATCATACCAGTAGAAGTCGACTTTGAAAATATGTATGCATCAGCATGGAAAGATGACATGAATGAAACAATGATTATTGTTTGGAGTTGGAAACATTGTGGCAACAAAAGTCTGCACATTATGAGCTGTGTCTTCTAATTGTCTCCACTGTTTCTAAGGTGGGAAAGTGTTAAACACAACAATATTTCCCCATATACCATCCAAATATAGACCTTCAACCATTTCCATCATATAGACGCTTTCTGACGCCTCTGCAGAAGACAGCTTTTTAAAAACATAGTGACAAAAGGTAGAAATTGCTCAAAATGAGCAATTTCTCCTTTTGCCACAATGTTTTCCACTTTTAGTCATAGGTTATCCATTCAATTATAGAGATTTTCTTTTTTTTTAACAAAATATTTTCAAAGTTGTCTGCGGCAGAATTGTTGTATGAGGGAAAGGGTTATCGCAATGGATATTTAAAGCTCTGGTTACATTTTAGCTAGCTATCTGTGCCATTTTCATATACACTGTAGTCTGATATTTTTCACAGCTACAAATTAGGTTTCAAAATTCAAAAATAATTTACGTTTTAAAAATGCTATTTAATACAGATGTTTGTTTTTTGGAGTCATGACGACCTCCAAAGAAGCTTCTTATCATCCTTTCATCAAGTCTTACAATTTCATGGCTTGTTACCCTTTCCCTCATACAACAATTCTGCAGCAGACGACATTGAACATATTTTGTCTAAAAATAGAAAATCTCTATTATTGAATGGATAATCTATGACTAAAAGTGGACAGCATTGTGGCAAAAGGAGAAATTGCTCGTTTTGAGCAATTTCTTCTTTTGTCACTATGTTTTCAAAAATCCGTCTGCTGCAGAGGCGTCAGAACGCGTCTATATGAGGGAAAGGGTTAAAAAAAACAAGGCTCATTCATGCAAACTGCCCACTGTTTCTAATAGTCTGGCCCCTTTCCCACATACAGCAAATCTGCAGCAGACGACTTTGGAAACAACAAGGCACAATTATGGAAAATCTCTATAAATGAAAACATTAGTATGGTAAAGAGCTGAAAACGTTGTAGTTGCAAAAGGAGAAATTGCTTGTTTCAAGCATTAACATGGGAAGTTGACATGAATGAAACAATGATTATTGTATGGAGTTGGAAACATTGTGGCAACAAGAGTTTGCTCATTATGAGCTGTGTCTTCTATTGGCCAATTGTCTTCTAGTTGTCGCCACTGTTTCCAAGGTGGGGAAGAGTTAACAAAAAAAGTATTTTCCCATATGCCATCCAATCATTAACATTGTGTTTAATGAAAAAAATCAGCTATTTTTCAATGTAATTACTTGTTACATTGACCTTTAACACTCCCAATGGATTTCTAAAGCTATGGTTTCATTTTAGCTAGCTATCTATGCCATTTTCATATTCATTCATATGACAAATTACATATTAAAAAAATTAAGAGAATGTGGATTTACAAAAGAGCATAACATATTATACATTTAACCCACACATGTGCCATTATTTACAATTCAGATGATGTCCTGTACAAGAGAGTGCAAAAGTCACTGAAAGGTGTAACTGTTGTGAAAAATGGAGCCAGTGATGCTATCTTGAGGGAGTTCCATAGCAGTGCCATTGGTGGTCATAGTGGCTTTAACAAGACCAACAGTGCTATAAGATTGCGTTACTGGTGGCCACGAATGACTGTAGACATCAGAAAGTTTGTAAGTAACACACAACCAGTAGACAGTTTCCTTAAAACATTTGGCAAATATTGAATCATAGTGTAAAGTGCATGTTCCTGATATTGCCACAATGTTTTAAAAAGTCACATAAAGGGTCTTTATGTGGGATAGGGTTAAATGATATCAATGATACTGTTTGATAGTGACCTTTTTGGATTGTCCTATTATCAGTCACTGAAAGGAATACAGTTTGTATCTATATATATAATAGCACTTGTTTATTGTATCCAATAGATACAAATTAAAGTCACTGCAAAAATCCTCTTTCAGATTTTTAAATTACATTAGGAAATGGATAGTCAACCAATTATAAAGGAATAATTTCACTTGTAAAAGTGCTTACTGTGTGCAAATGTTTAGGCAGAGATGGAAGTCAGATTGTTACAGTTCCAATTCAAAGTGTATCACTTATACCTTTGAATGTTTTAATCCTGTGAACAAAAAACAAGAAAGACCAAAAAGGTGTGCTGAAATGAAAATCTTTCTGTTTTTACAAAACATTCACACGTCTGTATGTTCTTATACAGGTGAAACTATGTATACCGTGTCAGATGTCAGACCCTATGAAGCCTGCAAAGAATCCTGACTTACAGCAAATTCATGTAAGTTACAGCTCCTTAGCTTATTATAGTTGATACAAAGACATTTGAATATATAGTGTTTAGCTCAACTGTGCACCAAGTGCAGTTTGAGCTATTGTGACCCGTTGTCCGCCTGTCCACAATTTCGTTTAAGCCTGACTTACAGCAATGTCCTGACGACGTCTCTTCATCTCAACTTGATCTCTTTGACACAATAATGGACTGCACATAAATTATCATTGTATTTTTATATCACCTGAGCACGATGTGCTCAATGTGAGTTCTTGGGATCGCCTTTTGTCCGGCGGCGTCGTCCGTCAACATCTTCTCCTCTGTAACCAGTGGGTCAATTTGGATGAAAATTCACAGAAAGCATCCTCTCAATGTCCTCACCAGAATTCCTTGCCATTTTTGAGATCCATGCAGAATTCTGGTTCCATGGCAACCAAACGAAAACACTTAAATTCTTCTTCTCCCAAACTGGTCGGCCGATTTTCATATATGTTTTGCCTTATATTGCTATAGTGGAAACTTAAAATATCTTCTCCTCCGAAAGTGTAGGGCCAATTTTCAAATAATTTTGTAGAAATGTTCGTTGGGTGACCCTCTATCGAATTCCCTTAGCCATGTTGATTGGTAAAAAAACATGGCAGTCAGGAGACGGGGCTTGTCTTATATGGTTATAGTGGAAACTTTACAAATCTTCTCCCCCGAAAGTGTCTGGCCGATTTTCAAAATAATTTGTAGATTTCTTTGGGGGGTGACACTCTTTATATTTCTTCAAGCCATGTTCAGTGTGTGTATACCACGTTACTTTTACGTCACAAATGCTGCGGTGGACAGAAATATTTTACTTCGGTTTAGAATTAATAACAAAGGTAACTGTTTTATTTCTTCATCATTTGTAATGAAACATTGCGCAGTCTACGCCGATTACAGAGCCCTATCTCCGGTTTTTCAACGGAGTTTGATTAGTGGTTTAGTTTCTTCAAACACTTCGATGAACCTTTTCTCAAAATGTATTAATATCGCCGACAGCCGGAGCATTATCAAAACTGGATTTTGAGAACAGGTTCGTCGAAGTGTTTGAAAAAACTAGACCACCAATCAAACTCCTGTAAATACCCGGAGATAGGACATTGTAAGCTGTGTAGACTGCGCCATGTCTCATTATAAAGGGTGAAGAAATAAAAAAGTTACCATTGTTTTTACATTTTTAACAAGAGCAATTATTGCTGTCTGACCATGCAAATATGACGTCAAAAGTCACGTGGTATTCACACTGGTGTTGATGCGTAAAAAAACATGAACCCCAGGGGACGGGGCTGTTTTTCCCTATATGGCTATAGTAAAAGCTTGAAAACTTCTCCACCCAAAGTGTCTGGCAGATTTTTGAATAATTTTGTAGAAATGTTCCTTGTATGACCCTCTTTGAGAATACCAGCCATTGTTAAATAACCATGGTATTCATAAAATATGTGAACTTTGTTTTGGTCTTGCTGTAGCGGCTGTTCTCGCGGCTAAAGCGTTCATCAAAGACCGGACGCAGTCACAATTTCGATTTCCCGTGACGTGACAAGAACGGCCTCAGTCGTTAGCGTAACTTTTTTAGTAATGAAAAGTCTCCAAAACCAAGCTATGTTGAGCACACCTGCAGCTGTTCATCAGCTATTGATTATAAACAGCTATACAATTGAAGTCATTGTAACATTGATCAATATAATACAAGCCAATATATTGTTTAGATACTCTGTTTCATAAAAATAGATCTTGTTGTTTGAACAGGGCAGTCTACCCAAAGCTCTCACCAGTTATGTACAAATGAAAGCATGAGTAAAAAAATGTAAAGACGACTGTTGAAAACATTATGACTCAACTTGTATGCTCCAGATGGGTCAAAAATGTGTCTGTTAATAGTGAAAATAATATGATAAATGATCAAAGTCAAACAGAAACCATGATTCCGGATTTAGGGATCAGCGAAGATTGAGATAGGCCTGCGCTTAAGCGTAGTTTAATCAGAAGTTTTCCTCTTCGTTATTTGGTCATGCGACAATTCTGGAAGTATCCTTTATTTCAGGCAGATTTTGTTAGAATCTCAAAAAAGAAGGCAGAATATGCGATAAAAGTTCGTGAGATGAATGGTATACAGGGTGCCAAAGATACGCAGCTGTCTGGTTAAAATTATCCAATTTTAATTCAAATACTTAAAGATACATCAACAATAAAGAATAGAATATTGAAGGCGATTTTTAGTTCAAATGAGTATGTTTATGTCAAGGAAATGTCAGTTAAAGACATGTAAGTAAAAGTCACAGTGGAAGGAAAAAATAGTGGAAGGTAAAACTGTTTACTATCATTTGAATATGGAAGGAGACGGTTTCCACTTGCAAAAGGTATCAGAGGTAAAGACATCACAGAACGGGTTCCGAAGATACACAGGGCAAGATTGGACCATAATTATTTCAAAACTAAACATAACAATAAAATACAGGATGTTGAAGGTGACATAAATTTAGATGAAGATGTTAAGCTTGAGATTGTGTCCGATGACAACAAGATAAATGTAGAAGGTGAAAACATGTCCTATTATTTTAATTCCACTTAACCCTTTCCCTCATATAGACGCTTTCTGATGCCTCTGCAGCAGATGGTTTTTGAAAACATAGTGACAAAAGAAGAAATTGCTCAAAACGAGCAATTTCTCCTTTTGACACAATGTTTTCCACATTTAGTCATAGGCTATCCATTCAATTAAAGAGAATTTCTAGTTAAGAGGCCAATCAACCGATGCCAAACAGGGTCAAATGTATCCCATGTTAATGGCAAAAGGTACAGACACAATACACTGAATACAGAACAGGATAAACAGAGAAATTCAAATTTAGATAAAGATGTAAAGGTTGAGGATGTGTCCGATGACAACATGGAAAAAGAGGAAGGTAGAAATATTTACTATCCTTCAAATATGAAAGAAGATGGTTTTAACTTAAAGAAAGTGTGCCAAATATTCCAAGATCTCAGTTCAAATGTATCCTATATTTATGTCAAAATGTACAGACACGAAACTGACCACGATGAACAGTGGAATTCAAATTTAGAAAAAGATATTAAGGTTGAGGCTGTGTCCGATGACAACAATGTTGAAGAAGAAGGTAGACATATTTACAATCATTTGAATACAAAAGAAGATCATGGTTTTAACTTAAAGAATGGGTGCCAAAAAATCCAAGATCTCAGTTCAACTTCAAATGTATACCATGTTTACATGTATATCATAAGTTACAGGCACAATACAGAACAGGATAAACAGAGGTATTCAAATTTAGATAAAGATGTAAAAGTTGAGGCTGTGTCCGATGACAACATGTGAAAAGAGGAAAGTGGAAATATTTACTATCATTTGAATTCAGAAGAAAATGGTGTTGACTCACACATGGAATTAAAGGCTAACCCTTTCCCTCATATAGACGCTTTCTGACGCCTCTGCAGCAGAAGGCTTTTTGAAAACATAGTGACAAAAGAAGAAATTGCTCAAAACGAGCAATTTCTCCTTTAACCACAATGTTTTCCACTTTTAGTCATAGGTTATCTACTCAATTATAGAGGTTTTCTATGTTTTGACAAAATAAGTTCAATTACCAACGATTCAAAAGAGGAAAGTGAAGTATCTGATAGAAACAATGATAACCCTTGGAAATGTTGGAATACTCAAAACATGCTGAAGTTGATTCTGTAACCATGAGTCCCAATGCACGATTTGTCATTTCTATTTTGAAAATGTGACCGCTTTAGAAAATCATCTCCGTCAAAACTGCTGCAATAAGCTCAGCAGTATCTCTTGCAAAGACTATATTGTAGAAGCAAATACAAGTTTAAAATACCACTTAACTGAACGTAGCACAAAGAATATAAATGAGTGGACAACAACACCACCTCTCCTAATTGAAACAGTAAAATATATTTACATGAATTCTTTCAAATGCAAGATATCTGCAAAAGTAATTTGGCAATGTTGCAATAATCGAGAAAATGGTATTGGAGTAGCAGAGTAGGATCATTTTTCTAAGCAGAGTAAGTGCAGTGCGCAAGAATCTACAGAAACAGCACATGGTGACGGTAAAGTCTCTACTAATAATTTACAATGTGGCCCTAAATCTGAAACAAGAGGGAAACCATCTCTCAAATGCGGTAGATGTGATGAAACATTTGATAATCTGAATGAATGGATCTATCACGGTGAAGATCATCCTGAGGACAAACCTTTTCGTTGCATCCTTTGTAAAATGTACTGTTCACCACCAACAGGAGGTTCAAGTCTCATAAGACAAAGGCTGTAATACACAACGGTACAAGCAAAGATTCTAAACAATACACATCGAGCACAGGTGTTTGTATTGATTGATAATTTTACGCCCCTATATTGTATCCTTAACAGTTAAGTATAGTTATATAATGAAGTTATCAATGCAGTACATACACCTGTGACATCGAGGGCTTGGCGTGAAAGGGTTGATATTTTTTTACCAAGGTTAATCACCTTGCCATAAAGTCTGTATAAGCATTAAAGGCGTATGCTACAGTTTTTTCACCAAAAAATTGTTATCGAATTAAAAAAAAAAAATATTCGTCTGTCAATGACATGACCAATTTCATCAAAGGCACACATATAGGCATTTTGGCCGAAAACCTAAAACACACCAAAAAAATAAATGAAAACTACAAATCATATTAAAGTTCAAAAATAACTTTATATATAGAATGTTTATCAATATGAAAAAGGAATTTTTGGAAAAAATATGAAAAAGAATACATTAAGCTGTTTTTCAAGGTCGAAATGGTGTCACATTTTACCCCCGAAAAAGTTAAAATCATAGAAATTTTCTATTCTACATAATAGAATTTTCTGTAATTATACATTAACACTAAACATCGTTCACTTTAATAAAAAATGCAAAAAAAAAATATAGGTCACCTTACTCCTTTTAGAGCAAAGGGACTTTTTCCTTGCTTTTTCAGCAGTTTTGCTTAAAAAACAGGCCGTGCTTCAAGGAAAAAGACGATTTACCAGAAAAGGAGTACGGTGACCTATCTTTTTTTATGCATTTTTTATCAAAGTGAACCATGTTCAGTGTTTATGGATAATTACAGAAAATTCTATCATGTAGAATGGAAAATTTCTTGAAAAATTGTATGATTTTAACCTTTTCAGGGGTAAAATGTGACACCATTTCGACCTTGAAAAGCAGCTTAATATATTTTTTTACATATTTTTCTCACAAATTCTCTTTTCATATTGATTTAAATTCTATATATAAAGTTATATATGAACTTATTTATGATTTGTAGTTTTCATTTATTTTGTTTGTGTGTTTTAGGTTTTCGGCCAAAATGCCTATATTTGTGCCTTTGATGAAATTGGTCATGTCATTGACAGACGAATATTTTTTTTTTTTAATTCGATAACATTTTTTTTTTTTCTTATTTCAACTAGTTATTGTATGTACTAACAAACTACAAAGAAAAAATAATTTCTATGATTGGGAAATATTTTGATAAATAACTAGCATACGCCTTTAATTATTTTTGTCTTGGTAAACAACGGAAATTTAGACGCCATTGCTCGTTCCGACATGTCCAACATGTGATGTAAATGTAGACACTGCTAGAGAACTATTGAAACATTATGAAACCCACATGGACCTAAGGCCATACAAGTGTTCATTATGCCAACACGCATTTCAAGATCCTGAAGTGTTGAATAGTCACAAGATGAAAAGTCACAGTGGATTGTTCAGCTTAACCCTTTCCCTCATACGACAATCCTGCAGCAGATGACTTCGGACATATTTTGTCAAAACATAGAAAATATCTATAATTGAATGGATAACCTATGACTAAAAGTGGAAAACATTGTGGTAAATGGAGAAATTGCTCGTTTTGAGCAATTTCTTCTTTTGTCACTATGTTTTCAAAAAGCTGTCTGATGCAAACGCGTCAGAAAGCGTCTATATGAGGAAAAGGGTTAAGGGAAAAGTATCCTATCTGCAATGTTGCCTTGCCACGTCAAAGACAATACCACATACTCCATAGCACCGAACATTAGGAAGGCTCATGTTTTATATGTAAGAAGCAAATACCCAAACCGTTTGATCTTAACCCTTTCCCACATATAAGACATCTGCAGCAGACGACTTTGAAAGCATACCCGAAAAATAACTGAAAGTACAATAATTGATAGTTGATAATATGGTGGCAAAATGAGAAATTTCCTCTGTTGTCGCCATGATTTCAAAAAGCTGTCTGTTGCAGAGGCGTCAGAAAGCGTCTGTATGTGGCAAAGGGTTAAACACCATGTTTCGGCACATTTTGGTTTTTTACGCAATGTCGGTTTTGTAACACTTCACTCCAAAACAAAAGCATACTTGCGAGACACATGCCATGTACCGCCAGTTTATTTTCTTGTGAGATATGCAGAGACCAGTTCCCTGATGTTGACACCTTAAAATGTCATATGAAAACGCATGAGAAAAAAAGAAGAATCGCCATTACAAACATTAGTCCGGCCATCTACAGAACTTCTCTGTGAAATCTGTGGTCTGGTTTGTCTAACAAACGAAAGATTCAGAAGACACAACCGGTTATATTCATGTAATAAACTATCAAACAAATTCAAATGTAGCGATTGTAATTCTTATCACAATACTCGTAGACGTCTTCTAATCATGGTACCGATAGATCATGCTGCTGTTCATGCTGCAGCAAATAATATACACACAAACGCCATGTTCACATGCACATGGTAAAGCACAGACAGAAAGCAGCACAGAAGCTAGCGTATGAATGTGTCGATGAATGTAACCAAAAGCTTGAAACAAAAAAACTGCTACAAAAACACAGTAATCTACACATACATGATTGGATGCAAACAGAGGACTAGATAGGGATTTCGTATATAATATCTCTGTATGCACTTATTAAAACCTATGTTGTGGGTACTCAAAATAATCGTCTCAAGAGGTTTTGGAGATCAAATAAGGTTTTTAGAATATGAAAAACGCTCCTTATCTAGAGCTCTGTGCTAATCCATACATATGTGACCTTGCTTTCAAATTGAAAACTGATCTTAAAACCCTTTCCCTCATTCGACAATTCTGCAGCAGACGACTTTGAACATATTTCAAAAATGGAAAATCTCTATAATTGAATGGATAACCGACTAAAAGCGGAAATTTCTTCTTTTCTTCTTTTGTCACTATGTTTTCAAAAAGCCGTCTGCTGCAGAGGCGTCAAAAAGCATCTATATGAGGGAAAGGGAAATCACATAGTGATGAATGACAGTATTCATGTGACAAGTGTGATGCAAAGAGTAACCCTTTCCCACATGCAGAAGCTTTCTGACTCCTGAAGCAGACAACTCTTGAAAACAATGTGGCAAAAGAAGAAGAAGCTTATCATGAGCAGTTTATCCATTTGCCTGAATGTTTTTAATTCTCTTGAATGATTAAAATGTCTTGATGGGTTTTTTTTTACATTTCTGCCAAAACGTTTTCATGTTGTCTGCTACAAATTCGATATAGGAAAGATTTAAAGATTGATATCACTTTAAAATGTGTCATTGTTACAGGCATACTGGGGACTTCTCTTTGAGACGTAACATTAACCATTTTCCACATATAGACACTTTCTGTTACCTCAGCATGTTTGTTTAAACATTATGACAAAAGTAGATATTGCTTAAAACAAGCAATTTCTCATTGTTCCACAATGTTTTCAACTATATAGTAAATATACCTACATCTATAGAGCTTTTCTGTGTGTTTGTCTATATACACTATACTTTCAAAGTCGTCTGCTGTAGATTTGTTGTATGTAGGAAAGGGTTAAATTGTGTTTTTTCTGGATTTGTGTCAAAAAGGGAGTGACTTTGCATAGTAGACCCTTACCCACATTCAACAAATCAGCAGCAGACGACTTTGAAAGCATTTATTAAAATATATTGAGGCCCCCTACAAACGAAAGAATCATTTTTGGATACAGTTGAAAACATTTTGGCAAGTAAAAACTACCAGTACTCACAATGAGCAATTTCTTCATTTGCCAAAATGTTGTCAGGTCGTCTGCTGTAGAGGCAACATAAATCATCTGTATATGGAAGAGGGATAGTGGACTTAATTAAATGGTTCACAATCTTACTTGACAGAAACCAATGGAAAACCAATCTTAGTGTATTTATCTCTTTCCCTCATACGACAATTCTGCAGCAGACGTCTGAAAATATTTTGTCTAAAAATTGAAAATCTCTATAATTGAATGGATAACCTATGACTAAAAGTGGAAAACATTTGTGGCAAAAGAAGAAATTGCCCGTTTTGAGCAATTTCTTCTTTTGTCTCTATGTTTTCAAAAAGCCGCCCGCTGCAGAGGCGTCAGAAAGCATCTATATGAGGGAAAGGGTTAAAGGACAACTGTAGATAAAGATTTACCTGAAAATCCATATTGTCTGATCTCAAAGAAAAATGTAAACCAGGCGTTTCTTGCAACTTTCCATTTCTAATTTGCTACCAGTGCGGATCACAAAATACTCTGTTGTTGGTTTTTTCTGTGGCATGAATTTATATATACATTTAACTATAAACCCTTTTATACATATGACAAATCTGCAGCAGATGCTTCTGTAAACATTAAGGCAAAAATGTGAAAAGCTTTAAAAGAAAGAATTATTTTGGTATAGAAATGAAAATATTGTGGCAAAAGAATAAATTGCTCAGCAGTCATCTGCTGCAAAAATGCCTGTATATGGGAAGGAGTTACGGTTCAAGTGTAGGCGACAATTTGATAAGCTGACCAATCTGAGATGTCTTGAAATAGTCAGTCAACAGTTCACTGGGGGCTTTTGCTACGGGATCAAAGTTCAGGGTCCAATTCCACCAACATTACTTAGTGCTAAGTAATACTTAAAAACTTAAAGGCATAATTCATGATTTTTGTTTCCCTAATATTTTGTAATACATGAATTGTGAAATAAATTTAAGTATATGACTAAATAGACATAAATAGTTACCTTGCTGACAAATAATTCTTTTTAAGAAAAGGAATTGTTTGCCATTTTTATTAGGGACACAAAAATGATGAAATAAGCGTTTAAGTATGTATGTATTACTTAGCACTAAGTAATGATGGTGGAATTGGACCCAGGTCTGTTTTTAATGAGCTTCAATTTAAGTCTAGCTGTTATACATTATCTAAGGGAGATTACTCTTTACTATTTTTTAATAATATATTTAAGAAGTGTATTAGTTATATCCCTTTATTTGTTAGCATGCATACATAGAGTTTTCTATTCTAGCAGAAAAATACTGTGAAAAACGAGTTGAGACATGAACTGTAAGCAAAGCCTGTTATTACCAGAGTTAATAATAAGCAGTTTAACCCTTTCCCACATACATCAAATTTGCAGCAGACGACTTCGAAAACATCTAGTCAAAAATATGGAAAACTATAAATGAAAGAACAATTATTGAAAAAGATGAAAACATTGTGGCAAATGGAGAAATTGCTCATGATGAGCAATTTTTCTCCTTTTGTCACAATGTTTTCAAAAGTAGTCTGCTGCAGGAGCATCAGGAGCATCAGAAAGTGTCTGTATGCGGGAAAGGGTTAAGTAAAGTGCCAGTATACATAAATTCAATTTGTCTGTCAACAGAATTTTATTAGCCATAAAATGATTTGCCATTGGTAGTTGTTCAAACTTTCCGATATATTTCTATGACATTTGCTCAGTTTTTACTACTGCATGAAAAGTATTAATGTATAGATACTAAAGATATTATTGATCTAAACCACAGACAGATAGAACAAATATTTTTATTTAAATTCTAGAATGGAATGATTATATTTTAATATTGATTTTGAACATAGAGGTTCATTACTTCTGTTCAATATTTACAGCGATATGAAAAATACAATAAGCACAGTCCAAACTGTTGTTAGGTACCAGCCAAAGGGAAATGCTGTAAGTGGTCGGAAGACAGCTGGTCTCTTATCGAGGTACAAAATTAATGATGTTTTTTTTTTTGTTGTGCTGGGTGCATGCTACAATGTTTTGATATTGAATAAAAGATGTAAATAAAATATCTAGTTTTTATAATTTCAAATCTTATTTCATTACCAATCATATTTAAAACTAAAATTGCTTGTACAGGTTTGACTGTTTATGAACTTATGTGCTGGGTCCAGGGTCTTAACCCTTTCCACCATATTACAAATCTGCAGCAGACGGATTTGAAAAGATTCTGGCAAAACCTTGAAAAAAATCTCCATAAATAAATGGGTTATTGCTGAACAGATTTGAAAACATTGTGGCAAAAGGAGAAATTGCTTGTTTTGAGCAAGTTCTGCTTTTGTCACAATGTTTTCAAAATTCGTCTGCTGCAGAGGCATGAGAAAGTATCTATATGTAGGAAAGGGTTAATTCATCTGTATACAGTATCAGCCAAAACCTTTACTGTCCAACTGCATGGCAACAATCTAGAAGTGAACCCTCAATAGTTTTACGACAACATCACTTATGATCATGTCATAGCAGAGTGTCTTTAACCCTTTCCCTCATACGACAATTCTGCAGCAGACGACTTTGAACGTATTTTGTCAAAATATAGAAAATCTCTATAATTAAATGGATAACCTATGAATAAAAGTGGAAAACATTGTGGCAAAAGGAGAAATTGCTTGTTTTGAGCAATTTCTTCTTTTGTCACTATGTTTTCAAAAAGCTGTCTGCTGCAGAGGCGTCAGAAAGCGTCTATATGAGGGAAAGGGTTAAGACATCAAGCACCAAACTACTTTCAATTCTGGCTTCTATTTTTGGACAAGAAGTTTCAAAGTTGTTATGAGATCCAACCCCTGGCGGGCATGTCTTTCAACAGATCGGAATAGTTTGAACAATATTGGTTAAGAATCACCAAAGGAACTTTAGTGCCGAATTATTTTAAATTAAATGCTCAAACTTTAAAATTCCTCTCCTCAGAATCTGCTTATCTCATTCGAAGATAATTTGGTAGAAATGTTTCTTGGATGACCCTCTACAAAAATTGTTCAAGTTATTAGTCGCCGGGCAGAAGCCCGCGACATCTATTTTTAATAGGTTTTCGGAAATGACATGGGAGGGGGGGATTATTATTAGAAAGAAACACATTTAGATGTCTTGAACATATTACAATTGTGTTTTAAAAAGACTAAGTAATGACATATCTAAAATGAAATAAATATTCCGAGGATTTAGGTATTTTCAGTTTCTTTATTTTGACTAGCATTTATGTTTTTTTGTTTTATTTACGAAGACAAAACAGTCCCTATTAGCTAGACTGGTATACTTTATTTTTCACTATATACTACATGTAGCTAAAAGGCGATAACTACAAACCTTTACGTCGCACAGTCTAATTTGTTTACATACTCGCGAATACCAATTGCGTAGATCAATCTCCTTTGCAGAGAGCCACTCTTTACACTCTCTTACAAATAGTAAAATGTTTATTTGGTTCGAAACAAATGAAGAAAAGAACAAACCGAGATAAAACTGGTTTTAATAGAAAAAATACTTTGAACGAACACTCTCTGCCTATAAAGAGAGTTTCAAGAACGACACCTCTGCGAATAAGAAAGAATCGGGTCTTTCGTACAAAATTATTTCGTCCTTGACAGTTTTAAATGTGGTGTCATTTAATTCCCTAAAGGCATATTGCTTCCGATCTGCATATTGTTATGCATCATTGACACAAAGGCGCTCATCATAATATCATTTTAAAACATGAGTTATTTGTTATTTTCATTATAAAAAAGGAAGGAAAGAATTAAAATAAATTAACATGTTGTAGGGCTCAGTTTATGTTCGAAATTAAGTTCAAATTATACAACAATTTCAATGAGATTTAGCTGTTTAGTTGATATTATATTTCGAAGGTGGTCTAATTTATAAATATTGGATACATTTCAACATTTGTTAAAGTATGATATAATTAGGATGCCAAGCTAATATCATTTTGAGAAAACTCATGTCTTTAGCGATTTAACCCTTATCTTATTGTTTTAAAAGTAGATTGCTGCAAAGGTGTCCACTGTTGACTTTAATAGAGGAACGGTAAAATGACGTGCTATTGCATGCAAATCCTAAATTGTCTGTTTTGTGGTTTTATTGAAAAATAATAAAATTCAAATATTCTGACAAACATCTTGAAAAGTGTATGTGGAATTCACAAATCCTTAATGTAAGCACTGTATACATACTAAGACTAATGATTGGCAAGGTTACTCATTTCCATTACTGTGTATGATCAATAATTAGTTGGTTGTGTGTATGGTCAACCTACTTTGGAATAGAGATTGATCATAAACAACGAAAGGCTTCAATTATCATTCACTTCGTTGACAAAACAATGCAAGTTATGATACATTTTCACTTGACACCCACCCCTGATGTTCCAATATGCCGCTCAGTTGATAACTGTTTTTTCAACTACTATAATGTAAGTGTTATGCATAACTGCACTATGGATATCCGGCGACATTGATGCGTTACATCAACTTTCTCTTGTGAATTTTGATATTACTTCTCAGTTCACACATTTACTCTCCATAACAAGATGATGTGTCATGCACATCACCCAGCCCACCTATTTCCAAGGTCAATGTCACAGTTTGTCCGGGCTGTATCTTCCACGTTCCCCAATGGTAATGGATTTTGATATTATTTCACACAATTATTCTCCATAACAAGATGAATTGTCATACACATCACCCAACCACCTACTCCTAAAGTCAAGGTCACAGTTTGGTGTCAAACACTGTCCGTCCGCAACGTGTGTCCAGGCTGTATCTTCAACATGCTTGAATGGATTTTGATATAACTTCACACAATTATTCTCAATAACAAGAACATGTGTCATGCACAACAACCAGAAACCTACTGTCAAGGTCACAGTTTGGACTTAAACAATGTCTGGCCGCAATTTCGTGTCTGGGCTATATCTTCCACATTCTTGAATGGATTTTGATATTATTTCATACAATTATTCTTCATAACAAGAATTGTCATGCACAACAACCTGACACCTTCTCTCAAGGTCAAGGTCACAATTTGGGCTCAAACATTCTCAGACTTTTCTGACGTGTCCAGGCAGTGTCTTCCGCATTCTTGAATGGATTTTGATATAACTTGATACAATTCTTCTTCATAGCAAGATGATGTGTCATGCTCAATAACCATCCACTTACTCCCAATGTCAAAGTCAGACTTGAAGACTTTGTTCTGCAATTTCATGTCACAACTTCACACATTTAATCAGGACCATAAGAAGACCATGCATGACCTTGGGCATAACTCTAAAATGAGGTTTGACAGAATAATGTGCCTTTTTCAACTTAATTTTTTTGTCCGGGTAGGGGACTTTTGTAATGCTTGCAATACTCCATTAACCTTTTCCACATAGAACAAATCTGCAGCAGACGACTTTGATAATATCTAAGAAAAATATATGGTAATTCTTGATAAAGGAAAATATAATCATTTAAAGTGTTGAAAACATGTTGACAAAAGAAGAAATTGCTCAATTTGAGAAATTTCCCCTTTTGTTGCCATGTTTTTTAAAAGGTGTCTGCTGCAGAGGTATCAGGAAGCGTCTTTAAGGGAAAGGGTTAATTTGTTTCAAATGTCTTCTTCTAATAAGCTGTTTTATTTGAAGTGTCAACCCCTGCAGTTTGAATCCCACTCTTCATCAAAAAGATTACCCAATATTAGCCAGTAACACATTTGCTACTAAACAGTCACTCAGGGGCCACCTTGACCTTCTTGTTTTAAATCCTTTCTGTTGCCATGGTAACAAGATTTAAATGGAATCTACTTCTTTAAGCAATTCTGAAAGGGCTACTCCAACATTCATTTGGGGTTTGGTTGAAATCAGCCAATTGGTTTAAGAGATGACATTTAAAGAAATTGTTAACAGGCGACGTCCCACAGAGACCCAGCGATAGAATCCTAAATATTTTTCGAGGAAAAGAGAAACTGCTTTTCTGCTGCAGATGGTCACAAGTGAGAAAGGGTTAGATCAGGTACTGGGGTTTTATGGACTTAATGGATGTGTATTATCTAACCCTTTCCCACATAAAGATGCTTTCTGATGCCTCTGCAGCAGAAGACTTTTTAAAACATTGCAACAAAAGGAGAAATTGCTCAAAAACGAGCAATTTCTCCATCTGCCACAATGTTTTCAACTTTATTTAATATTCATACTTTAATTCATAGAGATTTTCCATATTTTTCACTTTTCAAAGTCGTCTGTTGCAGATTTGCTGTTGTTTGTGGGAAAGGGTTATAGATGTCTATTTTGAACATGACCTAGGCTCTAGATATGGTGCATATTACATTTTCTAAATCCTTATTAACCCTTTCCCTCATACGGCAATTCTGCAGCAGACGACTTTGAACATATTTTGTCAAAAAATAGAAAATCTCCATATTTGAATGGATAAACTATGATTAAAAGTGGAAAACATTGTGGCAAAAGGAGAAATTGCACGTTTTGTGCAATTTCTTCTTTTGTCACTATGTTTTCAAAAAGCCGTCTGCTGCAGAGGCGTCAGAAAGCGTCTATATGAGGGAAAGGGTTAAACCCTCAACCCCTGGTATGTGGGTTCTCAAAACAAATGTCTCACTGAGATGATTCTTTTGAACACCAACATCATAGGATTTGAATGAGTAATAAGAGGAATATTGTTGAAGAAAGACCTCTGTTTACACCCTCTTACTCCTTTGCCCACATACAGATACTTTTCGACACCTTCGCCGCAGACAACTTTTGAAGACATTGTGGCAAGATGAGAAAATGCTCATGATAAGCAATTTCTCCTATTGCCACAATGTTTTCAAGTTTATTCAACAATTGTTCTTTCATTTGTAGTTTCCATGTTTTAGAATCAATTTCAGAGTCTTCTGCTTCAGATTTGTTGTATGTGGGAAAGGGTTAATGGAATTACGCATGCGTTCAGTCATCTGTATCTTGAAAAGGCTTTCCACAACCTTCCAACTTCACCAGATCTATCAAATATATCTCGTGTCAACTTTGGAATCACACCTCGCGGAGTGGTTAGTGTCCTATAATTCGACTTGGGCGATCATCATGTGGTGCCCATTGGCAAGGCACATTTCCTAGCCTAATACTCGACTACTCGTTTATTTACCCTGGGATCATGAATATGTCACCGTGATATTACTGAAAAAATGTTTAAAACGGCATGAACATCCATTTAACAAACAAACAAATCAAGTCAACTTTAGTTTGTTATTTTTTTATTTTTTCCAACATCTGTCCATCCAGAACTTTTAAATGAAAAATAGTCTTTAAAAATGTCAACTGTTTCATAGTTTATAATTTCAATACAATAATTGTTATTGTTGTGATAGATTATTGGCAGTTTATTAGATATGTTGAAACCGGTCTGCTTTATTAAACACATTCATTAATATTTTCAACATCTTTGATATTGAAAATATGTTGTTCTACAAAGAGTTAAAAACATTGTCAAAAATTAGTATTTGCTCATGTTGAGCACTTCCTACTTTTCCAACAGTGTTTTCAAAAGTCCTCAGATAAGAATGTGTTTTGTCTTTACTTGTCTGCATCAGATAAAGGGTTCACTGCTATTATATTACAAATATTAATTAATATTTTGTGATATATGAATAATTTGAAGTATTCCATGTGCATTTTGAATTATCACATTCAGTGAACACTATAAACTATATATATATTCACAAATTTATTTACCTTTCCCAACATAAAGCCACAATTTGAAATTAATATTATGCAGCTCTCTTATTTTGAAAGTTGTGGCAAAAGGAGATAATGTTCATAATTAGTAATGTCTTATTTTGCCACAATGTTTTGAACTCTTTTCAATATTTATACAAACATTTTTAGGTTTTCCTTTCTTGTGCCTGGATGTTTTCAAATTCTTCAGTTACAAAATTATTGTATGTAGGTATGGGTTAAGGTTTCAATATATGACAGTTCAATGTGAATTAAATAATAATTTTGGAAAAATATAGAACATCTTAATTCTCCAAAAAACTATTCAAACAAAATAACGATCTATAGTTAAGGACAAAAGTTCTGTAGAGTTCCAAAAGTTAAAAGTTAAATGTTTACCTAACTGGTATTATAATGCTTTTAAACATTTTTATACTTTAAATCGTATATGGGCAAGAATTCACTATTGGAATTCTTGGTGTCAACACTCTTATTCTGTATGTAGTATCAATTAAGTACAGATTTAGAAAAAAAATTAAGACATTTATTTACACATTTATACCTTACACATCCTTTTGTAAAAAAAGAATGAACTTAAAATGTATTGGCACCGAGAAAAAAAGCCTTAAAACACCATATTTAAGGTTTTAGTGTGACAAAAAGTGTGACATTTTGTACATGCCCTTTAATGTGTGTGTATAACAGCTTTATTTTACCTCATTTTAGTGTGTAGTTGATTCAAAACTTATATCTAATAATCAAATTTTCCTAAAAAATCAATCCAGTGTATTTGTCTGCAACAATCTTTTTACAAAAAAAGAATGAAAATTGACATGTGCGTGTAACATTTGGTGTCAAACATTGTTACACGCGTACATTTATCAAACAAACATAAATTGCAGCACCCAAGGACTTACATTTTTGCCTTATAGTATGCTTTCTTTACCCAGTTGATGAAAAAAAAAACACTTTCTTTAAATCTGTGTGTGACTTATGATAGGAAGGCCCAGCAAAATGTCTTAAATTTTGGTGTCAAATAAATCTTACAAATTTTGATCAAATAATTCAATAATGGAATGCTTCCAGTTGTTTTAATTTAATAACATTTACAAATTATTGGATGATTTAAAAATCTGTAATAATATGAATTCATATTATAATGTATGGCAAAAAATAAACTGACTTCAAAATGTGCATGTAACGTTGACAAGGTGTTACATACACCATACTTTTTTAAAATTTCAATTATTTGCTTCTCTTTACACAAGCATCTCCAATCACTGGCTATGCTTTTTGGTAGAACATTTATAAATAAAAAAAATTAAAAAACAATTTATTTCAATCAGAAACAACAACCTTTGATGTGTGTGTGTAACTGTTTAATTTGACACAAACGTGTCCATGTTACATGCATCAAGCATAGCCGTATCTTCTATACAGCAGCTGACAGGCTAAACTATTTAATTTAGGAATATTCTACTCCTGACAATTAATCTCCGAACCACAAAACAACATATTAAATTTCAAATCTAAATGAATAAAATTACTTTTCAAATTTGTATGTAACATTGACAACAATTCTGTCAATGTTACATGCAACAATAAATATAACAGTATAATATTAATAAATTCATAATTTACAGATGTTTGAAGTTATTTGATATATTGCATCACATGCTTTTGCTACAAGTAAAAAAAAATAACAAATAATATTGTATATAACAGAAATAAATGAGATTTCTAAATGTATGTAACTATTTCAGTTGACACGAAAGTGTCAATGTTACATACTTCAAATATCTGGTAATCAAACATACAAAGTAGTAAATACAACCTGAATCAGAAGACCTGGTCACAACTTCTAACATATAATCCACAAACCAAAGAAGATTTTATATGTTTAATGGATATAAATGACATTTTAATATATGGCTTTCAACGTGTCAATGTTACATGCATCAAATGGAGCTTTATTTTTATTTTTTAGGATGTTTACTTATAAAATTCATTCACAAAAAACACACTGACCCCAACAGCCATGAAATAGGCTAAGACAGAAGCAAGATATATTATTTGAAACAAACATAAGTTTGCACAAACTTTACAAGTGTAACATTGACACCAACCATATCTTTTTGCTATTTTTTCTGTTAAACGACAAGACAGTATTTCTTATTCAAACGGTAAATGTTGGAACAAACTCCAACATCATTTCACACCATAGCAAAAATTAGATCCTCTTTCAATTATATGAGATATGAACAATTGAAATAATATTGGTGTCAATGTTACATACTTCATATATCAATAAATATGACATTTAAAGAAGACAAGATGACATATTTTTAAAAAAGACTCTTGGTTTTAGATGTCTTGCTAGAAGAACTTAGTAGTAAAGCATTTTATAAAATAAATAAAGGTGATCTATTTTTTTTGTTTCAATGTCACACTTTGTGTTGCATTAGTGAATTCTTGCCCATATATGAATATCTTTTGCTACCATAAAGGAAATGTTTTGAATTAAAAATCGGGTTAATCAAATATGACTGTCTGTATCATTAAATGCATCCATATTTCCATCTACATGAAGCATATCATCATAACAGTTCAGCATTTAACTGAAAAGTTTTAAAATGTTTATATGAATAGTCAACATCCGACATCATAATGGAGACTGCTAAAGGAGCAACGTCTGCAAGTTTGGAATCAACTCGAGGCCAGTCAGTAGGTTTACATGTACTGGTAGTGCAAAATATGTTCTAAGTTGTCTGCTGCAGAACTATTGTATGAGTGAAAGGGTTTAAGACTCTACTGAGTCTGGAAGTCATCAAGTGACCAACTGACAACAAGGCAGACATGGTAGCCATGCACTCAACAAACACACTACATGTATATGTATGGACATAATATGTCCAACAAACATTAACTGCAAATGAGTAAAATTGCTGTAATATTTATGAAAGAAAAGAGGTCTACATAAACTTATATTGTGATCTTCTTTAAAATACCCTGCAGAACTTTTGTCCTTAGTATATATATTTTGGCATGATCCAATTTTTCTATGTGTGTTTACAGTAGTTATTAAGACTTTCAATCAATGCAAACATTTCACAACTTTTTCACAAAGACAACAACTAAAATTATTTAGCTACTGTTTCAAAAGGCATGTCAGTTTTGTTAAAATATGAAATTAATTTAACAGCATCTAAAAATATTTCACTTTTGCCAGAGAGGGGCATTCTCTCCTTTCAAAATGAAGGCAATTTGTATAAAAAATAACAACAGAGGACTCTGTTCAAATCATTATAATGGTGAACACTTCAGTAAAATTGACCTTTGAGGTCATTAAATACCAAGATCAAGTGTGTCACCTTGTAGTTTGATGACACTTTTCCTGGTTCACCGTACAAGCATTCTGAAAGCAGTGAAACATGGTGTAGGTAACCGAGGACTAGATAAGGAGGAGTAAACTGGTCTTCTCCCAACAATATCTCTCTTATAACTCAATCAAACTCTATGTTGTGGGTACTCAAAAGAATAGTCTCACTGAGACAATTCTTTTGAGCACCCACAACATAGGGTTTGAGGGTTATATAAGGATTTGGGTATGTGAAATACTCATCCTATCTAGAGCTATGGGTAAGCAATCAAATCCTAATCTTTTCCTTCCCAACAAGCAGACATTTTTATTGAAAACATTTGGACAGAAGGATTAAATGCTCATAATGAGCAATTCCTCCTTATGTTACGATGCATTCAATTCAATAAAGTAAGAAAGGCCATTTCATAATGGAATGCACTAAGAACAATTCCCAATAAAAAAACCATTGTGAGTTTTAACAACAAGTAAAAATTATTCCCTGATTCAAATGACAAGTATTTGGATAAATAATCAAAGTACATTCAAATAAGTTATAAACCTCGAAATTGCCAAAAATACATGCAAAGGTTTATTTATAAATATAGATATATACTGAAACACAAATCTTATCATTATTCGCCCTATCCCACATGCAGACACATTTTGATGCATCTGCAGCCGATGAGAAATCATGAATTTTGAAAATATTGTGGCAAAAGGAGTTGGTATACAGGTACATGTATACAGAGAAGCAATTTCTCTAATTCATTCATTATTTGGTTTTGTTTACCCTCGCCGTGCAGAATGAATAGTTGTCATTTAAACCTTTCCCACATATAGACGGTTTCCGAACCCTCTGCAGCAGACGAATTTTGAAAATGTAGCAAAAGGAGAGATTGCTCATCATTTGCAATTTCTCCTTTTGCCACAATGTTTTAAACTCTATCTTATAATTAAACTTTCATTTATATTTTTTTTTAATATTGTTGCCTCTGTTTTTTTAAAGTCGTCTGCTGCAGAATTATAGTATGTAGTAAAGGATTTACCCTTTCCCTCATAAAGACGCTTTCTGACGCCTCTGCAGCAGACGACTTTTTGAAAACATAGCGAAAAAAGAAGAAATTACACAAAACGTGCAATTTCTCCTTTTGCCACAATGTTTTCCACTTTTAGTCATAGGTTATTCATTCAATTATAGAGATTTTCCACTTTTTGATAAAATATGTTCAAAGTCGTCTGCTGCAGATTTGTTCTATGAGGGAAAGGGTTAAAGAGATTTACCACACCTTTGCCTAAATGTTTTCAATGCCATCTGCTGTGGATCTGTTGTACGTGGCAGAGACTGAGAGTTAACAAAATAAAACAAAATTTAAATATATAGAGATCTACTGTACGGACGTCCCTTTCATATCATGGATGTTTCAAACATCATCAGTTAGTCCTAGCATAGATCTGTTATCCTTGATCAGTGACTACATATTATTCCTTCATTTACAAAATGGAAGATTAAATTTTTGCCTGATCAGATGTGATATTTTCACAGTACTCTGCTTCAAAAACCCATTTTTGAAAATCAATTCAACAACTAGAAAAATAATAATTAGAAAAATAAATTGTTTTACACAATCTCATTTTACCCCTTTCCCACAAACAACTAATCTACAGCAGACAACTTTGAAAACAAATTGGTACTATAGAAATAGGAAAAAGTTATATACATGTAAATAAAAGTACAATTATTGACTAGAGCTGAAAACAATGTGGCAAAAAGAGAAATTGCTAAATATGAGCAATCCCTTCTTTTTCCACAATGTTTTCATAAGTCGTCTGCAAATGTATCAAAATGTGGTTTGCAAGTGGGAAGGGTCAATACTTTCACTTATACAGTATACTTTAGAAAACATTGTTACAAGAGGAAGAATTCCTCATTACGAACAAGTTTTCAACACTCAAAATCAGATTCATATTTTGTGGCTTTGTCTTAAATGTCTTCTTCTGATCTTTCTCAGTGAATTTGATTTAGAAGGGTCTGTTTTTAAAAAAAAAAAAAATATCAATTTTATCCTGCAATAATGAATTTATCCAAGATCCCTGGATGCTGAACATCCAACTATAAACTGTCTTGTCAAAGGACAATCAACCATGACTCCTGAAGTTTTTAAAACAGAATATGTTCATTCCTTTCCCACATACAACAAATCTAAAGCAGATACCTTTGAAAACATGTACATATGCAAAACATTGTTGCAAAAGTAGAAATTGCTCATTATGAGCAATTTCTCCTTATAAACTATGTTTTCAAAAGTCTTCTGCTGCAAAGGCCTCTGTTTGTAGGAAAGGGTTAACCAATTCTCAGATACAGTTTATACTTTAGAAATCACTGCATGTAAATGAGAAATTGCTCAATAAACAAGCAATATCCTCTTTTGCTACAATATTTCTAACTCCATAAATAAATAATTGAACATTTATTGCTAGTGTGAGAACAAAGTTGATTGATCAATCAAATCAGATCAATCATTAAGAAATGCAAGTTTTAATAAAAATATACATAATTATGGCATGAAACAGCATTTTAAAGTTTAATATTGCACATCTGCATGAATCTCTTGCCATTTAACATTTATAACAGAAATTTATATACATCTAGAAAAAAGCATCAACTCTTTCCCTCATACAACAATTCTGCAGCAGACGACTTTGAACATATGATGTCAAAAAACAGAAAATCTCTATAATTGAATGGATAACCTAAGATGACTTAAAGTGGAAAACATTGTGACAAAAGGAGAAATTGCTTGTTTTGAGAAATTTCTTCTTTTGTCACTATGTTTTCAAAAAGCCGTCTGCTGCAGAGGCGTCAGAAAGCATCTTAACCCTTTCCCACATACAACAATTCTGCATCAGACAACTCCGAAAACATCTAGGCATTATATAAGTTTAGAAAAATCTCTATTCATGAATGTATCATTAATGAATAGGATTGAAAACACCGTGACAATAGGAGTAATTATTTATCATTAGCAATTTCTCCTTTTGTCACAACATTTGTTTCAGTTGCAGATGTGTAAAAATGCAAGTTGGAAAGGTATAGCCACAGGTACAAAAAGTCTTATTTTCTATGTGGGAACATTAACTGGTAAAATTGTGTAAGATAATAAAAACTATCCATGAGAAACCTGTTTTTGCTCTAACTGCAATCATGAGCAATCCCTCCTTTTCCCACAATGTTTTTCAAAAGTTGTAGGCATGTGGGAAAGGGATATTTATTCATGATAAAGGTCTCAGTAAATGTTCCCACAGTATGACAAGGTTTACGTTACCAAGGATACCTATATAGGCATCTTCATATTTGTTTATAAGACGGTTACCCTGACAACTTGAGATGCCTTTACATATACAGAGCTCTAGATAGGGGCGTTTTGCATTTTCTAAAATCCTTATTTGACCCTCGATCCCTACGTTGTGGGTACTCAAAAGAATCGTCTCAGTGAGATGATTCCTTTCAGTACCCACAACATAGGATTTGCTTTAATAATAAGAGAAATTGTGGGGAAAAGAGATGAATACCCCTCCTTATCTGGACCTCTGCATATAACCTGTTTTTAAACCCTTTCCCAGATGTAGACACCTTTAAAAAGAAATTTAACATATGGAGAAATTTCTCATTATAAGTAAATTTTCCTTTTGCAACAATGTTTTCAAAGACCTCTATTAATACAACAATTTCATTTGTATTTGCCTGGATGTTTTTCAAAGTCTTCTTCTGCACATTTGACATACCAGTCTGGGGAAAGGGTAAAACATTCTGTATCAAGGAAGGGATGATAACATTTGTTGTAGAGGATAGGAATATTGTCTGAATCAAGAAAAAGTGCTAAGAATACACTTAATAAAGATCTTTACTGTTCTGCACATTCCATTGCCTCCAGTCTCATTCCTTTCCGCCGGCTACGACAACTCGCCTCGGCTGCTCCTTTCTCCTGGATCAAGGAAATGCTACTTGAACACAGAGTCCCCTTGAACATTTGAACGGTGGGGAGGTAAACCTTCTGTATATGTGTGATGTCCATTCTACACAGGGGACAGATCGAAAGTTTGTTGGCACATTCAAAACAAGTCACATGACCACACGGGCACAATACAGTGGAATTTTCCAGCTCTCGACAAACAATGCACAGAAATGACTCCTCAATCTTTTCTAAGGTTTCCTCGAGAACCTGAAAAGATAGAAAAAGAAATAAAATATAAAGGAAGAAATAACCAACAATTTAATTTCAATTGGGTTTCTGGCACCAAGGACACCCACTCTTCTGCATTAAAAACATCTGCTATCTTGGAAAAGAGTTACAAAATTATATTCAGTATGATAAATAATAGTAGTGGTAAAAGAAGAAAATACTTATTTTGATCAAGCAATTTCTCCTTTTACCATAACAGTTATTAACAGAATTAAACCTTTCCCTCATATAGACGCTTTCTAACACCTCTGCACCAGACAGCTTTTTGAAAACAAAGTGACAAAAGAAGAAATTGCTCAAAACGAGCAATTTCTCCTTTTGTCACAATGTTTTCCACTTTTAGTCATTATAAGGTTATCCACTCAATTATAGAGATTTTCTATTTTTTGACAAAATATGTTTAAAGTCGTCTGCTGCAGAATTGTCGTATGAGGTTAACCCTTTCCAGCATACAGACGCTTTCTGACGCATATGCAGCAGACAATGTTTGAAAACATTGTGGCAAAAGTAGAAATTGCTAATTATAAGTGAGCAATTTTTCCTTTTGCCTCAATAGTATGAACTCTATTCAAGGATTTATATATTCTTTATAAAAATATTTCCTAGTTTTGCCTAGATCTCTCCACAGTCATCTGCTGCAGAATTCTTGTATGTTGGAAAGGGTTTAGCTCCCATTTTTCCAGTAGACAGCATTAGATATATGTTGAATACAGATGAAACAATTTGGCAAAAGGAGAGATTGCCAATTCAGAGCAATTCCTCCAATTGTCAAAGCATTTCAAAAGATGTCTGTTGCAGATGCGTCAAAATGCATCTGCAAGTGGGAAATGATTAATTTCTTTACATCTTATGTGCTCATGTCATAAAGATATAGCAGTTTGAAGTAGGGTATACCAGTCAACAAGAAAACCCCACGGCCATAACTAACATACAGTGAAGCTATAAATCGGTCAAATAAAACGTAATACATCAAAATTAATAAGCAAATAAGATTGAACAAACATCAACGTTATACATAGTGAACCTGCATGTTAATTTAAGTCCTTGTACTGTGTATTGCAACACTTAACCCCATTAACCCTTTTTTTAACACCCAATACAGACCTTTTCAGCAGATAACTTTTGAACATTATTGGAAAAGAAGATATTCCTTAAAATTAGCGATTATTGATTTTCTCCACAATGGTTTCAACTCTGTTACAAATGTGTACATTTCCAAAACTCAAAATTTTGTAAAAAAAAATGTTTAAAGTGTACAACGTTTTTACTACCAAATCTTGTAAAGGGTTATAAAGACCAGGTAAAATATCGGAAGAAAATAGGTTCTAAAAGTCAAGATAAATTGGAGTTCAAATTAAAACTACAGCATAAAAACATTGTCAGAAAAGTAAAAAGTGCTCACTGTGAGCCTTATTCTTTCCTTTCCAACAAAGTTTTTGTCAGAAACCATCTACTTTAGAAGTTTTCTGTACGAAGCCAAAGGGTTAACATCATTATAGAATGTGAACTTTTATGTATATTTAAGGACTACGTTATGCCTTGAATTACAATACGTTATGGCTTAAATTACAATACGAACTGTTTGGGTATATATACAATTCTATTCAATAGTGTTGAAAACATTTAGCATAATAACTATACTACATAACCAAGTCAGATACGTGTTTTTCATTTATATATCCTATTTTGAATTATGAAGTAAATTACAAATTGATGCTCAAGTCTTTCACAGATGCAGACAACAAAAACACCAGGAAAAAAATTGACAAAGGCAGTACAATTAATGAAAAGAATTGAAACAATTGTGGCAAAAGAAGAAATTGATCATAATGAACTATTTCATCTCTCGTCACAATATTTTCAGAAAGTCGGCTGCTTCAGAATAGTTTGAAGGTGGAAAAAGGGGTTAAGAGGAGAAACGATTGGACAATTTAAGAACTGCTTGTTTCTCCTTATCAAGCCTTGGAATAGGTCAATGTCCAACCATAATAACCCTTTCCCACATACAACAAATCTGCCGGAGACAACTTTAAAATCATTCAGGTAAAACATGTGAAAAATCTCTATAAATGAAAATATTTACCCAATGCGAAGAATTGAAAAACATTGTACATGAAGATGAAATTGCTCATGAGCATATTTCTCATTTTTTTCGCAATGTTTTCAAAAGTCGTCTCCTGCAGATGCATCAAAAGTCGTCTGGCAATGGGAAATTGTGACAAAAGACCTGGAGGATAAAGCACTTTAAGCTGCACCTAATTAGTCGGTGAACATTGAACTGTGGACTTTGTCCTGTAAGTAGGTCAGTCACCATTTTGTACCAACCAGAAGGGGGAATATGTTTAACATTATCTCTAAATATGTGAAGTACTTAATGTACTTTTGAAATGCTAGACTTCCTTTCATCTTGTGGTTTAATCCTTTCCAATATAAAAGAAAATTCTGCAGCAGACAACTTGGGATTGAATACGAAAAATCTCCATCATTGAAAGTATAAATTACTTGAGAGCGTTTATAACATTGTGGCAAAAGAAGAAACTACTCATTACGAGGGTTAAGAGTGGTCTGCTTTTGAAAACTTCAAAGTTACTTCTGGAACATTTGCAGCCTATAAAGTTTGATACAGATTTGAAAACATTGTGGATAAAGGAGAATTTGCTCAAAATTTAAAAAAAAAATCCCGATTTTCCTACATTGTTTTTGAACTCTGTATCAAAGCAACACATCAAATTTATATTTGGATTTCTCCAGAAGATGATCGAAGGAGAAACCATTAGAATAACCCACAGAATTATGACATCATCATCAAGAATATTCAAGTGCATTGAACTGATAGCCTTTGTAAACATCTTTGCAGTTAGGGCCAATGTGACTATATATAGCCATTTATCTGATACAGTAGGTTAACCCTTTCCCACATGTATACAACACATAAATTTGTAACAGACGGCTTTGAAAAAAATCTAGGCAAAAATAAAGATAACCTTTATATAAATGAAAGTATAATTATTGATTAGAACTGAAAACATTGTGGCAAAAAGAGGACAAGCTCAATTATTCTCAATAGTACTCTGCTGAAGGAGGAAAATAATGTGATGTTGGTCTTTGAAGCAAAATTTTGAGAGAGTTAACCCTTTCCCTCATACGACAATTCTGCAGCAGACGACTTTGAACATATTTTGTCAAATAATAGAAAATCTCCATAATTGAATGGATAACCTATGACTAAAAGTGGAAAACATTGTGACAAAAGGAGAAATTGCACGTTTTGTGCAATTTCTTCTTTTGTTACTATGTTTTCAAAAAGCCGTCTGCTGCAGAGGCATCAGAAAGCGTCTATATGAGGGTAAGGGTTAAATTGTAAAATATTGTGAGCAAAGGGGAAATTGTTCAACTAATACAACTGCTGTGTCAAAAGTCAATGATGTTAAGGAAAGGGTTAATTATCATAACTGCTCATAACTTGAGCAATATCTCCTTTTGTCACAATGTTTTCAACTGTTTTCAACAATAATACTTTCATTTTAACTTAAAGAGATTTTCCAAACTTTTACCTAGATATGTTTTCAAAGAAGTTGGCTGAAGATTTGTTGTACAAAGGAAAGGGGTTGAAATGCTGACTTAAGTAAGTGACATCAGCATCCGAAATATTCAAGTGTATTGAACTGATCTCATTTTATGGTAAAGAAACCGAAACAAAAGAATTTATAGAATACCATAACTATTACTCAATAATGAAATCATTTCCATAACAGTATTATAATGTCAGGATGATTCAGAAGCGAAACTAGGATTTTAACATTGGGGGATGTACGTAAATGCATGTGGGAGTTTCCAGTAGTTTCGATCAGACAATGAATATCTCTTCTTTTCCACACTTTCTATCTTATTTGAGTATTTCCCAATTAAATCTTATGTTGTGGGTACATGCAAGAATAATATTAAATAAATGAGAAGATTATTTATTACCCACAACATAGGGTACTATATGTCTAGAAAGGTTTATAGAAAGATTATTACTAAAAACAATTTTTGTTGGTGGGCTCCTTTCAGAGTAAAGGATAAATCAAACTGTAGTTGAACAACAATTTCAGATCTAGATAAGATAGAGAATACTGGTTTTTGCTTCCAAATGTATCTCTTAACAGTAAACACGCATTTACCCCTAAGTTGTGGCACTCAAAAGAAAAATCTCTATCTAGACAATTCATTTGAGTACCAACATCATAAGTTTTTTGAAGTGAAATAAGAATTTTAGCGCATGAAATTGCTTCCCCTTATCAAGAGCCTTAGGTTCAGCTTAGTGATTCATAGGCTTGTGACATTGATCACAAGGTGTGTATGTACGTGTATATATACAGCACTAGATAAGGGGCGCTTTGCATGTTCTAAAATCCGTATCCGACCCTCTAACCCTATGATGTTGGTACTCAATGAGACGATGCTTTTGAGTACCAACATCATAGGGTTTGGTTAGACTTTAAGAGAGATATTGTGAGGAAAAGAGCTGTATACTACTCCTTATCTGTAGCTATAATATATATTGAACCCATCCATGGGAAAATGTACAGATTCATTTCTGTTCAGTGAAGGTACTGATCAGCCTGTACATCTGCTCCATCTTATCAGAGTATATACAAGTTGACAGAGGCTTCTTACAAGTTTATGTTAACCCTTTCCCAAAAATGACTTTTTAAAACATTGTGACAAAAGGAGAAATTGCTCAAAATAAGCAATTTCTTGTTTTGCAACAATGTTTTAAACTTTTATTAGTAATTATACCTTCATTTATGGGTTTTTTCCAAATGTTTTAGTAGACATTTTCAAAGGTGTACGTCTGCTGCAGATTTGGTGTATGTGGGAAAGGGTCAAGTATTGTGTGAACAGTGTAGATCTTGATAACTCTTTAGATGAACAGGCTGATCTGTATCTACACTGTTCACTTAAACTTTTTTCCCACAATAAAGAAGTTTCTCATTTTCCCACAACATTATGTACCTGTTTACTCCATAGGCCTTAACATTTACAATAGGAAGTAAGAGTGTGAAACAGAAGTCATTATTAGTCGCCGGGCAGAAGCCCGCGACTTCTATTTTTAATAGGTTTTCGGAAATCACATGGGAGGGGGGATTATTATTAGAAAGAAACACATTTAGATGTCTTGAACATATTACAATTGTGTTTGTTTAAAAACACTAAGTAATGACACATCTAAAATGAAATAAATATTCCGATGTTTTAGGTATTTTCAGTTTCTTTATTTTGACTCGCATTTATGTTTTTTGTTTTATTTACGAAGACAAAACAGTCCCTATTAGCTAGACTGAAATACTTTATTTTACACTATATACTACATGTAATCAAAAGGCGATAACTACAAACCTTTACGTCGCACAGTCTAATTATTTGTTTACATACCAACTGCGTAGATCAATCTCCTTTGCAGAGAGCCGCTCTTTACACTCACTTACAAATAGTAAATCATAGGTGATTTAAAATGTTTATTTGGTTCGAAACAAATGAAGAAAAGAACAAACCGAGATAAAACTGGTTTTAATAGAAATCAAAGTACAGAAAGTACTGGTAACGAATTATTTTGAACATGTATTGTAAAATCTAATTTATGAATGCAATTGATCATGCTATTGCACAATTTAGTCTATTTTATTATTATTAATATTTTTGTCCAGAGATTTTTTTTATCAGTTGACAGTTTTAGTAAATGTAGCATTTCAACGGCGATGCGAGCTTTTAACATGCACACTAACTCTTTCACTGAGCTCTGCGTAAAGTCTGTCAAAACACCCATGGCATATTTGTGAGATTTACATTGTTAGTTCGATTTGTTTTCGTCACCAGGGGCGGATCCAGGATGTTTCATATGAGTGAATTAATTATTATAAATCTATAATGTTTAACAAATCGCATAAAATAAGAATTAAAAAAAAAAAAAAAGAACAGTTCCTATTGGGACTCGAACTCGCGTCCGTAAATAGTCCATGATTAGTAGTTCTACACGCTATCCATTACACCACGTACTTTGATACAACGTAAGAGCGTTACTTTCGTATATATATTAAGCTAACTGAATGCGCGTATGTAAACCATGATCTATAATTAGAAAGCCCCTTTGATCATCGTTATCATGTTGGAAAAAGGAGAAACAACGGCGATGCGAGCTTTTAAAATGCACACTGACTATTTCACTGAGCTCTGCGTAGTGGCATATTTGTGAGATTAACATTGTTCTATACAGCGTGGGGTCGACTTCTAGTGAATGGGCATACGACTAAAATTCATACTCATGCCTTATACGTACCTGCCGACAAATGAAATATATATGCGCGTACTGTTAATTTGATATTTTCTAGAAAATTGATTATCTATGATGATTTGATAGTATAATTATGACTTCACTGTATTGAAATAACACGTAGAAGTCATTTTAATATCGAAAAAATACTAGGACTATTTAGGTGCAGCGAATGTGTATTCTAAGCGGAAGTGTAGTTTAACCGTGACTTCCGGAAACAAATACGATCGCGTTAACTGTATTATTTTTTGAGAAAAAATAATTCGTTAAAAATACTTTGAACGAACACTCTCTGCCTATAAAGAGAGTTTCAAGAACGACATCTCTGCGAATAAGAAAGAATCGGGTCTTTCGTACAAAATTATTTCGTCCTTGACAATTTTAAATGTGTCATTTAATTCCCTAAAGGCATATTGCTTCCGATCTGCATATTGTTATGCATCATTGACACAAGGGCGCTCATCATAATATAATTTTAAAACATGAATAGTTTGTTATTTTCATTATAAAAAAGGAAGGAAAAAATTAAAATAAATTAACATGTTGTAGGGCTCAGTTTATGTTCGAAATTAAGTTTAAATTATACAACAATTTCAATGAGATTTTTAAAACTGTTTAGTTGATATTATATTTCGAAGGTGATCTTATTTATAAATATTGGACTACATTTCAACATTTGTTAAAGTATGATATAATTAGGATGCCAAGCTAATATCATTTTGAGAAAAAGAGAAAACTCATGTCTTCAGCGATTTAACCCTTATCTCATTGTTTTAAAAGTAGATTGCTGCAAAGGTGTCCACTGTTGACTTTAATAGAGGAAAGGTAAAATTACGTGCTATTGCATGCAAATCCTAAATTGTCTGTTTTGTGGTTTTATTGAAAAATAATAAAATTCAAATATTCTGACAAACATCTTGAAAAGTGTATGTAATTCACAAATCTTATAATTATTCCTTAATGAAAGCACTGTATACATACTAAGACTAATGATTGGCAAGATTACTCATTTCTATTACTGTTTATGATCAATAATTAGTTGGTTGTGTGTATGGTCAACCTACTTTGGAATGGAGATTGGTCATAAACAATGAAAGGCTTCAATTATCATTCACTTCGTTGACAAAACAATGCAAGTTATGAAACATTTTCACTTGACCCCACCCCTGATGTTCCAATATGCCCCTCAGTTGATAACTGTTTATTCAACTACTATAATGTTAGTGTTATGCATAACTGCAGTATGGATTTCCGGCGACATTGATGCGTTGCATCAACTTTCTCTTGTAACTTGGAAGAGATAGAAAACGATTTTCAGGAAACCAATTTCAAATTTCCAAGAACTAAACAGTTACGCAATTCACTTGACCTCTAAACCCTATGAGAGACAAAAGTGTTGCGTAATCATGGAACTATATATAGGATTGGTTAGCTGGCTTAACCCTTTCCCTCATACGACAATTCTGCAGCAGACGACTTTGAACATATTTTGTCAAAAAATAGAAAATCTCTATAATTGAATTGATAACCTATGACAAAAAGTGGAAAACATTATGACAAAAGGAGAAATTGCACGTTTTGTGCAATTTCTTCTTTTGTCACTATGTTTTCAAAAAGCCATCTGCTGCAGAGGCGTCAGAAAGCGTCTATATGAGGGAAAGGGTTAACCCTTTCCAACAACATACAAAATGTATAAAGCAGAAATCTTCCAAAACATCTAGACAAAAGCATGGAAAATCTCCATTTATAAAATGATTATACAACTATAAGACAGAGTTGGACAAATTGTTGCATTATATATGTTGAGCAATTTCTCCTTTTACCACAATGGTTTCTTAAGTTGTCTGCTGCAGGTGTCAAAATTTTACTGCATCTGGGAAACAGTATTTAAGAGATTAATTCATTGTCTGACAACGACCTGTTTAACCATTTCCATCATATAGACGCTTTCTGACGCCTCTGCAGCAGATGACTTTTGAAAACTTTGTAACAAAAGAAGAAATTGCTCAAAACGAGCAATTTCTCCTTTTGACACAATGTTTTCAACTTTATTCAATAAGCATGTCTGCATGTAGGGAGATTTTCCATATTACTTTTTAGATGTTTTCAAAGGCGCCTGCTGCGGATTTGTTGTATGTTGGAAAGACTCTTCAAGGCCATTGAATAATTTGTAGAAAAAATTACAGTAAATAATTCATAGAAGTGTTTATGGGTACATGTACCAAGCAATCTTCAACCATCTATCTGATAAGATACATACATGTGTCAACACTTTCCCATATACAGATGGTCAAAAAGAGAAATACAAAACAAACAAATTATTAAAGCTTTATCACAATGTTTTTCAACATGATTTGATTATAGTACCTGTAATTTCATTAATTTAGAATTATCAAACTTTTCTTTAGATTTTTTCAGACATGTAAAGGAGGTAATCGTCGCCGACTGCTTTGAAAAACTGTATTATTCTGTGTATTGTATGTATAATTAATCGCAAACAGAGTTGAATAAAAAGTTGAAAACATTGTGGCAAAAATAGCATCAAAACAATCATGTCTGAATGTGAAAAATGGATCCAGGCAGAATGATGCTACCAGGATATTAAAGAATAAAGATAGGCCACTTTCTCAAGAAAAGTATATAACGTGTAAAATGTTCATTTTTTTTTAAATTGAATAAATCACACGTTATCTTTATAGAAAAATATATTTGCCCTCCACTACTACTAACTAGAAAAGCAAAACACTTTTCAAAAGAAGCACTAATTGACAGAATGATGACCTGATAGTCAGATGGCTCAGTTCTAAGCGATTTTTTAGTGCAATGGCAGGCAACACAAAAAATGAATGAAGGGTTGCGGTTTGAAGAAGATTGCAAATTCTTTCATACAGCTTCTTACTTCAGTATAATAATATCATTTACAATTATCTACCACTTTTGGTGGTTTTTAATTTCATTTTTTCCAGGAATTGGGAAGGAGCTTATTGGATAAAAAAAAATTATACTGATTGCAGATTATCCTTTCCAAAGAGATGTTTTAACCCTTTCCCTTATACAGGCGCTTTCTAATGCCTCTGCAGCAGACAGCCTTTTGAAAACATAGTGACAAAAGAAGGAATTTCTCCTTTTGCCACAATGTTTTGCACTTTTAGTCATAGCCTAGGTTATCCATTAACTTATAGAGATTTTTTCTATTTTTCGACCAAAATATGTTCAAAGTCGTCTGCTGCAGATTTGTCATATGGGGAAAGGGTTAAAAGTTGTCTGATACGGTTATGATATATGAAAGGATTAAAAAAAGTAAAACTATTATACATTTCAAGTACAAGCAGTCTTAACCCTTTCCCTCAAAATGCCCATACAGCATACAAGTTTTGAAAACATTGTGGCAAAAGGAGAAATTGTTATCAGTTATAGAAATATTTCCTCTTTTCAAGATTATTTCATAGTCATCTGCTGCAGATTTGCTGTATGTTGGAAATGGTCAACTTAAATGACTCTAAAATAGCAAAATAAGACATTCCTACCCACACACAACAATTTTGCACCAGAAACAATCTTTACAAAGGACAATATAATTATTGAAGAGTTGAAATTTATTATCATTGTGACAAAAGGAGAAATTGCTCACAATTATTTCAACGGTCATCATATCAGTCTAAATGCCTCTGCAAGTTGGAAAGGGTTATTTGGCTATTAATGAACAATTTCTCCTTTTTCCCACAATGTGTTCTCCTTTATTATGAATTAATGAAGAGATTTCCAACATTTACCATCAAATGTTTTAGAAGTCGTCTGCTTCAGATTTGTTGTACCTGGAAAAGGGATAAATAATAAGCCAGACATTGTTTTTACCTGTTGTTTTAATCGAAAGTCTGCCCGCTCCTGTTTACTATCACAGTCTAGGTTCTCCCTGTTATCACAGAGATGTCGTTTTCGAGGGGAACAGTCGGGTGCCACACCACTAAACATGGCTCGTCTAGAATGGTCGTAAGCTTCCTGCGACGTTCTTTTGATATCAAATACATAATCCAAACCTGAAGGGAAAAATTAAATGTCATAAAATTATTTTAATCTTGGTTTTAAGCCTTTCCCTCATATAGACGCAGCAGACAGCTTTTTGAAAACATAGTGACAAAAGAAGAAATTACTCAAAACGAGCAATTTCTCCTTTTGCCACAGTGTTTTCCACCTTTAGTCATAGGTTATCCATTCAACTATTGAGATTTTCTATTTTTTGACAAAATATGTTCAAAGTCGTCTGCTGCAGAATTGTCCTATTAGGGAAAGGGTTAATACAGAGATGATATCATCGCTGGAAAAAAGGAGAAAATGCACTTTTTGAGTAACAATTCTCCTTTTGCCATTTTGTAAAAGGGTTAACCCTTTATCGATTCATGTTCAACGAATTTGCTGAAGACCTCTTTGAAAACATCTAGGCAAAAATATAGAAAATCAATGTATAATTATTAACCCATTACATTCTGGAACCATTCTGATAAGATAACCTGAATTTCTGGAGACTTAATCAGTAATCTCTTTTTTCTTTCAAATTTGGGAGCTATGTAATTTATTGATATTTCTTTTACGATGCAAAACAACTATATAAAACTAAACACCATTGTATTTGGCTCAAAACTCTCTTTCATTAAAATTCTCTTCATATGATATCAATTTTATGTGTAAACCCATTATATTGATTTCTATAGAAATTTAAGTTAAAACACTGTGGCAATTTATGAGTAATATCTACGTTTGTCACAATGTTTCTGCAGATATGTCAAAATGCGTCAATATTTGGGAGAGGCTTAAACTTCTACGTCATTAATTAAATATATATACAATGTAAATTGACATATTAAATTTCAAGTGTGTGGTTTAATTAACAGTACACACCCATAATGTATAACTAATAGTTGTATTGTCACAAAATACAAGGTATACATCTATATATAACTCATGTACAAAGAATTTATTGATTTTCCACGACTTTTTCAGGTAGACTTCTGCCACTTCTCCAATATCTAGACCACTTATAATGCCTATACAAGAGAACACTTATTAAAATCATTGTGGAAACAGAATTTCTATAAAAACCTTTATCCATAATGTTTTCAATTCTTATTAATCATACTTCATATTTTTCAGATTTTAAAATTGTTTAGGTATTTTTTTCTTTTTAGATATTTTCAATTTAACCCTTTCCAACATGTAGATGCTTTCTGACACGTCAGGAGCAGAAGACTTTTGAAAACATTGTGGAAAATGAACAAATTGCTCATGATGAGCAATTTCTCCTTTGGCGACAACGTTTCAACCATATTCTGATAATTCAGTAGTTCTTCTTTCACTTTACGATTATTATTTTTTTGGCATAAATTATATAAAAAGTTTACAAAGTAGTCCGCTCAAAAGTTGTTGAATGTGGGAAAGAGTTTTAATTTAAGCAGACAACAATAAAATCCTGAATCCCAAAGAGAGCTGTTATTTTGTTTAAACAGTATTTCAGTCATTATATCATGTTTCATTGGTAAATTACCAGAACTGCTGGTTTGTTTGTATTATTTACGCCATTTGAAACATTATTTCAATTATATCACATTGACAGTTCACTTATTCAAGATCCCTGGGTAAACCAACCAGTTCATTGCTATGAAATGTGCCTTGCCCAAGGGCACCCTACCATGACTGCTCGACTGGGGATCAAACCGCAGGGAGGCCGATTCCAAATCCATGATGATAACCATTGGGCTTCGAGAGATTCTGTTAAGCTCCTGCTGTTAACCCTTTCCCTCATATAACCGCTTTCTGACGCCTCTGCCGCAGACGGCCTTTTGAAAACATGGCGACAAAAGAAGAAATTGCTCAAAACGAGCAATTTCTCCTTTTGTCACCATGTTTTCAACTCTGATCAATTATTGTACCTTCATTTAAAGGGAGTATTCAACAAAAAAACGGGTATATTTTCAAAGTTGTCTGCTGAGGATGTGTCGTATGTGGGAAAGGGTTAAGTTAATCCGAAAATTAACCTCCCATTGAATCCTAAGCTTAGAGCAGATAAACATTTACTAGAACCATTCTAAAAAGTTTCAGTGTTTTATTTAGCTGCACATCCCAAGTCCTAGACTCATTAAATTTTGAAGTCTACAGGTTAACCAAACTGGGTATTGAACAACGGAAGGCCATTTACGTGACATAGCGACTAACCACTACAACACTTGAGTGGGTCACTGTTTGGTTAAAACAACAATAGAGATATTGTCCATGTATGTATTACACAGCTCTGTTATTTACACATAATTAATTATCAGTGTGTTATCGGGAGACTTGATTCTGAGGTGTTAACCTTTTCCGACATACAACAAATCTCGAACAGACAACTTTGAAAACATTTAGTCAAAAATAATGAAACAATTATTGAATAAATTTGAACAAATTAGGCAAAAGTAGAAATTGCTCATTACGAGTAGTTTCTCTTTTTGCCACAATGTTTTCAAAAGTAATTTTGTGCAGAGGTGTCAGAAAACGTCTGTATGTTGGAGAGGATTGATCAATCAGACAATCATTATTTTGTTTTTGTTTACATCTCCTCAAAAAGGCTACTCATTGGACTGTCTCGAGCTTTCATTTTAATGTTTTCAATGTGGGGAAAAGTCTGAAAGGGGCATACCAGGTAGTTGGAACTCTTAACCCTTTCCCTCATACGACAATTCTGCAGCAGACAACTTTGAACATATTTTGTCAAAAAATGGAAAATCTCTATAATTGAATGGATAACCTATGACAAAAAGTGGAAAACATTGTGGCAAAAGGAGAAATTGCATGTCACTATGTTTTCAAAAAGCTGTCTGCTGCAGAGGCGTCAGAAAGCGTCTATATGACTGAGGGAAAGGGTTAAACACATACAACAAATCTACTGCAGACAACTTTGGTTACTTATGAGAAAAGGAGTTCAAAAAGGAAATTCAGACAAAAGGATATAAATTTGCTCATTATAATTATGTATTAGCAATTTGTCTATATGAGGGAAAGTGAATGATCTAGGTCTGGTTTTGTACAATCTACAATAATAGTGGAGACCAACTGAATTGTAAATACTTACCCAAAGTTGTGTTAACATTAAAGATGGACGCCAGCATCCCTTTAAAGTCTCGACTAAACTGAGACGACACCTCATTGTGCACAGTATCACAGCAAAAAAACGAGTGCATTTCTGTCACACTCCTGTATAACGCGTTAGCCGCAGGCTGTGTGGTCATTTTAAAGACGAGATCACGCGTAAGTCCATTTTCACTTAACACACGTAGAGTACAGTTTTTTCCAAAATGTTCAGCTTTCACCACCATTATATACTCCAGCCTAAAATATAAAAGGAAATGTGTCGTTCATTAAGTTTTTAAAACTTTTCCCACAACTTCTAATGCCTCTTAATTATCTGGAAACATTGCTGCAAAAGGAGTTTACAAATAAAATTACTCCAATTTTAACATTGTAAAAAATTATAAATCTTTTTAAAAGTTGTAACAATTTTTTTTAAAAACTTTCCTCTGATGTTCAAGCAGCTGAATATGTTTGCTGCGGATTAAATTTATGTGGGAAAGGGTTAAGGTATTTATAAGGCGTTTTAACATACCTCTCAATGGGCTCCATGTCATTGGTATAGTAGATTATTCCTGTAGGTCCTACCCCAATCTTCACACTATCATTATGTATAACAGAGTCATGATATTCCACACCAAAGTTTCTCAAAGTTGACGCTTCTTTCAACAGTTTATATTGCGCAGACTCCTTATTCACATCCACCAACTGCATGTGTAATTCAGCGACATTTTCAACCATTTGGGGCGTCATCTCTATGGACTCGCCCAGTAATGTTCTATAGTCATTGAACTGATATGTGCTACTGTCAAAGTTTCCAAACTCTGTCTGGGCAATGTAGGACAGTATCTGAAGGAATTGATCATCATCATCAACGACTAGTTTTCCAGACTCGAGTTCCTCCTTTACTTGTTCGTAAAATATTCCCCTGCAAAAAACAAACAAAGGAGATTAAGACCAGTATAAGTTGTTTACTTGGTGTCAAATATCTCAAGTAATTATCTTAACCCTTTCCCTCATACGACAATTCTGCAGCTCAAAGCGAGCAATTTTCCTTTTGCCACAATGTTTTCCACTTTTAGTCATAGGTTATCCATTCAATTATAGAGATTTTCTATTTTTTGACAAAATACGTTCAAAGTTGTCTGCTGCAGAATTGTGGTATGAGGGAAAGGGTTAAGGACTTCTTTTTGTAAACATTCATTATTGATCACACTGGTCTCATTGTTAACTTGCCAGTACCATTACTTGAGTATTTGAACAGAGAATATGGGCAAATCATAAAGGATCACACTAAGACCATTCCAGATTCGCATCCTACACAATTAGCCCATTAGATGCCATTGCAACAGATGAGATGACTTTAAAATACATAATTACATATTGGGAAAAGGAGAACTTCCTCAGAGGGATCATTTTATCCTTTTCATACAAAGATCTTAACTCTGCATTAAAATTACATGTAATTTTCAATTTCCTGATGTTTCCCACAAGTTATTTTCTAAGCAGATGAATCTGAAAATATCATACTGGTCAAGTTTATTTATTACCTTGTAGAAGGTTGTAACAGCCGATGTGGTTCCACAAAAAATTTCACTTTTAGCTGAAGTTTGTATTGGGGAGGAGCTAGCTGCCGGTCCAGACGATTTCTCAAGTTTAACCAGAGCACCTCCGATCTGCTGCCAACATATTGGAGCCCCAAATAATCCTGCTCAATGATACCTAGTCGTTTGCAGACCTGTATAAAAATAAAACTTATCTTATAATATTTACATTGATTGTGATGTAAGCCTTCCGCTTATATGACTTAACCAGTACTTGGCATTTGCGTGGGAAAATCCCAAAGACAGAACCTGCTCATTAAAGGATTCGATCCCCAGACCTTTGGTACAAGAGACAAACACTCTACCACTGCACCACTGTCTTCCACTATAGTACTATAGACCCTTGGACCTTACCCAGGAACGTATATATCTTATCTATGTCCTTGACCTTACCATAATCCACCTAACCCTTTCCCATATATAGATGCATCTGCAGCAGAGGACTCTAAGTCTTGAAAACATTGTAGCAAAAGGAGAAATTGCTCAAAGCAAGCAATTTCTTCTTTTGCCACACTGTATTTAACCTTTTTCATTAATTATACCTACATATATTGAGCTTTTCTGTGTGTTTGTCTAGACACTTTCAAAGTCGTCTGCTGTAGAATACAATTAATGGAAAGGGTTAAGTGATAACAAGGTGTGTCAGAGAAAGATGTCACATATATTTTTCTCACTATTCATGAACTTTTCTGAGAAATTTGCATCAGAAACAATTAAAAATAATAGAAGGGATGCAGAAATCTTATAGATCTACATTCCTGGGCAAAGTAAATCAGAGACATGTCTCTGAAACAGAGTACTGTACATGTATAGTCTATGATGTAGCCTTTTCTTATTTGGATAATTATGTCCCTGCACACTTATATCAAAACTATGAAAGATCGGACCGGTCACATTATCTTTAAATGAGCATTTGGTGATTCACAATCAAGTGTGTCACAACCAATTGCTAGAGATAGGTTCGATCCTCGTGTACTTTTAATGAACCTTAGGTCATTATTGATAACGATTGGTCTATTTTTAGAAGGTCAAGGTTGTTCTTTGTCAGTGAAGAAAAAGAAAATCAATATAACCAAACTGACATCATAAAAAGCTATTTATTTTGCAGAAAACACAGACAGTGATCTCATAATTGGCTATTATTTCCGACTTGCTCCCAACTCACACAATTTAGCCAGTAAAAACCAACATTTGATGAACAAATACTGCCCGTTTCAAGATCTCTCAATTTGCTAAACAGCTGATATAAACTTTATGTGCACTTACCTGGTCCATACATTCCTGTCCCAAGCCTTTCGGGTTCACTTTAATTTCCAGTACGAATGAATTCGGCAAAGAAACATAGCACGCCATTTTAAAAGAGTACTCATTTATTTATCTTAAAAATATTTCACTGATTCTATAACCTGCTAAATCAAGCACGGAAACTGTTATGTTCTGTACTGGTGAAATATCGGTCAGCTGCTGATCACGTGCATATTCGATCTCATCGACCAATCAGAAAACAAGTTAAGATATTTATGACATGCGCACAACTACCAAATGAGGATAGATTCTATAAATGGATTTTAACAAAAACCAGGGTCAAGAAATATAACGTTTCGCAAATAAACCAACGTAATTTTTGTTTCCAGGCTCGTGTTATCTAAAAATAGACATAAATTAACCGAAAATATTTAGAATATTTATGTTAAGGCTGTTGTAGATCTATCTGATACAAAATGTCTCTGCAAAAGATAATTTGTGAAAATATCGGTGGAAAAGGAGAAATTGGTTTGATCCAAAAGGCCTAATATTTTATTCCATTTCAATGTTTTCAGATATTTTACAAAAATTACCTTTCAATTTTCTAAAACTGTATATCCGTGTTTAGATTATGTCACGACGATCCCCATAAAACAGCTATTCAAGTTAATTGCATTTCTATAGAAATTCATAAAACAAATAAGTAAAACAACAATTGTTTTCCTTTATAAACCTTTATGAGGTGATGCTTGATTCTAATTAGACTGTAGTATGAGAAAGCTTTCATTAGTCGCCGGGCAGAAGCCCGCGACTTCTATTTTTAATAGGTTTACGGAAATCACATGGGAGGGTGGATTATTATTAGAAAGAAACACATTTAGATGTCTTGAACATATTACAATTGTGTTTGTTTAAAAACACTAAGTAATGACACATCTAAAATGAAATAAATATTCCGATGTTATAGGTATTTTCAGTTTCTTTATTTTGACTCGCATTTATGTTTTTTTGTTTTATTTACGAAGACAAAACAGTCCCTATTAGCTAGACTGGTATACTTTATTTTACACTATATACTGCATGTACTCAAAAGGCGATAACTACACACCTTTACGTCGCACAGTCTAATTTGTACCTGCTTGAAGCAGACTGGTTGTTATGTGTAAATATCGAGATGAAAATGACCTCGAATATTTTCCCTTTAATGGCAATTTTAACTTACTGAATGTTATTTTCATGTTCAAAGAGATGTCTTGATTTGTGGAGAAGGCATTTTATAATGTTTATCCATGTATATCTAAAATATGAAAGGTTTCTAAGCTAAAACTGTTGACCGTGACTCGCAAATACCAACTGCGTAGATCAATCTCCTTTGCAGAGAGCCGCTCTTTAAACACACTTACAAATAGTAAATCGTAGGTGATTTAAAATGTTTATTTCGTTCGAAACAAATGAAGAAAAGAACAAACCGAGATAAAAACTAGTTTTAATAGAAAAAATACTTTGAACGAACTCTCTCTATAAAGAGAGTTTCAAGAACGACAGTCACACCTCTGCGAATAAGAAAGAATCGGGTCTTTCGTACAAAATTATTTCGTCCTTGACAATTTTAAATGTGTCATTTAATTCCCTAAAGGCATATTGCTTCCGATCTGCATATTGTTATGCATCATTGACACAAGGGCGCTCATCATAATATAATTTTAAAACATGAGTAGTTTGTTATTTTCATTATAAAAAAGGAAGGAAAGAATTAAAATAAATTAACATGTTGTAGGGCTCAGTTTATGTTCGAAATTAAGTTTAAATTATACAACAATTTCAATGAGATTTAACTGTTTAGTTGATATTATATTTCGAAGGTGGTCTAATTTATAAATATTGGACTACATTTCAACATTTGTTAAAGTATGATATAATTAGGATGCCAAGCTAATATCATTTTGAGAAAAAGAGAAAACTCATGTCTTCAGCGATTTAACCCTTATCTCATTGTTTTAAAAGTAGATTGCTGCAAAGGTGTCCACTGTTGACTGTAATAGAGGAAAGATAAAATGACGTGCTATTGCATGCAAATCCTAAATTGTCTGTTTTGTGGTTTTATTGAAAAATAATAAAATTCAAATATTCTGACAAACATCTTGAAAAGTGTATGTGGAATTCACAAATCTTATAATTATTCCTTAATGAAAGCACCGTATACATACTAAGACTAATGATTGGCAAGATTTCTCATTTCCATTACTGTTTATGATCAATAATTAGTTGGTTGTGTGTATGGTCAACCTACTTTGGAATAGAGATTGATCATAAACAATGAAAGGCTTCAATTATCATTCACTTCGTTGACAAAACAATGCAAGTTATGATACATTTTCACTTGACCCCCACCCCTGATGTTCCAATATGCCCCTCAGTTGATAACTGTTTATTACTACTATAATGTTAGTTGTTATGCAGAACTGCACTATGGATATCCGGCGACATTGATGCGTTGCATCAATTTTCTCTTGTATTTTAATTATTTAGATAAAATAGTTTTGTCCGTGCTCGGTAGGTACCGCTTGAGGAATTGCAAAAAATAACTGGACCGAATCACAACTAAATTATACCTCTTTAAAGGTCGAGGTCCAATACAAACATTTGGGGGGATAAATGTACACAAGTCAATTAAAAAAATAACTCAGTTCATTGAAGCACATATACACAATAAGCATGTTTATCTAGTGTTAAAGCATTATACAATTATGCTGTTTATGGGATATAGATGATTTCAGGTATGTCACAGAAAACTAACATTCTCTTATTTCCTAACAGTGAATTTAAGACCCTGATCATACTGCTTATCTACATACTGATCAGGATCTTCATTATTATGAAATAAGAGAATGTTTTTATCATCTAATAAACAGTATCATTAGTATCATTATTTTAGTGCGGGGGTCACAGGTTTGATCCCTGGCTGGGTCAACTCCTACAACATTAAAAATGAGGTTCATTCCCGATTGTCCCACATTTTGATTTTTGGGCTAAAAATCGATGTAGGGCAATCGGGAAAAAAATACAGGTAAGGCGTCGGATAATCCCTGCCCGGGGCGTAGATAGTTTGAATTTTCTTAACTTTTCTTTGTTTTTCATCAGATAATAAACTCTGTTTGGTCTTCTTTTATATAGTAACAGAGGAATAATGAAAAAATCAAACTTATTTAGAAAATAATAATTTTATTCAAATTTAGTAATTGTACGTCTTCTTTTATATATAGTAACATAGGAATAATGAAAAAATCAAACTTATTTAGAAGATAATAATTTTATTCAAATTTAGTAATTGTACGTTTAATAGCAAGTTGTCTATTGTATATAATATATGTATAACATTCAAACAACAAATACACTATTCAGTATAACTCGTCAATCTCGTTTTGCACTTTTTTCAAAGTTTTTGAATATTATTAACATAATTAACATGTGTTTTTTACATTGTTTACGACTTCGTCGATGAAACTTTTACAAGTGTAGACAATATGTGGCTCTGTCCGCATACTCAATTGCACTAATGGACCCTTCACGCAGGCGTTCCTTTAGGGATGCTAGTCGCGTGTCGATGTTTTGGTATTTCCTTCTCTTGATCGGTCTGTTACCTCCTGTAGCATACTGCACTACCTTGATACAGGAGATGGCTTCAACTTCCTGGATTGTTCTAAGGATTGAATAAATGTTAGGATGCGAATGCTGAACAGCTTTCTTCAACATGCTATGCCAGCCTTCTACATGGTTCGTCGTCCTTGGACCATGGGTGTTGAAGTGATTCCAAGTCTGTTTGTCGCCCTCAACCAAGTACTCAGTAACATAGTCTGTGAAGGTTTCAACGGCTGCTGGTAGGTCAGAGTAGCAATGTCATTGAGTGCTTCGTACAACACATCTTCAACTGTGTTGATTGGTACAAGTGGTAACACTGCTGCTCGTCTGACTAGGCAGTGAATGTCTTCATTAGTACTGTATTCGTTGGTCAAACCCGTAGATTGTACCTTCCTCCAGATACATTGTGCGTAGTGGAAGAAGCAAGCCTTCGCGTCTGGAAGACTCGTCTAGCAGCTTTTCTTGGAGCGAGTTCATGGTCCATGAAAAGGATGTCTGGTTTCAACTCGAACCCAAATCGGGTATACCCGTATTTCAGTATATAATGTGGAACACTGGATATATACTGCAATAAACTACTTTAAAATTAAGAACCAAACTGTATTATTATACTTACAACGAATTTGTGGCCATCAATAACCAGACTCATTCCGCCGCGCTTGTTCGTCACAAAATTTAGTTGGACTTGAGCATTAGCCATGTTTTCAGTATGATATAAAAACAATAAATGATACCCTTTCCCAAAATTTCCAATTCGATAAATGCACTAACAGGTTTTTTTTAGAAATAAATGGATTTTTACAAAAGTCAACTTTAATTGTAATTGAATGTTTGTGCAAATAGTAAGAAATAAAAGCAGTTTTAGGTGAAAATACCGAAGTCAAATTATTAAATTACTTTAATTATAATTGAATGTTTGTGCAAGCAGTAAGAAATAAAAGCATTTTTAGGTGAAAATACCGAAGCTTGTGCAAACAGTAAAAAAACCGCAGTCGGAAAAAACATGAAATAAATATTGTGAAAACAGTCAAATAATTGTGCATAGATAGGTAAATAATGGAATAGGCAAAATAACAGAACGGTATTCTCACCTTTCCCTTACCGCTTTTTATTACTCCGCACTAAGGGTAAATAGCAAAATCAAAATGTGGGACAATCGAGAAGACACCTAAAAATGGTAGTAATGGCTGCCTTCCGTGGCGCTGAAGGTTGCATGGCTAGCATTACGACTGACTGGCTGATGTCAGGATAAATGGACCAGTAGGACTGTTAACTTAATTTACCCAGGAAACTCCGTGATATAACATAAAACATGTTGAAAGCGGCGTTTAACACCAAACAATAAACATTAACGTATTGTGTAACTTATGATGATTTCAGGTATGTCACAGAAAACTGTTTTTTTCCATAAACAGCATTTATATTACTAAAAACATACTTATTGTGTTTACATTGTATATGCCTCACTGAACTGAGAGTGTTTTTGTAACAGTTACGTACATTTTATCTCACCACGGTTTATATATGACACCTAATCTTTAACTAGATATAATATAGTTTCAAAGTTGCAAAGTTTATTAAACAAAAGACAGAACTGTCCATCATGCAAATACAAACTAAACAAGTAACATATACATGTATACATACATATGCTATAGATATAAATATTTCCGGTTTCCTGGACAAACTGTTGTGTATTAGATATGGAGAAAAACGATTCAAGGATGATTTCGTTTACGTGCATTTAGGAAGTGACTCCATTATGCATATAAATGAGAGTGCATACGTGCGTACGTGCGAATATGTGTGTGCGTGCGTGTGCACGCGTATGTGTGTTTGGATGAATACGTTATGTTTATGATTCTAAAAGTTATGATGTACATAAAGGTCCGTTTTAAATTCCTGAAATCTTGATGAAAAATATAATTCGTGATTGTGTGCTCTTGTGTAACATGTTTGTGGTTAATCCCAAAGCAATTCAGCTTCTTATTTTTAGAAAAATCGATTTGAACTTTTTTTCGCATTCAGCAAGAAGCATTTCGCATTCAGCAAGAAGCATTTCGCATAGATTAAGAAGCATTTCGCAATAAGCAAGAAGCATTTCGCAAAAAGCATACTCGTAGTGCATTTCGCAATTCGCATGGCGCGCCGGCTTTCCATAGTATACAATGTGCTTCACTACAGATGTCACGGTTACAGAATGGTAGTTGGACGTAAATGTTTCGCCCCCATCTTGAAGACATGGACAACAAGAGCATGTCCGCTTCATGAAGTAGTTAGCATAACTGGCTAATGTCTCATCGATGCCTTCTGTAGCTTTCTTCAATAGGTAAATTACGGAATTCCATTAGGGCCATCTGCATATTCGCCTTTGAATAAAATAATCTGAAACGCGAAAACACGAAAACGCGAAAGTACGATGACGAAAACGCGAAGCTACGATGACGAAATTGCGAAAGTACGATGATGAAAATGCGATACAATTTCGCGTTTTCATCATCGTACTTTCGCGGTTTCGTCATCGTACTTTCGCGTTTTCGCCATCGTACTTTCGAGTTTTCGTCATCGTGTTTTCGAGTTTTCGTCATCGTAGTTTCGCGTTTTCGTCATCGTAGTTTCGCCATCGTACTTTCGCCTTCCGGTGCGCTTGCGCATACAGGAATTCTCCTTCCACGTGAAAATGTTCCATTGTATTTTTAATAACAATTGGTGCAAGCTCACCTTATGTCTATACCCATATCCGATTTCAATAAAACAATTATTTCGTTGTAGGCATAGCCTCTCTCAAAATGACTTTGTATGAAGTCGTCCATTTGTTTTGTTAATATTCGTACCGGAAGGCGAAAGTACGATGACGAAAACGCGAAACTACGATGATGAAAACTCGAAAGTACGATGACGAAATGGCCCTAAGGAATTCCGTAGTAAATTGCTCTCCTTTGTGTCGTGAACGGACAATTTTCATGGCCAGGTCTAAGAACAACATATCTTTGCCACTTTTCTGTGTAATTGGTGGTAGAAGTCTTCAGCGTTCTTTGAAGCAAGGTTGGGAAGTCAAGATGAGAGGTTAAGTGCTGTCTTTCCTGGTAGTGAACTAAACCAAGATATTATGTGAGTTTTAATTAATGTTGGTTTACTGTCTTAGGACAGTGATGGGAAATATCTTTCAAGGAAATGACGAGCAAATTAATCTCCTCCAAAGTAATTAAAAGCTCTCTTATTTCAGGAGTTTTGACCGAGTGGATACTCTCTATATATGGTTAACCTGTGCGAGAAGGTGGTAGACAGTAAGACCCTATTGTTATCATCATATTTTTAACCTTCCTCTGCGACTTTGTTTTGATGGATCCTGTGATAAACTCCAGAGTGTTGTTGCACTTCACATCAGGAATGTTGAGTTCTCGCCTAACAACAAACAGAACACCAGCGTGTGGGTTGTCGGGTCTGTCGTTCCTGCGAACATCGAAGGCACGAAGATTTCAGATTTACTGACTTCACTGCTATACCTGGTTTCTGTTCCAATAATGACATCCGTGTGGGTCTTAGGTACATCTCTTATGATACATGATCCAAAATAATGATCGTCATATTGCCTTTTTTGGTATACATCTTTCCATGATATTGTATAGCTCACGTAATCGAATTCTGCTGTGGATGTGTGACCAAAACAAAAGATATATATTTCTTGGGTTTTCATGTCTTTTAAATATTCGTTACTTGTTATGGCATTAGTATTGGTTCAGATGTTGTTTATATTGTTGATTTGCCCTTATTGAATTAATTTATTAAGCACACACTGTTATAATGGATCAATATTTAAGCTTTAAATTGGATCATTAATAATTGTCATTTGATATTTCCTGCGGCACTGAGTGTCGCATACCGAATAGAATGATTGATCAATATTTATGTTTACGTTCCACTGCGTTTACGTACGCACCAGCGCATTTATTCATAATATACCAGTTTGGGAGTTACATATGATTTATATAGTTGATCTAGTAGGATGTTATATATTTCAGAACTAATTTTGACATAGATAATATAAATGAGGTTCTGTTTTAATACAATCTCATTAAAATCAGACCAAAATAAGATTGTTTTCAATTATTCAACGGTTATTGTTTGTAAAGTGTTCACAGGTGTTGCGAAAAATGTTTTTATTCAACTATCACAAGAAAACCCCGCAATGGAATCGAAATACTTGTAACCAAAGCCTAATAAGAAATGGCAATCCATAGGCTACAATATATTTGATATGATTATATAAATCGTAATTTACGTTGGAATAATATTTTAAACATTGGTAAAATGTTAACTTATATCAAAGTTGTATTTGTATCTACAGGTGTACGGATTAATTCGTTTAGTTAGGGACGTAGGAAAGAGGGATAAGCTACATTTGTACACCTGTTATCTGGTTAAAATATCGTGTGGAGAGAAACAATCAACTAAATTGTCACATTTTGTAGCAAATAAAGCTTTGAAGTCACTTGTGGCACATAAACAAAACATACATATTCTGAAAGCTTAACATTTCAACTAAAGTTAGAGATACATCAAACAACTGGAATTGCTTTGTATTTTGAAGAATGACTGGGTTAAAAGACACCGGTATTGTGATTTCTGAATGTTATTAATTTTGTTCCAAAAATTAGTAGACTGACATTATTCATAAGGATAAAATATTATTAAAACATGTAGTGTATTAAAATATCTTTATCTATTGCAATAGAAGAATGTTTAAACTTCCAGAAAATATATTTTTTATTTTCATATCTTAAATAGTTTTTGAGTTTTACATGCTACAAATGTTGGGACGGGTGATATTTGAGTATACAATTTAGTTACGTATCCCTCTTATCTACGTCCCTGGTTTAGTACAGATTGGTTTGATATTAAATCAGGATTGTGCCATTTATTTATCAACGACCTCGACGTCACGCGGGAGAACCGAGTTCCGATTCGGTATTTTTTCCCCCCCATAAATAAATTGCATCATCACATATTTTATTATGAGCTGTTCAATCGCTTGTTGACACCTCTGTAGCCTACTTATTAAAACATATTGAAAGTACAAAAACAGTTAACCCTTTCCCATCTGCAGATGAATTTTGAAAAGATTGTGGCCACAGGTGAGCAATTTAACGTTTGGCCACAATGTTTTCAACTTTATTTAACAATCAACCTATCTTTTATGGAGATTTTTATGTTTTTGTCACTATGTTTTCACAGTCGTCTGTTGCAGAGTTGCTGTATAAGGGAAACGGTTGAAAGCACTCCATTTTTTCCACATATTTTTTTTGTAAAAAACCTTTTTGAAAAACAACGTGTTCAGTTGTTTTGAAATAGCTGCGACTATTTATAAATGTAATGCTAGACGAACCCCTAAAATTCGCTTTTCCGATGAGTTGAACCTCTAGGCACTGAATGTGTTAATTTCAAACCATGGCCTAATACATTTTACGCAAGCCAAGACAATGATGCCACCATAATATATATTATTAAATTCTAAATAACCAGAAAAATTAGATACAGATGTCGTTGTTTATTGCTTTGATGTTAGAATTGGACTCTCAATATAGTTAGCATTAGTATACATCGTTCTTCTTTTGATTTTGTTTGACATGCATCAAGGAGCGTGGTAACTATTCTACGACCTTTTGGTAAAAAAGTATTTGCGATAGACCCACATTCTGTAACTACAATAGTGGACTCCAATATCATTCCAAACAAACGTGCTTATGTGAAGTGTGTTTGATTAACTTTTGTAATCCGTACATAATCTGTGATCTGCAGTTAGCCCTTTGCTGGCAGCACTTTCAGTGCTTTGATTTTTTTTTGGCCATGTAATCATAATGTTGGAGCTGTCAAGCTGTGCTATATTTATACGCAAGACCAACAAAAAGAAATCTTTTCTTTATGTCTCTGGCTGAAATATATTCACCATCAATGCCTAAGTATTATGAAAAGGGTATAGAGGGTGGGTAGTAGACTACTTAGCGACCAAATAGAGCTACTTTTTATGAGGAGCATAATATTTTTTTTATGTAAATTTGGCAAAGTCAAGTTACGCTGAAATTCTCGAGCATTATGGACGAATGAGGAATTAATGTTGAGCGAATACATGAATACCAGAGGGCCAGCCAACGACTTATAAATACCAAACGTATGCCTAGCATGGTACAGCTAGTCAATATTTGAAGATTGACCACATTCTTTTGGAGAAGATGATTTTTTCACAATAGCCATACATTATATATATATATATCACAAAACTGCCCGCCAATCAATATGACTTAAAGGTATCTGATAGAAAGTCACCCATGGAACATTTCTACATAATAATTTGAAAATTTAAAAAAATGGGCTGCCAAAAAAAAATAACTTTAAGGAATTAAGAAGAGGACTGTGAGAGTATGCTACCTATGAAGTTTAACTTATGACCTATGGACGTACAAGGGACAATGCACCATGACAAAAGATTGAGCCAGTGAAGCTAAAATGAAAATAAAACGTCAATTAATGCTGCTGTGTTATAAATATATTTGTACACATTTCACAAAATATTGATCTTCTCTCATTCAAGGGCCAGCATATAATAATTATTAATCAATTGATAAGGCAGCTTTACATTCTTCCAACTTGAAAACATCTGAATAAAACAATAACTAGAACTATCACTGAAGATGATAAATACCCCCTAAACAGCACCTTGACCAAGTTGACCTACACCATAACTCTGTAAAATAACATGCAATTGTAACCCCTTTAGGATATGCACATCTCCCTTTGGTATAGAAGCTTCATGTAAATTTTTATTGAATTCCACCCAGTGGTTTGTAAGAAATAGGCCGGACAGAATATGGCTTCCGACAGACAGACAGCCCGACACAGTGACTCCTATATACCCCCTCTTCTTTGAAGGGGGTATAATTAATGAACAGCAAAATGGTTGCTTTGCATGCAGCAAATACCCTTTGAGAACAAACATGTTACCTGCAAAAAGATGGATAATGAGAGAAAATGGCTGAACAGAAAAATATAGCGAAGGTGGAAAAAACCAAAAAACTAAAATATGCATGCTTAAATTATGGTTCTTGCTTGTGTACTGCACATCCTTTGGTAATAAGCTATCTACACACCAAGTTTGAAGTTGTTATGTTGACAAATACATGAAAACATTGCAAAAATGAAATAAACTGAAAAAGGGAGATAACTCAAAGAATGGGCATGCAATAGTTATATTTCTTGTAGCATTCCATTCTCACTAATGCATTGATTGATTGATTGGGATTTAACGCCGTTTTCAACAATTTGTTCAGTCATATTACGGCGGCCAGTTCACCTACTCATGTGCTTCCTGGTTTTCCCACACCAGTACACCACACATCATACTTTCCAAGCAACTGGCTGCTTTTTCCACATAGACTGTTAAACAGCCCATTAGTGAAATCACTAATGCAAAAACGGACAGAAGGACAGTTGGATTGATGCCCAAGTGTAACCCTGCCTTAACCCTTTCCCTCATATAGACGCTTTCTTACACCTCTGTGGCTTTTGAAAACATGGCGACAAAAGAAGAAATTGTTCAAAACGAGCAATTTCTCTCCTTCTGTCACCATGTTTTCAACTCTATTCAATTATTGTACTTTCATTTGAAAGGGCGTTTCCAAAAGTCTTCTGCTGCAGATTTGTTGTAAGTGGGAAAGGGTTAAAGAAAATGGACACAAAAGGTATTACTTTCAGTATATGTGTTACATGTACTCTACCGGACACTTCCTTATTGCAGTATCCCTTCCCCACATACAACAATTCACAGCAGACTACTTTTTAACCCTTTCCCTCATATAGACACTTTCTAACGCCTCTGCAGCAGACAGCTTTTTGAAAACATAGTGACAGAGGAATAAATTGGTCAAAACGAGCAATTTCTCCTTTTGCCACAATGTTTTCTACTTTTAGTCATAGGTTATCCATTCAATTAAAGAGATTTTCTATTTTTTAACAAAATACGTTCAAAGTCGTCTGCTGCAGAATTGTCATATGAGGGAAAGGGTTAAAAAGATCTGGCTAAAATATGGCTAACCTCTATAAATAAAATTTAAATATATCAGACAAATTTTGAAAACATTTTGAAAAAGAGGGAAATTGCTCATTAATTTGATGATTAATTTCTGCTTTTTGCCACAATACTTTCAAAACTTGTCTGTTACAGAGGCATAAAAAAGTGTCTGTATGCGGAAAAAGGTTTATAATAAACAAACGAACATACATGTAGCTCTGTCTTAGCTTCACTACCAATGGTATAACATTTTCAGTCTTCTGTTTTGAAACCATCTGAGAAAACAAATCTGGCAAATTGGAATTAAACAAAGTTGAAATCATTGTGGGAAAAGGAAATATTACTCATTTATAGTTATTAGAGTGAGTTAATTTGATTTGATATTGTTAGTATGGTTATAAGTCATCAGTCTAAACTCAATTGTCAAGCTATCGGCTGTCTGACCAAACTTGAAAATTTATTCACAATATATTTAAATATTAAGTTTTAGATCCCTTGTGATCACAAAAATATAATAATAAAACTTCCTTTGAATTTACAAAAGATTCATTTGACTGGTAAACACCTTCCAACTTGAAGACTCATTTCGAAGCACTTGCAGCAGGACGAATTACTCCTAATGAGCAATGACTTGTCACTTCCATTGGAATAATTACACTTTCATTAACAAATAAAGGATTATTTTCCATATTTTTCTAGATGATTTCAAAGTCATCTGCTGCTATTAACCCTTTCCCTCATATAGACGCTTTCTGACGCCTCTGCAGCAGATGGATTTATGAAAACATAGTGACAAAAGAAGAAATTGCTCAAAACGAGCAATTTCTCCTTTTGCCACAATGTTTTCCACTTTTAGTCATAGGTTATCCATTTAATTATAGAGATTTTCTATTTTCTGACAAAATATGTTCAAAGTCGTCTGCTGCAGAATTGTAGTATGAGGGAAAGGGTTAAGCTTCCATCAATTGGTCACAGACTGGTTTAGTCACGAATCTTCAAGAAACTACTAATTTTCATTGTCCTTTCCACTTAACCCATTCCCTCATATAGACGCTTTCTGATGCCTCTGCAGCAGACAGCTTTTTGAAAACATAGTGACAAATGAAGAAATTGCTCAAAACAAGCAATTTCTCCTTTTGCCAGAATGTTTTCCACTTTTAGTCATAGGTTATCTATTCAATTTTTTGACAAAATATGTTCAGTCATCTGCTCCTTCTAAGTCGCATGAGAGAAAGGGTTAATCTTCAATTAATTGGTCACAGACTGGTTTAGTCATGAATCTTCACATAATGCAGTTTCATCTTTGGACACAGTCTCATTGTCAGTTCCAGGTTGTTTACTACTCCGGACAGTTTCATTCGTGTTTTTCTCGGCTTGTGTGATTGTTGGGCTCAGATATTCCTCCGTCACAAAAATATCTGGGGCAACATACTGATTGGATGGATCTCTGGGAACTGCTGACTTTTTCTGTAATGATACAATGGAGCTGTAATAGAATCTTGTAAAGGTACATTGGCGTAAAACTAGTGGGGTTATGCTTAGAGATTTTTGTGAAAGGATGCATCTAGGACCATCTTGCAAGAAGGTAGACAGACAGTGAAGACTCTGATGAGACGGTGTAGATGCATAAAGACCCTAAATCGCTAGAAGCCGTGTAGATAAAATACTGTTAAACCTTTGCTAAAGACCACCTTGGAAGAGCAATTCCCTGTCTATAACAATTACAATTTTAGTTTCCCAGTTACTCATTTTCTTCATAAATGAACCTGCAATTAACCCTTTCCCTCATACAACAATTTTGCAGCAGACACCTTTGAACATATTTTGTCAAAGAATAGAAAATCTCTATAATTGAATGAATAACCTATTCATGACGAAAAGTGGAAAACATTGTGGCAAAAGGAGAAATTGCTTGTTTTGAGCAATTTCTTCTTTTGTCACTATGTTTTCAAAAAGCCTGCAGAGGCGTCAGAAAGTGTCTATAGGTGAGAAATGGTTAAAGACCATATTGTTGCCTTCCCATGGGTGGTCTTTATACACAGGTTCCACTGGATGTCAATATCTACACAGAAGCCTTGAAAAGGTGGAGAAAAAAAGTCTTATAGCTCACTTAAAACTTTCCCACATATTGACGCTTTCTGACGCCTCTGCAGCAAACCCATTTCTCCTTTTGCCACAATGTTTCAAACTCTTTTGTTAATAATTATACTTTCATTTATAAAAACATTCCATATTTTTGTGCAGATTTCTTGTATGTGGGAAAAAGTTTTCAAATTTTGAAAGAGTCAAGTAACAATATACACTATATATATATGCTCTAGAAAAACATTCCATATTTTTGTGCAGATTTCTTGTATGTGGGAAAAAGTTTTCAAATTTTGAAAGAGTCAAGTAACAATATACACTATATTATATGCTCTAGAAATAATAAATAAATCTGTGTAGAACCTGATCAAACTACGCAGTTTGATCTTACTTTTTCACAGCTTGCTAATCATTCATTCATAGAGGGTTTCAAGAAACTGCTTATTAACATTGTCCATTCCGCTTAACCCTTTCCCTCATAAAGACGCTTTGTGACGCCTCTGAAGCAGACGGCTTTTTGAAAACATAGTGACAAAAGAAGAAATTGCTCAAAACGAGCAATTTCTCCTTTTGCCACAATGTTTTCCACTTTTAGTCATAGGTTATCCATTCAACATGTTCAAAGTCGTCTGCTGCAGAATTTTCATATGAGGGAAAGCGTTAAATTACAAATGGGTGTGAACAGTTCAGAGCCCTAGATAAGAAGAATTGTTCACATCACCAAATCCTTATATAACCCTTCAATTTTATAGTGCCTTAGTGGTATAGATGTAGAGCTTCCAGCCTCAGATTTTGGAGGTCAGGGGTTTGATCCCCGGCAAGGTTATTCCAGAATTGTTGAAAGTGGCAAAAAGAACTAAACAATTAATCGATCAAATCCTATGTGTTGTGGGTACTCAAAATAATTGTCTCAGTGTGACAATTCTTTTGAGCACCCACAACATAAGGTTGAGTTGAGTAATAAGTGAAATTTTGTTGGGGATAAAACCAGTTTATTCCTCCTTATCAGAGGTCCAGATAAAGAAACTTATACAGCTCTTTTCCCCACAATATCTCTCTTATCATCCAACCAAACCCTATGATGTGGGTACTTAAAAGAATCGTCTCAATGAGACGATTCGTTTGAGTACCCACAACATAGGGTTATACAGTCAAATAAGGATTTTAGAACATGGGAAATGCCCCTTATCTATAGCTCTGTCTTTATCTAGTCCTCTGTCATACTAGGCTAGGAAATGTGCCTTGCCCAAGGGCACTCTACCATGACTATCATGCCACGACTGGGGATCGAACCAGTCATCATAAGCAATTTCTCCTTTTGCCACAATGTTTTCTACAATTTTCAATCATTTAACTTTCCCTTATAGAGATTTTTCCATGATTTTGTCTAGATGTTGTTCCAATTCGTCAGCTGTAGATTTGTTGCATGTGGAAAAGGACTATTGTGTTCAGATAAAAACCCAGTACTTACAGATCCCAATATAGAAGACAGCATGTTTTTAATACCACTCAACGACCCCATTTCATTCTCCGCTTTATTTACAAGTTCGTCCATCGTATTCACGTTCACTTTTACCACATTTACAAATTTCTGTGAAAAAAACAACAACATTTTGTCAACTGAAGTATCAAACTCGTCACAAAATAAGCTGGTCAATGTTGTATCTTACTAGCGGACAATTAAATAAGAACTGGTAAACTAAACCCTTTCCCTCATATAGACGCTTTGTGATGCCTCTGCAGCAGACAACTTTTTGAAAATGCTCAAAATGAGCAATTTCTCCTTTTGCCACAATGTTTTCCACTTTTAGTCATAGGTTATCCATTCAATTATAGAGATTTTTTATTGTTTGACAAAATATGTTCAAAGTCATCTGCTGCAGAATTGTGGTATGAAGGAAAGGGTTAAAGACTGGAGTCATTGGGCTGGAAATTAAACTAAGTTTATGCTGGCAGATGCTTATTTACATTCCCCATTACTTTTATGATTGATTGATTGATTGGGGTTTTAACGCCGTTTTTAACAATTCCTCAGTCATATCACGGCGGCCAGTTCACCTACTCAAGTGTTTCCTGGTTTTCTATCACCAGTACTCCACACAACAATCTTCCAAAGCAACTGGCTGCTTTTCCACATAGACTAAGCCCATTAGTGGAAGACGAATGAAGCATGTCGCATTGACTTTTGTCAAACGTCAGAAAGAAAGATGGCAGAGACAGGATTCAAACTTACAACCCCTGGATTGACAGTCCACATCGTTACCGACTGAGCGACATTACTTTTATGAAGATTTGATGATCACTCTACAAAGGAGAGCGTCCCAAAACTGTCATAAAATATGCCAGGTTTACACAATTAGTTAAATACATGTAATCAAAATCATAACTGATCAAGTAAGAAAGCACAAAATGTTATATTTTTTAATCTTGCCTTTTAACTAGGGATGGGAACGAATATTCGAATATTCGAATATTCGAAAAACGGACGAATATTCGAATACTGTTGTCGAATAAGAATATTCGTTTTCAGTGTACTATTTTCTAAAAATAAACAAAACATTATTAGTAAACTTCTGACATCGGTCGCGAGTTGGAGCTAATCATGATTAAGGGTGAAGTGATAAAGTTTGTGTATGTGTCGTTTGTTGTGTTTTTACAACGTATGTCAAAACATAAGAAACGATAATAAAATCAATAATTGTCACGCGTACGTTAACCAGAAATCTAATCGTGTGTAACCAGACATCACATTGACGACCAGTTTGTTCGATATTTTTAAATCAACAAACATGTATAAACGTTGACAGTCTGCAGTTCCGTAAAACCCTCCCAGCCTAACCAAAATATAGTCGATGTTTACATCAAAGACAGCTGTTGCAAACATTGAATAAATCATATGTAAACATCGCATTACGTCTCAAAAGTATGCAGCTTTCCTCTTTACCTCTTCAAAAATGAAGTCACATAAGCGAACAAATTGAATCGTCCGCGATTTTGTTTTCTTCCAACACGCGGTTAAATTGACTAGACGAAATCGGTAAAAGAAATATCACCCAACTCCCTATGCTTTTTGTATGAATAAGATTTATAATTATTTCGTTAATTATTTTATTCGATTCAATATTAAACTCGGTAAAAAGCGACACCTGAATGAATATACGGCTCACAAAACGTTTCGATTTGGTTTATCGTTTAAAAGGGATTTATTTCTTGATTTACTTCAAATTGAAATTCAAATACATCTGTTGGGGAAAAAGAGAGTGTAAGTTCAGTTGAAAACATGAAATATACGTAAACAATAGCTCATACCTTTACTTGGAAAATTGCCATTATTTGAAAAAGAAAACGGGAGTATCTGAATGGAATAACCTGAAATCGGATACCGATTTCTGATTCGAAAATCGAATATTCGAATATATTCGAATAAGGAAAACGAATATTCGAATATCGTTTTCAATATTCGTTCCCATCCCTACTTTTAACCCTTTCCAACATCTAGGCGCTTTCTGACGCCTCTGCGGCAGACAAAATTTGAATACATTGTGGCAAAAGGAGAAACAGCTTATAATGAGCAATTTCTCCTTTTGCCACTCTATTCATTAAATATATTTTCCAATATAGAAATTTTTCCATTTTTGCCAAGATGGTTAAGTTTGGCTTATTCAGGGACTTATGTGTATTCATCGAACATGGTCCATATATATCAATAAGTCTCCCAACGGGTAAAAAGGACAAGTATATAAAACGTATAAGAACTCTGGTATCTACATACTACATGTATTATCAATTCATGAGAAGAAACCAAAACAAGGCTGTTCCATGGAATGCAACTCTTTAACCCTTTCCCACATACAACAAATCTGAATCAGATGACATTGACAACATGTTGGCAATGAGATGAAATATTTCTGGAAATGAAAGTTTATAATTGAAAAGAGTTGAAAACATTGTATTCATTATAAGAGATTTCTTGTTTGGCCACAATTTTAAAATTTGTCTTCTGCAGATAACACAAAACGAGTTTGCATGATGATGTCTTTATCACCATTATAAGTGTACAGATTCTACAGCAGGCAGGTTGATTAGGCACAGGATTTGAGTCAGGGCGTCAGATACGATCCTTGCTCACTGCAGTCATCATGGTTGAGTGCCCTTCGGTGTGCCACATGTTCTAGCCATGTATTGGTTAGTCACCCAGTAAGTATAGAGTCACTGAAATTTAACTGAAATATATTGATGCAAACAACTTAAAACCCTAAAACAAAAACCTTGTTATCCTACCTCAAGTTGGTCCACTTTATGAAAGATATTCTTCATCTCCTCACATTTATTCTGTATTTTTGGGACATTTTCATTTACACATAATGTTGTGTCGCCCCGTATCTGAAAGGATAACAATCAGGGTCCATTAAAATGGTAGCATTACCTGAATAAAATTCCTTGTTATTGTGTATACATGTTTTGTTTTAACTAATGAATTAAAGTTTATCCACTCAAGTCACACCTCGCAGCTAGTGAATCATATTTCTATATTATATAATCCATGTATTTGTAAAATTTCATGTCAATCTTTGCAGCATTATAGATTTTGCTTAGCAGCTTAACCCTCTCCCACATATAGATGCTTTCGGACGCCTCTGCAGCAGATAGCTTTTTGAAAACATGGCAACAAAAGAAGAAATTTATCAAAACAAGCAATTTCTCCTTTTTTCACCATGTTTTCAACTCTATTCAATTATTGTTCATTCATTTAAAGGGATTTTCTGTGCTTTTGCAAATACGTTTTCAAAGTGGTCTGCTGCAGATTTGTTGTATGTGGGAATTGGTTAAGCTATACATTGTAATTCCTCCATTCTATACTTTACACATGTATACACAACACTTATCAATTGTTTTGTTTATATTTCTCAAAATGAGACACATGAAAATAACATTATCATTTACAAAATATTCAAATACACATAATGTCACCTGAAAGAGGGTGAAAGGGAGAGTAAATTTTCCATAATGTTTTCAATACTGTATCAAAATCATAGTTCACATTTTTCTTGATGTCACATATTTTTCCTCTGATATTTTCAATGCAGAAGACTCTTCCAATTGCACATTTGGTAAAATGTTATTTATCTACCGGTAAGCCAAATTAACCCTTTCCCTCATATAGACGCTTTCTGACGCCTCTGCAGCGGACAGCTTTTTGAAAACATAGTGACAAAAGAAGAAATTGCACAAAACGTGCAATTTCTCCTTTTGCCACAATGTTTTCCACTTTTTGTCATAGTTTATCCTTTCAATTAAAGAGATTTTCCAGTTTTTGACAAAAGTTGTTTTAAGTCGTCTGCTGCAGAATTGTCGTATCAGGGAAAGGGTTAAATGAAATAGGCTATATATATATTACATACCGCATCGACCATGGCCCCAAATTCATCAAGCTTAGTTAACATTCCTTCTATGCTATCATAAAAGACTTGTCTCTGAAATAACAATTAAGACATCCATTTCAATATTTCTCAAAAATGGTTTAACCCTTTACCTATCCTGAAATAGAACAACTTTTAAAGTCTGATTTGAAAAAAAATGTGCATAAAAGATAAATTGCTTCTAAAAAGTAACTTCTCCTTTTTCCTACTTTTCTATTCTTTCCAAATAGTAGCATGCTTCCAGTCTACGCGAAAGTCGTCAGTCCTCCAGTCCTGACTGACAAAAATTATTTCGGACTGATACGTTTTCATGCAATAATTGGTTGAGCAAAGAAGGAAACAAATGAAAAATGAAAAATGAGCTTTCGGACTGACAGGTTTCAAAAGATTTCGTGAAGTCTGTGCTTCTAGGTTTCTAGCAGTTAATTATTTTACTTGGATGTCTGCATTAATTAACCCTTTCCCACAAACAGATGCTTTTTAATGCCTTTGCAGAAGACAACATTTGAAAACATTTCAACAAAATGAGATATTGCTCTTTCTTCAAATTTGCAAAAAGGTTTTCAACTCTTATTCAATTAAAATACTTTCATAAAAAGAGATATTTTTTTTTTAAGTTTTAAAAGTCGTCTGCTGAAGATTTGTTGTATGTGGGAAAGGGTTAAGCACAAGGCTCTAAATGTAGTCACCAGATAATGGATTATATTCATACATGTATATGTAGGACTTGCATCACCTTCCAGTCCCACAACACAGGCCTATCAGTATTCAACCCTTCCCCTCATATAGACGCTTTCTGACGCCTCTGCAGCAGACAGCTTTTTGAAAGCATAGTGACAAAAGTTTAGTCATAGGTTATCCATTCAATTATAGAGATTTTCTATTTTTTGACAAAATATGTTCAGTTGTCTGCTGCAGAATTGTCGTATGAGGTCAAATCCAAAAATAGGATCCAAAATGCTACTGTCCCTCAACTGGGTCTTAGTCTTACTAGAATCTTTAACTGTTATCTATACCCTGGGTTATGGTTATACACAACAGTTTATGATGATTGCATGTTACAGCCTATACGCATGCTTGACCTTGTCAACACTTGCAGCTGATTGTCATAGCTGGGTCAGGGACACTATATTACATGTATAACTATACATATTGTAATATAGTGTCCCTAAGGGTGGGTCAAGGACAATATTGGAATTTAAGTTTTTTTGTTTTTCAATCTGGGGATGAGGTTTTTTTTATAGTAATATTACAAAATCATTCAGGCATTTGCTTGCTCATTTTATCATGTTTGTTTTTGTTGGCAAGCATCGCATATGCATGATAATTAAAATAGGTGTGTAATGAGCAGGTCTTTCTTGTTACTTGCCTCTTCCAAACTATTGAAGGCTTTCACATATACAGCACTTTGAACATATCTGCAGCAGACAGCTTTGAACACATTTAAGAAAAATCTAGAAAATAATTTGAAAGAAAATATTACATTTGGATATTTTTAAAGCGAAAAACATTGTGGCAAATGAAAAATAGCCTCCTAGTTTTCAAAAGTCGTCTGCAAATGCGTTTACAAGTGGAAAGGGTAATCAGTGAAGGCTCTTGTGAAACTTTACTAATGACAAGGCTAACTGGAGAACTGACTGCTCGCTGACGGAACAATACTCAAGATCAACTCACTTCCTTGGAAGAATCCATCTCTAAATAACCGGAAAAATCCTGTGACATTTCTTTCAAAACGGACGAATCCATCGATGGATGTTTTCCATCCTCTGTTTCAGTGTCTGCCATATTTCGTAAAGAAAATTAACTTTTGTATCAAAAGAGAACACAAGCTGTGAATTTGGTTTGGAACAGAACCATTTTATTTACGTTCATTCGTTTCCATTTTGTTTGGCTAATAAGTCACATGATCAAAATGTGATACTGGTAGGAGTGTTCGATTTGTGTCTGCGCAATGTGACATATTTTGGATGTTGTTGTTTTTTTCGAACAAATAATGCTAACGCATTAAATAGTTATTTATTAGTTTAACAAAATGACTAATTTAAGCATAGTTCTTTTAAAAACATTGTGTCCAAAAAAAAAAGGATTTCCCCTTTTGCCAGTCTATCTAATTCTCATACTTTCATTTGTGTGAGAGTTCCTCTTCTTGTTTTTAACGAATATGTTTTCAAAGTCGTCTGCTGATTTATTGAATATTGAGCAGGACTAGGAAAAATAAACATTTCTGTCATGTAATATTTGCTTCACATGTTTGATTTATTCATTTAAACAAATGGAATACACCTGTTTTGAAAACAAACACAACGTAAGTCACATGACATTCAAAATGGAGTTTAATGAGGAAGAAGAATTTTAGAAATTATCATAAATTGATTATATTTTCTTTATAAAGTACACAGTAAAACATTTATTTAAGCCATGACAGACAAAGAATATGCCCCACTTTCATCACTCTGTGTTCGCTCTCTGAATGACAAATTATACGAGAAGAGAAAAGCAGGAGCGCTTGAAGTTGAAAGGTATAAACATTTATACTGTGTTATTAACTTATTCGTCACTCGCAGTGTTTGCTACGGGTACCCATTCGCTACATCCAAGATCGAATGCACTGTTTTTGTTATATTTATCTGTCTAAATATTGTTTAATGTCATCTCCTCTTGAGGGTGTAGTAGTCTCAATTATTGCATTGTAACAGGATGCGAACAGTCAAAATATAAAATTGCATTACAGCACTGAAATAAAATGTTTCTGAAATATGATTATGATTTTATAGTTTGACTGGTCGCATACTGAAACTATTATAAAGGAGAAATTGTTGTGTCTCAATAAAACTTAATATGAGTATAGGTGCTGCCTATTTCGGGTAAACATTTATTAACTTTTGTGATCGGTTAATAATTTACCGTGAACTGCAGTTAGCACCTTGCTTGCAGCATGATCAGTCATTTACGTCAATTATGAGTCCTTAGACCGACCTAAGCAAAGAAAATAAAAGTCATCATCAGGTTAAGCTTATATTTAACTTTAAAATATGGCCAAGATATTATGATGACGGGTACAACAAATAATAAACTTGCCCTTCATAAAGTTCTACAAATGAAACGATTCCATAATTTACGGAACTACATTTGTGACAAGTCAAACTAACCCTTCCTATAATTTCTGTCGTTTTCCTTTTGGTTATTTATTCATCATTTGTGTTACGCTAATAGAATGACATCATATTATGATGTCATATATATATTACAGGAATTTTGATTTGTAACTTCCGGAAAGTCAAAAAACCCTTATGAGTTTTTATTTGAACTCGTTTTAGAAATAGACGAAGAGTGTTATTAAACGGAAATGATCACACATAAAATTACTGGTGTTCGATCCCTTTTCAAGTACTTATCATATTTAAATATTTCCTCTAGAAGTTTTTTTTGTTTTGATATTTTCTTTTCATCCAATCAAAACGTAGCAGAATCGTGACGCTGTTGGCGTAATTAAAGCGTCATTAGTAAAACAAAATAGTGTTTTTTCTGCTCAAGCCAAGCTGCTTGCTATACTGTCCAACGACAGCTATTGTTTGATTTTTTTTTTGCTTTTATTTTTAGGTAATTTTTAGATTATCAAGTCAATGAATCAGAAAAGGGCTAATTCTTGCTTTTCTATTTTTATAGACTTGTGAAAGACCTAGTTCAACAGAACAATGATATACAAATCAAGCGTGTACTGAAGGTTCTTGGCGATGACTTTGCTCTGTCGGGAAATCCCAACACAAGAAAAGGTGGATTAATAGGCCTGGCAGCTGCTGCTATAGCCCTTGGAAAGGTGCGAATATTTTCTTTTATAAATCTGTTTATTAACAAATACGACATGTTAAATAACAAAGGCTAAGAAAATTTAGAATAGACTGCTCTTTTTTCTCACAATTTCATTCTTACAACCCAATAAAAAGCTCTACTGTAGGTATTCAAATTTTCAAAACAACCATCTCCCTGAAACGATTATTTTGAGTACCACAACATTGGGTTTAACCCTTTCCCTCATATAAACGCTTTCGGACGGCCCTGCAGCAGACGGCTTTTTGAAAACATAGTGACAAAAGAAGAAATTGCACAAAACGTGCAATTTCTCCTTTTGTCACAATGTTTTCCACTTTAAGTCATAGGTTATACATTCAATTCTGGAGATTTTCCATATTTTGACAACGTTTGTCCAATGTCGTCTGCTGTAGATTTGCTCTATGTGGGAAAGGGTTAAGAGTTAAGTTTTACGCACGCTAAAATAACTATGAATTAGGCACCTGATTTACAACTCGGTATAAAGTGTGTAATGTCATTAACCTCTTTAGTTGACTTTGAACATTTTTGTGTCTTTATGGAATAGTTCATTCCACTAAAGATCACAAGTTCTTTCTGAACACGTGTACCACTTACCAGTACTCTGTAGTACCATATCAAGGAGGAATCCATGGATGCCATTTTTGTCTTATGATTATTACATTTCAGCATTCCAGCTGGTGCCAAGTTTTTAAATCAGACCATTTCAATCATGAATGATGACAAATCAGAGCTCTAGATAAGGGGCAATTTTCAAATTCTGAAATCCTTATTTGACATTCAAACCCTATGTTGTGGGTACTCAAAAGAATCGTCTCAGTGAGACAATTCTTTTGTGTACCCACTACATAGGATTTGGTTGAGTAATAAGAGAAATATTGTGGGGAAAAGACCTGTTCACTCCCTCATATCTAGTCCTCTGACAAATCATACAATATGATATCCTTTCTGATTAGATCAAATGCTGGTGTATGTTATGTTCCAGCAAATAAAATGTCTTTTTTTTTGTGCAAACTCTTCCATCAGAATAATGTTTTTGCTCAAATCATAGGCCTAGAAACAATGTAAGGAGGAGTATCAGATATTTATTCATGTATGACTTTCTTATTATCACGCATTTATGGTAAACTCTTGGTTGTGGGTACTCAATGAGTTTAATCTTTTTGAGTATGTCGTTAATATGTAAAATGTGCCTCTTATCTAGAGACTTGTTTTTAGCTCGACTATTCAAAGAATATGAAGAGCTATTACAATCACTTGTGCGTCTGCATGGGTGTTGCAACTTTGGTTAAAGTTTTGTGTGCAAGGATTTTTCTCACAAACCACAGATGCTATTGCTTTGAAACTTCACACACTTTTCGGACATCATCAAATGACCTTGCTGAACAAGTCCTAAAACTCTACATCATATTTTGACACAATTATGCCCCTTTTAGGACTTAAAAAGTTAGGTTAAAGTTTTGCATGCAAGGCTTTTTCTCACAAACTACATATGCTATTGCTTTGAAACTTCACACACTTATTAGACATCAAATGACCTTGCAGGACAAGTCCCAAAACTCTATATCAGATTTTGACACAATTATGCCCCTTTAAGTCAAGCATGCTGTCTTATGGACAGCTCTTTTTATCTTAAACCCTTTCCCACATACAGATGCTTTCTGACGCCTCTGCAGCAGACGACTTTTGAAAACACTCCTTTTGCAACAATGTTTCTAACTCAATTCAATGACAAATTGTTAACCAGATGTTTTAGGGGTCGTCTGTTTAAGATTTGTTGTATGTTGGAAAGGGTTAAAAAGCTGATGATTCTTGAAATGTGATATACAGTCAGTAAATGGTCTCAAACTGATTATATTTTTTTTGAAATCCAGAGTGGTTAGCTTAGGGGCTTTGGGACTTGGCTTCCTGGGTTCTGTTCCTTCTATCTGAGGCTCATTTCTTAGCTCAGTACTGGTATTTCACCAAGGGATCATGAATGAGATCTGTATAACTGAAAAACAGTTAAAATCAGCAAAACCCTAAATCTAACACTTAACCCTTTCCCACATATAGACCAATTTTGGAAAATTGAGAAATTGCTCATAATGAGCAATACATCATTTTGCCACAATTTTTTCAAGTCTATACAGTTATTATACTCATACTTTCATTCAAAGAGATTTTCAATATTTTTCGTCTGAAGGAGTTTTGTAATATCTGGGAAAGGGTTAACAAACCAAAATATCCATGTTTATGCCTGAATTCTAGGATTCCTGTATATATGTGAATGAGATGGTGAAGCCGGTGCTGGCGTGTTTTCGTGACGCGGACAGTCGAGTGCGATACTACTCCTGCGAAGCCCTGTACAACATTGTTAAAGTGACCAGAGGCTCTGTGCTGCCCTTCTTCAATGAGATCTTTGATGCCCTCAGTAAGGTTAGTGAAATGGATTAAGATAGATCAACATACATTTACACTTTCCCACATTGATAAATCTGCACCAGATATCTTTTAAAATTATTGTTTCAAATCAAGGAGTTTCTCTACTCTATTCAATTATTTTAATTTTTAATTTGTTTCGAAAAATCATCTGCTGCAGATTTTCTGTATTTTGGATTACCTGAATTGCTATTTCAAAAATAATTGCTTTGAAAATATGGATGCAAAAAAAGTAGCAATACAGATGACACTGGATGCCTTTACCCGAGAAATTTTTTGAAAAAATTGTTTGGAAAAAGAAACTGCTCATATATTCAATATCAAGCTTATGTATTATATTTCTAATTTTTCTCTGGTGTTTACAAAGCAGACAACGCTAATATAAATATGTCATTTGGTAAATTGTTAGTGCAGAATTTAAACATGGTGAAAGTTTTAAGGTGCATGTCAAATCAACATTTAACAATTTCTCTGACAAGATATAAGTCCACCCATACTATAAAATATGAGAAAATATGAAATATATATAAATTTAAAAGATTTGAAAAAAATATCAAACATTGTTGGAAACCGAAGTAACTAAAAGCTGATGATTTCTTTTTTTTAAAAATGCATATATGCTATTGAGCTGTCATAAGTTCTCTACATGTAAGAAAGGTGTTTTTACACTATTTGACCAGTACAGTAAAAAAGGCTTTTGAAGACCTTAACCCTTTCTTTCCCACATACAGCAATTCTGCAACAGACGGCTTTGAAAATATCTAGGCAGAAATATGAAATTCTCTTTATCAATATAAGAAATATTGATTGTTTTGAAAGAGTTGAAAACATTGTGACAACAGAAGAAATTGGTCACTATGAGCTATTTCTACTTTTGGCACATTGTTTTCAAAAGTCATCTGCCGCAGAGGCGTCAGAAAGCATGTGTAGAAAAGGGTTATTTAGTGAATACCATATCCTTTTTGTCCATGTCTTACTAATTCTAAGTTCACCCTTTTCAAAGGACAGAAAAGGCAGTTAACTCTTTGCCATAATGAATCCGCTGTCATCGAGTGGTTAGCTTCGGGGATTTGAAACCGGGTGTCCCAGGTTTGATCTCCAGTCACTACAGTCATGGTGGAGCGCCCTTGGGCAAAGCACATTTTCTAGCCTAGTACTGGTTTGTTTACCCAGGAATCATGAATAAGTGAACTGTCGCTGTGATATAACTGAAATAAAGTTGGAATCGGCGTACCCACATACTTTGAAAACATTGTGGGAAATGGAAAAATTGCTCATAATTATGCAGAGGGATCAAAATGAGTCTGCATTTTGGGTAGGTGTTATATTTCGATCTGATGATCCATGGGTAAACCATCAATGTACAAAAGTTTAACAGGAAGTTTTATTTTATTATACATGACAGTTAGCTACAGATCCAGATCAGAATGTAAAGAATGGAACAGAGTTGCTAGATAGACTGATAAAGGTAAGTTAACTTAATCTTTTGCCCACATTTACAGATGCTTTCTGACGCCTCTGCAGCAGATGACTTTTGAAAACATTGTAGCAAAAAGAGAAATTGCTCATAATGAACAATTCCTCCATTTGCCATAATGTTTTCAACTCTATTCAATAATTATACTTACATAAACAGATGTCTTCCATAGTTTTGCCAAGATGATTTTAATGCCGTCTGCTTCAGATTTATTAAATGTGGGTAAGGATTAACCCTTTCCCACATACAACAAATACGCAGCAGACGGCATTAAAAACAATCATGCAAAAACATGTTATATCTATATTTGTGAGATTTTCAAATTCAGTGAGATTTTTTAAAGAGAAACAGGTTAGATATAATACTAAGATAATGCTGAACAAAAATTTTGTTGACCAGAATAAAACTTTACCCTTTCCCTTATACAACCAATTAGCAGCAGAAGTTGAAAACATTCTGGCAAAAGGAGAAATTGCTCATTAGGAGTATTTTTTCCTTTTGTCACAATGTTATCAAAGGTCATTTGCTGCAGAGGTGTCAGAAAAATTTGCGGGAAAGGGCTAGGATGAAACACTTTAAAGTTTAAAAAATTGATTAAATAAATAAGATTTAAATCATTTTTGCCTAAAGGACATTTAATTTTTTTTAGAAGATGGTGACTGTTCATTGTTATTCATTTCATTTTAATTTGATGACGGATCATTTTGGTCAGTAGGAGTTCTTTCAAGAAATGAAAACAAAGTTTGTTGACCCGACATTTTACAGAACGCCTCACAAACGTACATACGCTTATTAAATATAGTGCGTAACTAACAAGTTTGTAAACATATTGTATTTTAATAAGCGTTTATGCAATGTGAAGCGTTCTGAAAAAGACTGATGAAAGAAGTCGTGAGTTTTCCAAGCATTTATGTGATAAGAAGCCTTCTGAACATGTGCTATGTAAGAATTAAGTTGGTTAAGCGTTTTTACGATATGAAATGTTGCGATTTTCCAAGACTCGATAATGTCTTTGACCTACATCCCCTAAACTCGCGATTTTTGTATGAATTTGAGAGAGCGCGATTTTCTCTTGCATTTGTGTATTTTTAATGAGATTTAGACAATTTTCTTGCGAGAAATCGCGGATATCGCGTGCTAGAATTATCCCTGATTACTGAAAAAAGTTAAAAAAACATATTAGCAAAAAGTTAAAATGGTCGTTTCGAGCAATTTCTCCTTTTGTCACAATGTTTTTTAAAGTTGTCTGCTGCAGATGCATCAGAATGCATCTACATGTGGGAAAGGATGAAGCTGTACAAGCCTAACCTCTGGATCCCTGTATTCTATCCGTTTTAGCTCCACTTTTCAAATTTCGTTTTCCTTTGCTTTGGAATTGACATTAAAAGTTTATTATCTAGAGCATCTTAACTCCTACAGAATTGACCCTTTCCCACATACAATATTTCTGCAAAAGACAATATTTAGAAGACAATATTTAGGATGAAATATGGAATCTTGCTATAAATTGAGTCATAATGTTTATTATTAAATAATGGCAAAAGGAGAAATTGCGCATCATAATCAATATCTCTCTTTGTCGCAATGTTTTCAAAAGTCTTCAACTGAAGATTCTTCAAAATTTGTTTGCATGTTGGAAAAGGTTAATTCTACCAGATAACATGTTACCATAAACCACATGAAACTTATCTATAATTTTGTTTTCATTTTTATTTTGAAACAGTATGATTTGAAAATATAATCACTTTCACAAGTTTTTGGTAGTACTTTTAACCCTTTACCACGTACAACAAATCTTTCAGCAGCAAAATTTGCAAATATCTGTGAAAAGAGCTATAAGCCTCTTGAATGGAAGTTAATTTGTTGAATAGAAGTTGAAAACATTGTGACAGAAGGAGTAATTGCTCATCTGCTGCAGATGAGGGCTGTTCCAGGAAAAAATGTCTAGGGGATGAGGAATCAATGAGCTAATTTTATTGGGTGATTTTTTTTTTATATTTAAAAATAATTAAAATTTGAAAAGTATGTACCCTAAAAATTGCTGGTCGTTCCTCCCTCCAACATTTTTCCTGGAACAGCCCTGAGTCACAATGAGACTATATTTGGAAAGGTGATAGTTTTTTTACCAAATCGTGATACAGTCCCTTCAACGTCAAAAACTTGGTAGTACATAATCATAACAGAGAATACTTTCATCTCTTTGTTTCCAGGACATTGTGACAGAAAGTTCCTCCTTCGATCTGGTAGCCTTTATACCGCTCCTGAGAGAAAGAATCTATAACCAGAACCCATACGGACGTCAGTTTATCGTGTCTTGGGTATGATGTTTAAGTATACCTTGATCCTAAACTTTGTCTAAAGATGTTAATATGAAAAAATTATATTTTTATCTTGTTTAATCCTTTCCCATCTGCAGACGACCTTGAAAGCATTATGGTAAAAGGGTAAATTGCTCAAAATTAGCAATTTCTCAATTTGCCAAAAACGTAATTGGTCTTCTTATTGACAGAAAAGCATGTGTAGAAACGAAGCCAGTTGGCTGGGAACAATATTTACTTGAGAAGTCAAACCAAAATGCCAGGAAAATGGGTACCGGTAAGATCTTTGTGCTTTATTATACCCCCAAAAAACAAAGTTTTGGGGGGTATATAGGAGTCACTGTGTCGGTCGGTCAGTCGGAAGCCATATTTTGTCCGGCCTATTTCTTACAAACCACTGGTTGGAATTCAATAAAATTTTACATGAAGCTTCTATACCAAAAGGAAATGTGCATATCCTAAAGGGGTTACAATTGCATGATATTTTACAGAGTTATGGCCCTTTCATTTATTAAGTTGTTGGTCATATTTTGTCCGGCCTATTTCTTACAAACCACTGGGTGGAATTCAATAAAATTTTACATGCCACAATTTTTCAAAAGAACTCTGCTTAGGATGAGTCAAAATGTGTCTTTAACCCTTTCCCTCATACGACAATTCTGCAGCAGACGACTTTGAACGTATTTTGTCAAAACATAGAAAATCTACATAATTGAATGGATAATTCAATTTCTTCTATTGTCACTATGTTTTCAAACAGCCGTCTGCTGCAGAGGCGTCGAAAAGCGTCTATATGAGGGAAAGGGTTAAGTGGGAATCGTTAATTATTTTTTTACTCTTTCCCACATAAAACAAATCTACAGCAGAAGACTTTGATAATATCTAGGCAAAAAAAAGGATAATATCAAAAAATGAAAGTATAGGTTTTGAAAAGACATTGTGGCCAATTCATCTGCTGCAGGTGTGTCAAAATGCACCTGCATCTGGGAATATGGGTACTTAACCCCTTTCCCACTTGCAGACGCATTTTGAGGCAATAGCAGCAAATGACTTTTGAAAACATGTAGGCCAAAGATGAAATTGCTCATCATTGAAATTGCTCATGATGAGCAATTTCCCCTTTGGCAACAATGTTTTCAACTTTATTTAACAATTTAGCTATCTTTTATGGAGATTTTTCAGGTTTATGTCGCCATGTTTTCAAAGTCGTCTGCTGTAGATTTGTTGTATGTGGGAAAGATTGTATAACCCCAATGCTATATTACTTTGCAGATTGCGACCTTGGATGCCGTCCCAGATATCAACATGCTGGTCCTGTTACCAGAAATTATTGATGGACTGTTTCAAATATTGGGAGACCAAAACCAAGAGATCAGAAAAATGTAGGTTCTAAACCTTTAATTAACCCTTTCCCTCATATTTTTGACGCCTCTGCAGCAGACAGCTTTTTGAAAACATGACAACAAAAGAAGAAATTGTTCAAAACGAGCAATTTCTCGTTTTGTCACCGTGTTTTCAACTCTATTCAATTATTGTACTTTCATTTTCAGAGATTTTCCATATTTTTTTCTAGATTTTTTCAAAGTCGTCTGCTGCAGATTGGCTGTATGTGGGAAAGGGTTAAGTCTTTCTCACATATAGACGCATTTTGACACATCTTTAGCAGACGACTTAACATCGTGAAAAAAGGAGCAATTTCTTTTCTGACTCGGAAACTTCAAATGCACCTGTATGTGGAAATAGGTTAATGCAACAATTAATGTGGCAATGTTATCCTTACAGCAAATCTACAGCAGATGACTTCAAAACATCAAGGCAAAATAAATTATGCATAATTACTGCATGGGTTATATACATTGTGGCAATAATACAAATTTATTATAATTAGTAATCTCTCTTTTTCCCACATTGTTTTTATATGTGTAAAAAGGTGCATCTGCATGTGGGTAAGGGTTAACATTTTTGCCTGATGTAGAATTTATGCTTTTCCTTCAATATTTCCATTTTCATCAGCATCGGGGAAAGAACTTGAGTTTATGGGTAGAGATATTTTTGAATACATTCTATAAGTGTAGCCAAACAAAATTTCATACAATTTTGGATTTACAATGTTGTTTGCTACTTTAAACATATATGCTGATAATAGAAATATAAAAATCTGAAAGTTCAAAACTTACCGAAATGGTTTTTTGTGTGAGCCTCTGCAAAAGCTTTCAAGCCGTCTTGAATGAGAAGGAAAAAAAATCAGGCATATTGGTCGAGACCAGTTTTCATTACAGGTGTATGACTATAGGGAAAAAGCAACAAAAAAGGCAATTCTCAAATTAATTTCATGAAAGTGTTCCTAGGATTACTAATACAAGAATTGTTCAGGCAATCTTGATTGGTGCATGGCTAGTTTCCGTTTTTTGCCTATGTGCAAAGCTCTTCTCCTCATCCAATTTTGAAATAGTTTTACGGAAATGTTTCTTTGGTGTCTACAAAGAATGCTAAAAGAATCTTGATTGGCTGAAAAGTATGATGAATATGAGTCAGGGCTAGTTTCTGTTATGTGCCCATACTGCAAATTCTTCTTCTCTTAAAGTACGGGTGTAATTTCAAAATAGTTTCTCTGAGTAGTTCTTTGGATGAACCTCTATCAAGATTGTTCAAGCAATCTTCATTGATCGAAAAACATGGTGGCCTGGTTTCCCTTTTATGCCTGTAATACAAACTTTTCTGAAAAGGCTCTTCTACTCCTTGGGTGCCCCTCTATAAAGTTTTTTCAAGCAATTTTTATTGGTATGAGTGTAAAACAGTACTAATCAGACTGAAACCAATATGTGAATATTCATAATCACGTACTTCCATTAAGTGAAAACCACCTGATAAAGATTAAAGTCTTATAAACTTATCTGGTCTTGATCTCAATCTGATGAGTGATATATATAGAACCATCGTTATCATCTAATTTCCTTTGAACTTCATGTTGCATGATATCCTGCACATACTATCAATTTTAAATAATATTAACCCTTTCCCTCATATAGACGCTTTCTGACGCCTCTGCAGCAGACGGTTTTTGAAAACATAGTGACAAAAGAAGAAATTGCTCAAAACGAGCAATTCCTCCTTTTGACACAATGTTTTCTACTTTTAGTCATAGGTTATCCATTCAATTATAGAGATTTTCCATTTTTTGACAAAATATGTTCAAAGTCGTCTGCTGCAGAATTGTCGTATGAGGGAAAGGGTTAAGATAGCAAATGAATGATCAGTTCAACAGTGGGAAACTAGGAGACCTTTTTGTTTTAAACATCATTTCAATTGTATCTCTGTGCCAGTACTTATCAATGTTCGAGGGTGGCAGATCATTAGTAGGGTAGGAAATGGGCCCCGCCCCCTAAGATTAAAGTCTTATAAACTTATCTGGTCTTGATCTGAATCTGATGAGTGATATAGAACCATCATTATCATCTAATTTCCTTTGAACTTCATGTTGCATGATATCCTGCACATACTATCAATTTTAAATAATATTAACCCTTTCCCTCTTATAGACGCTTTCTGACGCCTCTGCAGCAGACGGTTTTTGAAAACATAGTGACAAAAGAAGAAATTGCTCAAAACGAGCAATTCCTCCTTTTGACACAATGTTTTCTACTTTTAGTCATAGGTTATCCATTCAATTATAGAGATTTTCCATTTTTAGCTCACCTGAGCTTTGCTCAAGGTGAGTTATTGTGATCGCCTTTTGTCCGGCGTGCGTCGTTCGTCGTGCGTCGTGCGTCAACTTCTTCTCCTCAGTAACCAGTGGGTCAATTTGGATGAAACTTCACAGAAAGCATCCTCTCAATGACCTCACCAGAATTCCTTCAGATTTTTGGGATCCATGCAAAATTCTGGTTTCCATGGCAACGAAACCGAAAAAACTTCAAAATTCTTCTTCTCCCAAACTGGTTGGCAGATTTTCAAATAATTTTGTAGAAATGTTCCTTAGATGACCCTCTATCAGATTCCTTCAAGCCATGTTGATTGGTCGAAAAACATGGCCGCCAGGGGGGGGGCGGGGCTATTTTGCCTTATATGGCTATAGTGAAAACTTAAAAAATCTTCTCCTCCGAAAGTGTCTGGCCGATTTTCAAATAATTTTGTAGAAATGTTCCTTGGGTGACCCTCTATCAGATTCCTTCAAACCATGTTGATTGGTCGAAAAACATGGCCGCAAGGGCGGGGCTATTTTGCCTTATATGGCTATAGTGCAAACTTAAAAAATCTTCTCCTCCAAAAGTGTCAGGCCGATTTTCAAATAATTTTGTAGAAATGTTCCTTGGGTGACCCTCTATCAGATTCCTTCAAGCCATGTTGATTGGTCAAAAAACATGGCCGCCAGGGGGCGGGGCTATTTTGCCTTTTATGGCTATAGTGAAAACTTAAAAAATCTTCTCCTCCATAAGTGTCGGGCAGATTTTTAAATAATTTTGTAGAAATGTTCCTTGGGTGATCCTCTATCAGATTCCTTCAAGCCATGTTGATTGGTCGAAAAACTTGGCCGCCAGGGGGCGGGGCTATTTTGCCTTATATGGCCAAAGTGAAAACTTAAAACATCTTCTCCTCCGAAAGTGTCTGGCTGATTTTCAAATAATTTTGTAAAAATGTTCCTTTGATGACCCTCTATCAGATTCCTTCAAGCCATGTTGATTGGTCGAAAAACATGGCCGCCAGGGGGGCGGGGCTATTTTGCCTTATATGGCTATAGTGAAAACTTAAAAAATCTTCTTCTCCGAAAGTGTCAGACCGATTTTCAAATAATTTTGTAGAAATGTTCCTTGGATGACCCACTTTTAGATTCCTTCAAGCCATGTTGATTGGTAAAAAAACATGGCCGCCAGTGGGCAGGGCTATTTTGCCTTATATGGCTATAGTGAAAACTTAAAACATCTTCTCCTCCAAAAGTGTCTGGCCGATTTTCAAATAATTTTGTAGAAATGTTCTTAGGGTGACCCTCTATCAGATTCCTTCAATCCAAGTTGATTGGTCGGAAACTATGGCTGCCAGGGGGCGGGGCTTATATAGCTAAAGTGAAAAAAAAATATTAGGTGAGCGATTCCAGGGCCATCATGGCCCTCTTGTTTGACAAAATATGTTCAAAGTCGTCTGCTGCAGAATTGTCGTATGAGGGAAAGGGTTAAGATAGCAAATGAATGATCAGTTCAACAGTGGGAAACTAGGAGACCTTTTTGTTTTAAACATCATTTCAATTGTATCTCTGTGCCAGTACTTATCAATGTTCGAGGGTGGCAGATCATTAGTAGGGTAGGAAATGGGCCCCGTCCCAATACCCCCCCCCCCCCCCCCCCCCCCCCCCCCCACACACACACACACACACACACAGACACACACTCCACAATGATTCATTATGTCAGCCACTTAAATTCAAAGTATTACCCCCATTTCTACAGACTTTTTAATCTTTTCTTTTAATACTTTCCCACATGCTTTGTGGAAGACAGTGGTGCAGACGTAGAGCATCGGCCTCTTGTATCAAAGGTCCCTGGTTCGAGTCCCGTGATGAGCGGGTCCTGACTTAAGAATTTTGCCACACAAACGTCGCAAGTACTGGTTAAGTCTCCAGGAAGCAGACACTGAGCGTGTTTAATCTAAGCCAAAGACTTGTTTCGCAATCGATGTAAAATAAATAAGTTTAAATAAACATGCTTTGTCCTTTTCAAAGTTGTCTGCAGCGGACATGTTGTATGTGTAGAACAAAGGGTAACAATGACTCAGATACAGATGATTTTGAGGCCTCTGCAGCAGACTACTTTCAAATATAAATTCAGGACAACGAGAAAAAGCTATGAAAAACAGCATTTCTTTCTTTTTTACCCTGAATATTCTTGTCTCTGTTTCCAACTTATATGACCAAAGTGTAATTGTAACATTCTTTTTCCACTTATGATATCAAAAGCAAAATTTCTAAAGATACCCACCATATCAGTAAATTTTAAACTACTTCAGGTGTCAAAATGTTTTGACTGAGTTTTTAAATGGTATCAAGAGAGCACAGAAGAACGTGAACTTTGCTGGAATGGCCAACATTCTTATCATACATAGTCAAAATGAAGGTAAGATGGCCTCTTTCACCCTTTCTGACGCCTCTGCAGCAGACAGCTTTTTGAAAACATAGTGACAAAAGAAGAAATTGCTCAAAACAAGCAATTTCTTCTTTTGCTACAATGTTTTCCACTTTTAGTCATAGGTTATCCATTCAATTAAAGAGATTTTCTATTTTTTGACAAAATATGCTCAAAGTCGTCTGCTGCAGAATTGTCTTATGAGAGAAAGGGTTAACCTTTCCAATGAAACATGCAAGAAAAATTATGATAAATAAAAGTATATTTATTAAATAGAGTTGAAAACATTGTGGCAATGGAGAAATTGCTTATCAGTATGATTTCAAAAGCCGTTTCCTGCGAATGAGTACAGACAACTTTAAAAATATCCAAGCAAAATTTTAATAAATGAAAGTGTATTTATTGAAGAGTTGAAAACATTGTGGCAGAAAAAGAAAAAGCTCATATTCAATAATAATACTTTCATTGATGAAAGTTTTACATTATCCTTAGTTTAACCCTTTCTCTCATATAGATGCTTTCTGATGCCTCTGCAGCAGATGGATTTATGAAAACATAGTGACAAAAGAAGAAATTGCACAAAACGTGCAATTTCTCCTTTTGCCACAACGTTTTCCACTTTTAGTCATAGGTTATCCATTCAATTATAGAGATTTTCGTTTTTTTGACAAAATATGTTCAAAGTCGTCTGCTGCAGAATTGTCGTATGAGGGAAAGGGTTAAACTTTTTTTTTACATCAATTCCGAAACAAGCTTTCAGATTATATTAATCACGCTCGATGTCTGCTTCCTGGAGACTTGACCAGTACTCGCGCAGTTTGTGTGGAAAAATCCCAAAGTCAGAACCCGCTTATCATGGGACTTGAACCTGGGACCTTTGGTACGGGAGGTCGACGCTCTACCTCTACACCACTACATTTTCCTTGATAAGTCGTCTGCTGCAGATATTTTGTATGTGGGAAAAGGTTAAATTGGCTTTATCAGGGGAAAAACAGACAAAAAACTTCCTTGATTTTAATTACTTCCTTGTTCTTTTTCTAGAGGTGTCATAATCAACTACATCAGGGTAATAATTAACTATCCTTGTTTATAACTGTTAAAATATTTATATACTTTAAAACAAAATCTTTTTATTTCTTTCCTTTCAAACTCTTTATATTTTGGGTATCTCTTTGAGTTATTTCTACGTTCTAAGTTTAGAAATAATTAGAGATATTGACAATGCAAGGGCAGTAATTGTAATTGTATGTTTATCTTTACCTTTTACTTCCTTACCTTTTTCTCAGATTAACTCTTTCTCATATACATAATGAACAATTTCTCCTTTTGCCACAATGTTTTCAACTCTTTTCAATGTGTAATCTTTTATTTTATAGAGATTTACCATATTTCTGACCAGAGGATTGCGAAGTCATCTGCTGCAGATTTGTTGTTGGGGAAGGGTTAAGGGAAGCCTTTTTATGCCTCTGCTTCAAGCCCACCTTTAAAAATATTGTTGAGAATGGAAACATTACTAAATAACAAATCACATCTCCTTCACCCACAATGTTTTCCAAATGGTATTCACCCTTGCCCTCATATAGACGCTTTCTGACGCCTCTGCATCAGACGACTTTTTGAAAACATAGTGACGAAAGAAGAAATTTCTAAAAACGAGAAATTTTTCCTTTTGCCACAATGTTTTCCACTTTTTGTCATAGGTTGTCCATCCAATTATAGAGATTTTTTGACAAAATATGTTCAAAGTCGTCTGCTGCAGAATTATTGTATGAGGGAAAGGTCTTAAATTTAGAAACTTCAAATTGGGATGTACTGTATTCATAGCAGTCGACACAACATTTTTGATATATTGTAAAATGGTGGGCTTCACGCAAAAAGGTTGTAAATATGTCTTTGCAGTTACAACCTTTTTGCTAGAGGCCATTTAAATTAATCATTTTCAGAGGATCACATTATCAGTTACACTGCGATTATATGGCTGAGGGAGTTTGTCACTTTGTCTGGTCGGGCTATGCTGCCTTTTGTGTCCGGTATACTCAACGCCATTTTACCCAAACTGGTTTCAAACGACATAGAGCATAAATCACGTAAAAGGTATATATATCGACGCTTTCTGACACCTCTGCAGCAGACGGCTTTTTGAAAACATAGTGACAAAAAAAGAAATTGCTCAAAATGAATAACTTCTACTTTTGCCACAATGTTTTTTCACTTTTAGGTTATCCATTCAATTATAGAGATTTTCTATTTTTTGACAAAATGTTCAAAGTCGTCTGCTGCAGAATTGTTGTATAAGGGAAAGGCTTATTTTAATTGTACATTTGTTCTGAAATATTTTAAACCTTTCGTCACATACAACAAACTTACAGCAGAAGACTCCAGAATCATTTATTCATAATTCAACAATATAAATTATAAATGAAAGAATCATTATTGAATGAAGTTGAAAACATTGTGCCAAAAGGGGAATTTTATCGTTATGAGCTATTTCTCCTTTTGCCACAATGTTTTAAAAGTTGACTGCTTTAGAGAAGGCAGAAAGTGTCTACATGTGGGAAAGGGTTACATAGATACATGGAACTCTTTGATTAACCCTTTCCCTAAAGGTGAGGGAAATACATACATGCCAGAATGTGTTTCAACTCATTTCAATAGTTATGCTGTAATTTTTAAAGATATTCAATATTTTACTTTAGATGATTTCTAAGTTGTATGGTGCACATTTGTTGTATGTGGGTGTGGGTCAAACTAGACAACTTTTGAAACATTGTGAAAAGGAAATATTGTTTTTGACCAATGGGAATTCAGATCAGCCTGGCATTTTCATTTAGTCTGATCAGAGACGCCGCTGTTTGCTTTATGAGTTATCCCAGATGTGTAGAGGGCTGAAAAGAACAGTGATATCTTTTAGTGAATTACAGCAGTGTAATAAAAGACTTCACTAGGAGCACATGTGACTTAACTGAAATTTTCATGGGATCGCTTTATTCTGATGATGTATGTTTACACCTTTTCAAATAATCCAATTCTTGATTTCGAGATGAAGATTAAATGTGTACAGAGTTTGCTGAATTTCATTTGATCAGAATATTTTTAAAACTTGATCAAATAGAACTTTATTTCCCCTTTTTATACCCCCACAATCGAAAGTTAGCAATGGGGGGTGCCTGGGCGGGAGTAGGGGGTTGCATAGGTGTCACCATGTTTTTAGGCCTGTTTGTCATTCACTCACTCTTTTTGTCAAGGCTATTTCTAAGCAACAACTATGTTAGGCATGTATCCTCTAGTATGATGGTTTCCTGGATCACAACTCATTTCTTAACATACTTTGTAGTGTACGGGAAGCAGCAGAAAGTCTTAATTATGCGGTCATGGACTTAATTGATAAACTGGACGATAATCCAACACCGGCCATTGGCTCTCCGTGTGACCAATCAAATTACAGTAAAACAGGGGAGGTAACTGTCGGAGCAGTGATGGTCACTAAAAAAGGAGAAGTGACTTCAAATGAAGTTTTAAGTGCAAATTCTAAAGAGGCAGAAGAAGAAGGAGATAGGTAAAGTTGTATAGTCATTCCCTTTATTTGTTTTGTATGCCCCTTTTCATGATGAGGAAGGCCCAACCCCATGATAATCTGATTAATGATTAACAGTTCTCTTACTAGCCTGGTACCCAGCTTACTATATATGATAAATTAGTATGTCTGGGGTGACTAGATTGGTACTATCCAGAGCTCCAGATAAGGGGCGTTTTGCATGTTCTAAAATCCTTATTTGACCCTCAAACCCTATGTTGTGGGTACTCAAAAGAATCGTCTCAGTGAGACGATTCTTTTGGGTACCCACAACATAGGGTTTGTTTTAATAATAAGAGAGAAATTGTGGGAAAAGGAGCTGAATACCCCTCCTTATCTGGACCTCTGAAGTCTATCCCTTTATATAGCGCTATCTCATATATAGTAAATAAGTAATTATATAAATGATTTTCGTTAACTTTACAGACGACCATTACAACTTCATGTTTTAAATCAATAGATAAATAATGAATCAAGCTATATTCAGAGTTTGAAAGGTTAGACGGTTGGTTCACACAAGGAATTTCTCTATAGCCTGTTGATTGTTATGCACAATTTTTAAAAACGCCAGAAATGATAGTATTATCATTGAATAAAGTTGAAAAACAAAATAGCAAAAGGTGAAATTGCTCATCATGAGCAATTTCTCATCTTGCCTCAATGTTTTCAAAAGTCATCTGATGCATATGCTTCAAAATGATTTGAAATACTATGAGTTCATCTATGAAATGCAGTGCTTTAACTGAGACACTGTTCAATGTTGTGTTAATCACCAAAATGTCCCTCAGTTGCTTGAGGTCGCAGGTTCGAGCCTCAGTCGGGTCATAGCAAAAAATGGTAAAAAATGGCAACCCTCCTTGGCACTCAGGGTTGTAGGGTTACAAATTTACTGACTGGTGGCTGGTGCCAGGATGAATGGACCAGTACTACTGGTAACTTACCAAGGAAAAGCCGTGATATAACTGAAACAGTGTTGAAAGAGGCGTAAAACACCAAACCATCCACCATCACCAAGATGTCATTCACCTATTTACCTTAACCCTTTCCCTCATACGACAATTCTGCAGCAGACGACTTTGAAGGTATTTTGTCAAAAAATAGAAAATCTCCATAATTGAATGGAAAACCTATGACAAAAAGTGGAAAACATTGTGGCAAAAGGAGAAATTGCACGTTTTGTGCAATTTCTTCTTTTGTCACTATCTTTTCAAAAAGCCGTACGAAAGCTTCTATATGAGGGAAAGGGTTAATAATTCCCTTTCACTTTTCTGTATTTATAGTCAGATACCCATGTATAAAATGACATCATTCATTACTGCTGTAGGGTAAGACTAAATATTGTGCACATTGTAAACTTTTCATTCATACTTTGACATTTTTCCATGCATCTGCAGCAGACAAATTTTGTCACAATGTTTTTAACACCATGCAATTTATTTTACTTCCCTTTACAGATTTTCCATATTTTTACCTCGATGTTTTAAAAAATTGTCTGCTACAGATTTGTTGTACGGTATGTAGGAAAAGGTTAGGCAAAATGCAGAAATCACATTTGCAATTCAGTGAAATCTACTTTGCAAATAAGTAAAATTCATTTATTCAATTTGCAACTAATTGAAAGCTACTGTAAGTTTTGTAGTAAGTGAATACGAGCCGTCTCGTGAGAAAACCAACAATGTGGACATTGCATAAATTATCGATCCGGATCAGCCTAAGCATGCCGGGCAGACTTACCCGGATAGACACTTGGCGCCTCCTGTGGATTTTCTGTTTCAGGAATCATTACTCTATACCTCTATCCGCCTGAGATGGGATGTGTTGGCCCGGATCAGTCTGCAGGGACTGTGCAGGCTGATCTGGTACGATACATTACACAGAGGCCATAATGTTGGTTTTCTCGCGGGACGGCTCATTTATTGTATCAGAATTGCAATTTCAAATACTTAAAGAAAAACAATATTAAATACGATAATAGTCAAATACTTCCGTAATGTTTTTCAGAATTTATGAATGAAAAGTTTTATTTATCTTGTTGTGTTAAATCCCTGCTACCTTGATATTGACACCTGTAGCAGTTAACTGCGAAAAATGCGTTGCTGGAAAAGAGCAAACCATCAAAATGAGCGATGATCCTTGTGAAAGTTAACCCTTTCCCTCATACGACAATTCTGCAGCAGACGGCTTTGAACATATTTTGTCAAAAAATGGAAAATCTCTATAATTGAATGGATAACCTATGACAAAAAGTGGAAAACATTGTGGCAAAAGGAGAAATTGCACATTTTGTGCAATTTCTTATTGTCACTATGTTTTCAAAAAGCTGTCTGCTGCAAAGACGTCAGAAAGTGTCTATATGAGGGAAAGGGTTAAACCTCAAATATTTCAGTTGTTATACTTTTTTCTCAGACTTCTTTTGAAATCTGTGACAATAGAATACCATGTCTGGTACCGGTAAAAGGTTTATTCTTTCCCAACATTTTGAGACATCTTCAGCAGATTATTTTTGCATCCATTCTGGCAAATAGAGCAGTTTATTTTGCTACAATGTTTTCATCTCTATTAAATAATTATTTTCTCAATAATGGAAATTTACAACATTTCTTTAGTGTGTGATTCAAAATTGTCTGCTGCAGATTTGTTGTACCGGTATGTACCTTGGAAAATTTTGATTGTTTGTTTTGGGATGTTGTTGTTGTTAATTACAGCATGGTTATTGTTGTTGAGTCATGGCACAGGTAACTGAACAATTACTCATCTTGCAATTGTTAACCCTTTCTCATATACACAGACGCATTTCAATGAATCTGCAACAGACGATGTTATTATTATTATCACAATGTTTTCAACTCTAGTTTACAATTAAACTCACTAAGAGAATTTTCAAAAAAGTGTTGGGGGGGGGGGGGAAGATATTGTTTATGTCTATAAATTAAAGTATTATGATTGAAAAGATTGCAAACACATTGTGACAAAATGAGAAACTACGCCAAAGCAAAATGCATTTGTATATAGGAAAAGGTTAAGTAAAATCATGTAGTGCTAGCTTTCCAAAGGTTAGTTTATTATGTTTCTGTGCTTACCTTGCTCAGAGCATCAAAAGGGTTTTTTAAATTTCATGTAGCTGCTAAAAAAAGCACCCAGTATTGCATACAAACCTTTTACAGCAGGCGACTTTGAAATAATCTTTACAAAAATTATAAATCTCCAAAACTTATACTGTAATTTTTTAATAGAGTTGAAAACATGTTTTCAAGTCGTCTGCTGCATATGCTTCAGAATACGGCTTTATGTTGGAAAGGGTTAATAGTGTCTAGAATGCTTAACCCTTTCCCACATATAGACACTTTCTGATGCCTCTGTAGTTTTAATTTCTTCTTTAGCCACAATGTTCTCAACTCTTTTTAATAATTCCATTTCCATTTATAGAGATTTTCTATATATTTGCTCAGGTGTTTTCTGAGTCGTCTGCTGCAGATTTGTTGTATGCGGGAAAGGGTAAAATAACTAAGAATGGAATACCTTTGACAGGAAAAATGTATGTGCAGCTAAATCTGTATCACAGCAAATAGAAGAGCTAGTTCACAAGTTTTATTTTTGTTATGGCATGCTTTATTATGTTAGACTGCTCTTTTGTAGAGCGAATAGCAAATATTAACCCTTTCCCTCATACGGCAATTCTGCAGCAGACGACTTTGAACGTATTTTTGTAAAAAAATAGAAAATCTCCATATTTGAATGGGTAACCTATGACAAAAAGTGGAAAACATTGTGGCAAAAGGAGAAATTGCACGTTTTGTGCAATTTCTTCTTTTGTCACTATGTTTTCAAAAAGCCGTCTGCTGCAGAGGCGTTAGAAAGCATCTATATGAGGGAAAGGGTTAAATATTGAGTAGATAGCTGCTGTATTTGTTTCTTATTTCGATAATTGCTATACATAATGTAAAACTATTATTTTATGATGATGTAATTGTTGGCTAATATTGAAGACTTCTTCCAGATGCAAATTTAAAGTCTTTAAAATTAATATTGCATACATTTTTTGTTAGCTCACCTATGCACGAAGTGCAAGGTGAGCTATTGTGATCACTTTTTGGTCCAGCGTCCGTCCGTCGTGCGTCGTCAACATTTGAGCTTGTTAACACTCTACGGGCTACATTTTGCATCCAATCTTCATGAAAGTTTATCAGAACGTAAAATCTTGGACAAGTTCGAAACTGGGCCATATGAGGTTAAAAACTAGGTCACAAGGTCGAATTGAAGGGAAATCTTGTAACACTCTGGAGGCCACATTTTCAACTTGATCATGTTGAAACTTTATCAGAATGTTTGTCTTGATGATATGTAGGTCAAGTTCGAACATGGGTCACGTCGGGTCAAAAAGTAGGTCACTAGGCCAAATTGAGGGAAAATCTTGGTAGCTCTGTAGAAACCGCATGTTTTGCTTCAGCGGCTTGAAATTTGTTCAGAATGTTGAGCTGAATGATATCTAGGCCAAGTTCGAATATGGGTCATGCCGGGTCAAAAACTAGGTCACTAGGCCAAATTGAAGGAAAATTTTGTTAACACTTTGGATGCCGCATGTTTTGCTTCAGCAGCTTGAAATTTTGTCAGAATGTTTGTCTTAAAGATATCTAGGTCAAGTTTAAATATGGGTCATATTGGATCAGAAACTAGGTCACTAAGCCAAATTGAGGGAAAATCTTGTTAACTCTGTAGAAGCAGCATGTTTTGCTTCAGCGGCTTGAAATTTGGTCAGAATGTTGAGCTGAATGATATTTAGGCCAAGTTCGAATATGGGTCATGCCGGGTCAAAAACTAGGTTACTAGGCCAAATTGAAGGAAAATCTTGTGAACACTTTGGATGCCGCATTGTTTGCTTCAGCAGCTTGAAATTTGGTCAGAATGTTTGTCTAAATAATATTTAGGCCAAGTTCAGATATGAGTCATGCCGGGTTAAAAACTAGGTAACTAGGCCAAATTGAAGGGTAATCTTGTTAACACTCTGGATACTGCATTTTTAATTTCAGCATGATGAAACTTTATCGGAATGTTTTTCTTGATGATATGTAGGCCAAGTTTGAATATTGGTCATATTGGGTCAGAAACTAGGTCACTAGGCCAAATTGAAGGAAAATCTTGTTAACTCTGTAGAAGACGCATTTTTTGCTACAGCAGCTTGACATTTCATGAGATTGTTTATCTAAATGATATCTAAGCCAAGTTCGAATATGGGTCATGCTGGGTCAAAAGCTAGGTCACTGGATCAAATTGAAGGAAATTCTTGTGAACACTTTGGATGCCACATTTTTTGCTTCAGCAGCTTGAAATTTGGTCGGAATGTTTGTCTTAAAGATATCTAGGTCGAATATGGGTCATATTGGATCAGAAACTAGGTCAATAAAGGAAAATATTGTTCAAACTCCGGAGGCCGCATTTTTACTTTGAGCAAGTTGAAACTTTGTCAGAATATTGTCTTGATGATATCTAGTCCATGTTGGAATATGGGTCATATCAGGTAAAAAAATATAGATCACTAGGCCAAATGAAGGAAAATATTGTTAACACTGTGGAGGTTGCATTCAGAATAATTGTCTTGATGTGTTTTGCATTGCAGTACATTGTATAATTAAGGTGAGGGATCCAGGGCCATCATGGCCCTCTTGTTTTCTTTAACCCTTTCCCTCATACAACAATTCTGCAGCAGATGACTTTGAACGTATTTTGTCAAAACATAGAAAATCTCCATAGTTGAATGGATAACCTATGACAACAAGTGGAAAACATTGTGGCAAAAGGAGAAATTGCACGTTTTGTGCAATTTCTTCTTTTGTGACTATGTTTTCAAAAAGCCGTCTGCTGCAGAGGCGTCAGAAAGCGTCTATATGAGGGAAAGGGTTAAATAGATGTTTATTTTATTGAATGGAATTTTCGTTTCTTTCCACACAAATAAATAAATGTGAAGCAGAGGAATTTGAAAACATGTATGGAAAACCTTTATCAACAAAAGTGTAATTATCACATAAAGCCTTCTCTGCGAGTGCCTAAATCCCATTACATAAATATCATATGACACTACTAGTTTGGTTTCCAGTCTTACGCTCAAGTCTTTGTTACAACGCGGAAACCAAACTATGAAAATGACGCCATTCAGCGGTCTGATGTTATAACGTTAGTGAAATATCCTCCAATTATTGGATAGAGTTGAAAACATTATGTCAATCATTTCAAAAGTTGTCTGCCGCAGTTGCGTCAAAAAATTATTCATGTCTTCTTTTAATTTTAACCTATTCCCACAAATAAACAAATGTGAAGCAGAAGATGTTGAAAACATGTTTTTGACGATCGGTGAATTGGAGGGTAATTTTTTCTGAATTTTTGCTTGACCCTCTTATAAGTCGCTCCCCCCACTTCACTTTCGATTTTGAAGGTAAAAAAGTGCGACTTATAACCGAGTATATACGGTACTTAAAATATGGAAAACCTCTATTAACGAAAGTTTTATTATTAAATAAAGTTGAAAACATTGTGGCAATCATTTCAAAAGTCGTCCGTCTGCTGCAGTTTTGTCAAAATGCATCTGCATATTGGAAATGGTTAAAATTATCATATCAAGCTGATGAATCTTTTAAATCCTATTTGTTTCAGTTCAATCCAGTTGGATGTTTTATCTGTGATAGAAGTTTTATGTAAGATGGTGACCCATAAAGCCTTCCAGACAAGAATAGCCTCTTTAAAGTGGTTTTACCACCTCCTGAATGAAGTCCCTACAAAGGTAATAGCATTATTCTAATCCTTTCTAATATCGAAGGCTCGGCGTGAAATGGTTGTAACTAAAATTCGAATTTTTTACCAAGGTTAATCACCTCGCTATCAAGTCTTTAAAGCATTAAGTCATTTTTCTTGGTAGACAATGGAAATTTAGGTTCTGAGCAATGGCGCATAAAATTTGCATTGTTTACAAAGGGGTCAAAATTGCCCTAAACCAGGGTTTTCAAAATAGGTTTTTAGTTACAACCATTTTACGCCAAGCCCTCGATATACAGACACATTTTGATGCCTCTGTAGGAGATAGCTTTTGAAAATATGATGGAAAAGTGGAAAAACAAGCTCAGATGGATAAAATTCACCTTTGGCCACATTGTTTTCAACTCTTTTCTATACAGTAAAACCTCTGTGGCTCAAACATGGAATAGCTTGAACACCATGGAAAACTCATCTCTTTGTACCGACCAAAATCTTATATAATTCATGTTGTTCGACTATGGAAAACTCGAACACCTTCTCTTATGAACTCTCGAACTTACAACTGTGGCAATTTCTCCTTTTGTTCTCAACTTTAACATTAATTACACTTTCATTTAATATTTTCTTTTTCATTTTTGACTTGATGATTTCTAAACCTTCTGCAGCATTGTTTTCTACTTGTAGGGAAAGTGTTACACTTCTTTTAAACCTATAAAGTTTATAAACCTTGTATATTTCAGACATTCCGACACATGTCCAAGGTGTTTCCAGTTCTTGTCAATACGCTGGCGGATAAAGAACAATCAGATGAAGTAAATCACATAGAAATGTTTGTCTTTAACTTAGTGTCTGATACATTGTATTTGTATTTTAACCCTTTCCCACATGTAGACACTTTCTTACGCCCCTGCAGCAGACGACTTTTGAAAACATTGTGGGAAAAGGTGAAATTGCTCATAATGAGATATGTTTTCGAAGTCGTTCGCTGAAGATTTGTTGTATGTGGGAAAGGCATAACCGAATAACAGATTTTATCAATCATAGATTCTGCTAAACTCTAAGCATCTGCAGGTTGTAACTAGAGAATTTAGACACAGAAAATCTTATATTTGAGTGGAAATTATAGAGGAAATAGGATTGATTGATTGATTGGGGTTTAACGCTGTTTTCAATACTTTTTCAGTTATATCACGGTGGCCAGTTCACCTATTCATATGTTTCCTGGTTTTCTCACACCAGTTCCCCACACAACATACTCTCCAAGCAACTGGCTGCTTTTCCACATAGACTGTTAGCCCATTGATGAAAGACGAATGATGCTTGTCACGGTGACTTTTGTCAAACGTTGGAAAGAATGTTGGCCGAGCTTGGGTTCGAACTCACAACCCCTGGACTAACAACCCACGTCATGACTGAGCTACCGAGGGAATAGGAGAAATTTCTAAATAAGAGCAAGTTAGTTTCACACACAAAAAAAATATCTGTTCTCTTAACCCTTTCCCTCATATAGATGCTTTTTGACGCCTCTGCAGCAGATGGCTTTTTGAAAACATAGTGACAAAAGAAGAAATTGCACAAAATGTGCAATTTCTCCTTTTGCCACAATGTTTTCCACTTTTTGTCATAGGTTATCCATTCAATTATGGAGATTTTCTATTTTTTGACAAAATATGTTCAAAGTCGTCTGCTGCAGAATTGCCGTATGAGGGAAAGGGTTAATTGAGTTTTGAAAAATGAAACAATTACTCATATTTTTCAATTTCACTTATTACTTTAACCCTTTATTATGTGCAAGTGCAGTTTGATATACCAGTACCTGTAGCAAATGGGTTTTTGAAACATTGTTACAGTTGTCGTCGTCTGTGTCATTACAAAACTTTAACCTTTCCTCATAACTCTAAAACTTTGGAACATTTTCAAATTAAATTTGATACATATGTTTCTAGGAACAATACACATTGTCTATACCTAGTCACATAACTCTGGCTTAAATAATTTTTCGATAATGCCCATTTTTTTGACAGATGAGCGTTGGCCTTCGAGCCGTGGCACTCTTGTTTTCCAGTTCTAATACAGAATTATTATTTCATTTACAGAGAATTTGAAAAGTCCTCTGCTGAAAATATATTGCATGATTGAAAGGGTTTATTTCTGTTACAGGCAGTTTGGTTAGCATTGCAAGCACTGGCTAGGATTTCCTCCCATCCTGCTGGGATTTGTTCCTCCAATAGTGAAGACTCTTCAGTTAACGGAGTTATAAACAGTCTGAAAGAGAACTCTTTAGTGGACAGAAGTACAAAAAGTGCCCAATCTCTATCTGAAAGTGCAGAAACAAACCAATATTTCCATGATTTTATGGTTCAATTAATAGAATTATTCCGGAGGGATCGTTACATATTGGAAAAACGAGGTGCATTTATAATAAGGTGATACTACTTTGGTATTTTATTTATTAACCGTTTCACACATACAGCATTGTCAATGTTTATTGATTGAGGTTGAACTCCGTTTTCAACAATTTTTCAGTCATCACCTCGGCAAATTGACCTACCCATGAATTTCCTTGCTTTCTTTCACCAGTTCACCACACATGTCTTTCAAAAAAAAGAAATGCTGCTTTTGTCAAACATCAGAAAGAATGTTGGCCGAGCTGGGATCAAACTCGCCACAAACAACAAACAACAACTGTAAAACATTAGAGCAAAATTTTCCCTGATATTGGCAGTTACACATTTGATACTATACTGTCACACTCAGGGGATCGATTTAGGGCTATATTGGCCCTCTTGTTTCAGACAATTATGTGTATTACTAAGAGCTGAAGACATTTTCCAATATTTTTTTTTTTTTTTTTATCAGACAACTATGTGTATTACTTAGTGCTGAAGACATTTTCCAATTAAGTTTTATTTCTTGATATGTTTTTTTTTTTCAGACAAATATGTGTAAAACTTGGTGATTAAGATTTTTCCAATATAAATATTTCTGTTTTGTGTGTGGTTTTTTTTCAGACAACTATGCGTATTACTTAGTGCCGAAGACATTTTCCAATCGCTGTCAGAAATCCTAGCCAAGGAGGGTGATCTAAAGTTTGGTTGTACGATGGTTCAAACACTGAATACGATACTCCTCACCTCTACGGAACTGTTTGAACTTCGAAAACAACTCAAAGATTTACCAACAAAGGTAGGATATTGATTATTAACTTGGTTTTGAATATAAATTAAAAACAGACTTCTAAATAAGGTGAGCATTAAAAATTCCAAAACCCTTATTTGACTCTCAAACTCTATGTTGTTGGTACTCAAAAGAATCGTCTCATCTAGACGATTCTTTTGAGTACGCACAACATAGGATTTGGTTAAGTCATAAGTAAAATATAGGTTGGAAAATAGCAGAATACTCCTCCTTAACCAGTCCTCTGTAAAAACGATTTATTCTTCTTTCCCTACAGATTTGAATCGCAACCCCCAACTTCAGAAGCACATGCCTTAACCCTTTCCCACATACAAAAATTCTGCAGCAGACGACTTTGAACATATTTTGTCAAAAAATAGAAAATCTCTGTAATTGAATGGATAATTTGTCACTATGTTTTCAAAAAGCCGTCTGCTGGAGAGGCGTCACGAAGCGTCTATATGAGGGAAAGGGTTAATCACTTGGCTATTGGGATCAGTGAATTCATTAATTAAACTCTAACAAAAGAAGTACACAAGCAAACACTCAGTTGTAGTAATTGTTGCAAAAGGGGAAATTTTCACATTGAGCAAATTTCTCCTTTTGTCGCAATGTTTTAAACTCTATTCATTAATGAAACTTTCATTTTTAGAGATTGTCAATATCTTTGCCTATATTTTCAAATTCGTCGGCAACAGATTTGTTGAATGCAGGAAAGGATTAAATGGAGTAATAAGTGACATATTTAGAGTAAAATGATATAGCCTTTGCTTGAATAGTAAGACAGTTCCTGTTATTCATATCGATTTTCATGGTGATACTTTCAGGAAAGCTGTCAGCTGTTTTGTTGTTTGTACAAATCCTGGTCCCACAGTCCAGTATCAACAATAGCTCTATGTTACTTGTCGCAGAATTACACACATGCCTGTAGATTACTGCCCATATTGTATCCTTTATTACATTAGTCACCTACAAGTTAACCTTCTTTTTAATAAGATTCTTCAACTTTATATGGTTTATTAAGCTTTTCTCAAAGGCAAAGAATTTGCAGCAGATGATTTCAAAAAATTCTAAGCCAAAATATACAAACTCTTTATAAATGAAAGCTTAATTATTGAATTGAGTTAAAAAAAAATGCGACATAAGGAGAAATTGCTCTCATCATATGTTATTTCTGCTTTTGCAACTATGTTTTCAAAATAGGCCTGCTGCAGATGTGTCATTATGAGCAATTTCATGTTTTGCCACAGTCTTTCTAAATGTTGATTGCTGCAGGTTCGCCTGCATGTTGGAAAGGGGGGTTAGTGAAGTGAGTCAACAAGTAGGCCACAATTGTTCTCCTTAACTCCAACACAGTGGATCTTTGGAAATAACTGTCGACTTTTTAAATGAAATTGACAAACTGATACAGTTAATAGAATCACCAATATTTGCCTGTAAGTATTACTTTTCTTGGTACTGTTCACAACCTTGTCTGAATGTCTCTATTTATGTCTGGTTGGTTTAGATGGGCTAAGTCTATGTGGAAAAGCAGCCAGTTGCTTGGGAAGATTGTTGTGTAGAGTACTGGTGTGAGAAAACCAGGAAATGTATGAGTAGGTGAACTGGCCGCCGTGATATAACTGAGAAATTGTTAAAAATGGCGTTAAACTCCAATCAATCAATCAACTGGTTGGTTTAGTGCCATAGCTGAATCAGTAACGAGTCTTATCAATCTATACATCATGAAAACTTTAAGGAAGGTAGCCAGTTGCCTAGGAAGAAAGTTGTTAAAATATAAGCACTATTAACCCTTTCCCTCATACAACAATTCTGCAGCAGACAACTTTGAACATATTTTGTCAAAAATAGAAAATCTCTATAATTGAATGGATAGCCTATGACTAAAAGTGGAAAACATAGTTTTCAAAAAGCTGTCTGCTGCAGGGCTTGAGAAAGCGTCTTTATGAGGGAAAGGGTTAGATAGTCTGTGGAAGATCAAAAGAGTTCAAAACCTTGCCAGGTCTTACAAAAGATATTTACCCATATCTATATATAACAAATCTCCTTATTGTAAAAAGAGAAACGTGAAATTGCTCCTTTTTGCTACATTTTCCAAGCTTGTCTGCAGGATTCAAAAAGTCTAGTGAAATGCTTTTGAAACATCAAAGGTAAAAAATGTGATATCAGAAATATTTGAAGTCTGGTTTTGATGCAGAGTTACAAACGTTGTGGAAAAAAGAATCTGCTCATTTTGAAGAACAGTAGTCCATGTAGTGGTTTTCTCTCTTCAACTAGATATCACTCAAATTATTGTAGAACTTGATCATTTTTTTGGCCAGAGATTTTAAACTGTAAACAAGATTATCTATATATATTGTAGCAATAAGCAATTGATATGACATTGAAAATGGTGTAAAACACCATTCAGATAATGTATTTGCAACTCATTTAATATCAGGTTTTGTTTGGCCTTCCTATAACCGTTTCCCACATACAACAAATCTGCAGCAGACGACTTTGAAAATATCTCTGTAATAATATGAAAACTCTATAAATGAAATTATATTTATTGAATAGAGTTGGAAACGTTGTGTCATAATGAGCAATTTCTCCTTTTTATACGACCGTTTCTTAAAAACGGTCCGTATTATGGTATGGTCATGTCCCTCCGTCCGTCCGTTCGGGTTTTCCGCACTTTTTTCCTACATGCTTTGACCTATTGAGCTGAAATTTTGTATACGGCTTTGTAGTGATGTGTCACAGATCAAGTTCATATTTCCTGGGATTTCGGCAATTTTTGAATGAGTTATGCCCCTTTTTGGACTTAGAATATTTGTTTTCCGCACTTTTTTTCTACATGCTTTGATGTATTGAGCTGAAATTATGTATATAGCTTTGTAATCAAGTGTCACAGATCAAGTTCACATTTCCTTGAATTTCGTCAATTTTTAAATCAGTTATGCCCCTTTTTGGACTTAGAATATTGGTTTTCCGCACTTTTTTCCTACATACTTTGAGCTATTGACCTGAAATTTTGTATATGGCTTTGTAATCAGGAGTCACAGATCAAGTTCACATTTCCTGGCTTTGTAATCAAGTGTCACAGATCAAGTTCACATTTCCTCGAATTTCGTCAATTTTTGAATGAGTTATGCCCCTTTTTGGACTTAGAATATTGGTTTTCCGCACTTTTTTTCTACATGCTTTGATGTATTGAGCTGAAATTATGTATATAGCTTTGTAATCAAGTGTCACAGATCAAGTTCACATTTCCTTGAATTTCGTCAATTTTTGAATGAGTTATGCCCCTTTTTGGACTTAGAATATTTGTCAATTTCTGCATGAGTTATGCATTTTTCATAGTTTCCCATTATTCTTTAACAACTTATTCCTGAACGACTTTATTAACTTTTTACAAACAAACAATATATCAAAACAAAGAGGAAACTTACAAAGAAGTTCCTGACGGGCGTATTATGTACCGTTTGTGGTACTCTTGTTATCACTTTCCCACACTTTCCCACGTCCAACACAAACTGCAGCAGACGAATTTGAAAACATCTAGGCAAAAATATGGAAATTCTTTTTTCAAAAATGATTGAACAATCATTGAATAAAGGTGAAAACATTGTGGCAAATTGAGGAATTGCTCATTGTGAGCAATTTATCCTTTAATAACAATGTTTTCAAAAGTCGCCTGCTGCAAAAGCGTCAATATACCTAGTGATCAGAGGGGGACCTATGCAAGTAACATTACTATGAAATGCCTGTATTTTGAGTTATCTACCTTCTTACATGACAAATTTGATTTCAGATTTACGACTACAGTTACTTGATGCGGACAATAGCGAGGACTTAATCAAAAGTTTATATGGATTACTGATGCTACTACCACAGGCAGAGCCTTTCACACTTCTACGCAACAGATTAAACTGCATCCCACACTTCCAGATTATGTCAATTTCCAGTCGGTGAGTATTTTAACCATTTTTTTCTCTCAAACTTCAAATATGCAGCAGACGACTTTGAGTAAATCGAGGCAAAGGTTTTCAAAATTTCAACAAATGAAAGAATAGTGACTGGATAGTGTTTGAAAACATTGTGACAAAAGGTGAAATAGCTCTAGTTGAGCATTGTCTTCCTTTGCCACAATGTTTGCAATAATCGTCTGCTGCAGGTGGGTCGGAATTTTGGAAAGGCATAAGCCATGCCCCAAGAAAACAAACTGCAATGATAATCGACTTGAGAGGAGTTGTCTTTCAGAGCTTTAGATAAGGGGCATTTTGCATGTTCTAAAATCGTTCTTTGACCCTCTAACCCTTTGTTGTGGATACTCAAAAGAATCGTCTCAATGAGATGATTCTGTTGAGTACCCACAACATAGGATTTGCTTGGATAATAAGATATATTGTGGGGAAAATAGCTGTTTATGCCTCCTTATCTTGACCTCTGGTCTCTGCTTCCATCTTCTATCTTTACCAAGTGAAAACTTATTGTCAGAATCCTCTTTAATACGAGTTTCTGACTGATTGACAAATGGTTCATACCAAGATGTGCTTGTTGGTATGAATCTACATTGGTTTAACGATTTCCCAATTAACGACGCTTTCGGATGCCTCTGCAGCAGATGACTTTCAAAAACATTGTGACAAAAGGATAAATTGCTCATAATGAGCAATTTCTCCTTTTGCCACAATATGTTCAACTCAATTACATAATAATCCTTTGATTTATAGAGCTTTACACATTTGTCCTGCTGCAGATTTGTTGTATGTGGGCAAGGGTTTTAACACCAAAATGTTGGTTTTAGAGTGCTGTTCATTCTTAGAAAAAAAATATAAGAATATATTTGTACGGAGTTAGAGCCCTTTCTTATCCGTACAAAATTGTATTTGTTTTTTCTTTCTTTTTTATTTCAGAAAATCTGCACCAACAGTACTTGATTCAAGAGATTATGTTAGAGAAATAGACTTTGATGGACTCTTACAACATTTTATAGATGTTCAAAAACACCACCGGGAAAGAAGGAAACACCGCATGGGTTTTACTTAAACGCACTGGACCCCCTAAAAAAAAGATGCAACCACAAAACAATGAAAATGGTGTAATCCGATGTGTTGTTACACCAAAAGGGAAAGCAGAAAAACACATGGGTTTAACCCTTTCCCACATATGACAATTCTGCAGCAGACGACTTTTGAACATATTTTGTTAAAACATAGAAAGTCTCCATAATTGAATGGAAAACCTATGACTAAAAGTTGAAAACATTGTGGCAAAAGGAGAAATTGCTCGTTTTGAGCAATTTCTTCTTTTGTCACTATGTTTTCAAAAAGCTGTATGTTGCAAAGGCGTCCGAAAGCGTATATATGAGGGAAAGGGTTAACATAATCTCTCTGGATAAAACAAAAATGCAAGCGCAAATGAACAAATATGGCACAGTCTGATGTGTTTTATGCCCATGCACTGAGCCAAGCTCAAAGCAAATTTAGAAAATGGACAGGTGAATATTATGACAATCTTGGAGCAAAGCTTGAACATGCCACATTAACCCTTTCCCACATACAGCAATTCTGCAGCAGACGACTTTGAACATATTTAACATATTTTGTCAAAAAATAGAAAATCTTTATAAGTGAAGGGATAACCTATGACTAAAAGTCGTCTGCTGCAGAGGCTTCAGAAAGTAACTATATGTGGGAAATGGTTAAAGTGCCACAGCTAATAAAGAAAACGGCAGATGGATTTTGCCTCAATGCACTGAGATCAGTGAATGCAGAAAAAACACAAGTTTTACATCAACACAGTGTGCCAAGTTCAAAACTCATTCGCCTTATGTACTTTATTACAATTTCTAAATTCATTATACAAGGAGCACCTACTAAATAATTCTTTCATTTCATGTCGACAAAAGACATCATTCTGTTTTTTCTTTCCTCATTTTGCCACAACACTTTCAAAATCTGTGTGTGTGTGGGGGAAAGGTTTATAGACGCTTTCTGACGCCTCTGCAGCAGACGGATTTTTGAAAACATAGTGACAAAAGAAGAAATTGCTCAGAACGAGCAATTTCTCCTTTTGCCACCATGTTTTCCACGTTAAGACATAGGTTATCCATTCAATTATAGAGATTTTCCAATTTTTGACAAAATATGTTCGAAGTCGTCTGCTGCAGAATTGTCGTATGAGGGAAAGGGTTAACTGATACATTATGCATATTTGATTGAAAAATACAAAATGAAGAAAAAAAGCATAAGTCACTTGCCAATATGTTAACCCTTTCCCTCATACAAGAAATCTGCAGGAGACGACTTTGAACATATTTTGTCAAAAAATGGAAAATCTCTATAATTGAATGGATAACCAATGATGACTAAATGTGGAAAACATTGTGGCAAAAGAAGAAATTGCTCGTTTTGAGCAATTTCTACTTTTGTCACAATGTTTTCAAAAGTCGTCTGCTGCAGAGGCGTCAGAAAGCGTCTATATGAGGGAAAAGGGTTAATGTACAATACTGTATGTGAAAGTGACGGACAGATGACCGAGAATTAATCCCTACGTGTCTCGCTGCCTAGGAAAGGTGACACGAGAATTGAGCTTGTTGTGATGACTTGGAAAGTAGTCAGACCTGTGCTAAAGACCACCTTGGAATAGCGACTCCCTGTCTACAGTGACCATACTTTTAGTTTCCCAATTATTCATCTTCTGCATTCATGACCCTGCACATAAAGACTACCTGTGAACAAAAACAAGAGTGATGTCTTCATAAATTTGGTCTTTATACAGAGGTTGTACTATAAATGTTATTAATCTAATGTCATGGAACTTTGTGTTTGAATACAGGAAAATTAAAAGATAATGTACAACATCCTACTTTCCTGTTTGGCTGAAGGTCAGGGTCATACATCAATAAACATTGTTGCAAAACGGAGAAATTCCTGATTATGAGCAATTGCTCCTTTTGCCACAATTTGTTCAATAGATGCCTGCTGCAAACTTGATATGTGCAATGGGGACGGACAAAAAGGTTGTTATGTACAACATTATATCTTTCTGTTGGCTTGTTATATACTTCTGTTATCAACCCTTTCCAACATTCATAACAATCTGCAGCAGATGACTTGTGAATACATGTACTAGCGACTCTGTTGAATAATTGTTCTTTCATTTAACCCTTTCCCTCTGTTGAATAATTGTTCTTTCATTTAACCCTTTCCCTCATACGACAATTCTGCAGCAAACGACTTTGAACATATTTGTCAAAAAATAGAAAAAAATCTCTATAATTGAATGGATAACCTATGACTAAGAGTGGAAAACATTGTGGCAAAGGGAGAAATTGCTTGTTTTGAGCAATTTCTTCTTTTGTCACTATGTTTTCAAAAAGCCGTCTGCTGCAGTGGCGTCAGAAAGCGTCTGTATGAGGGAAAGGGTTAAATAGGTGCCCTTATTTTTCTTTCTTTTTTCTTAAATTTCTTCTTTTTTGCCAGGATTTTTCAGTCATCTGCTGCTGATTTGTTGTAGGTTGGAAAGGGTTAATTTGTTATATATCTGTTGTCCATATACTGCATTTTCTACGTAAATAAATAAATAAATACACTTTAAAACTTGTAATTCAATCCTTTATATTGTCAAGAGTATTTGACATGTCAGTGTTCGACTTGATAAAGATCTCTGCATCTCGCTTTTTGCGTAAGACATGTATTTAGGTAGACAGTCAGTTGGAATAGATGCACGCTGATGTAATAGATATATTTAAAGGCGCCCGCCCCCTAAAATTGGGGACATAGTTCAGTAACTTATTTAGTTGACATCGATTGCGAAATAAGCTTTCAACTTATATTAATTACTCTTGATATCTGCTTCCTGGAGACTTAAACAAATACTCAGGCTATTCGCTCGTCACAAGATTCAAACCCGGTTCCTTTGGTAGGAAGGGCCAAGGATCTTCCACTGCATCCCTGTCTTCCATCAAATGGTGGACGTATTTTGGTGGAATCACCCTTTTGGATTATCCTACACCTTTATGTGACATGGTTTAACCTTAACCTGCTCTAATCTGGCGACTGATATCATCAACATTGGTTATTAATTAACCCTTTCCCTCATACGACAATTCTGCAGCAGACGACTTTGAACGTATTTTGTCAACAAATAGCAAATCTCCAGAGGCGTCAGAAAGCGTCTATATGAGGGAAAGGGTTAAACTTTTCCCACTTATAACAAATCTGCAGCAGACGACTTTGAAAACATCTAGGTAAAGAAAATCAAGTAGGCCAAGATGGCCGTAAATCGATCACCTGAGTGATGATATAGTAGCAAACGTGTATTTGCCAATATCAGGGACAATATCAAGCACTTTCATAAAGACGGATTATTACAGTTCTGATGCGGCCTGGTTGCCATGTTTTTTAACCAATCAATATGGCTTGAACAATTTTTGTAGAGGGTCACCCAAGGAACATTTCTACCAATTTATATTGGAATCTGACGAGCAGATTCAGAGAAGAAGAATTTTAAAGTTTGGACATTTTACCCCCTTTCTGATGCTGCAGCAATTTTGAAAGAGGACCATCAATGGAACATTCCTGTGAAGTTTGGTTGAAATTGGTCCTGTGGTTTAGGAGGAGATTATGTTTAAAGCTAAAAGTTGATGATGGATGACGGACAGAGTGATCAGAATAGATTTCCTTTGGCTCAGGTGATCTATAAATCTCTGATTGAAAATATATTCAGTGAATAGAGTTGAAAACATTGTGGTAAAACGAGAAATTGCTCATCATGAGCAATTTCACCTTTTGTCACAATGTTTTCAAATGTTGTCTGCTGCAGACGCGACAAAATATGTCTGCAAGTGGGAGAAGGTTAACATATATTCTTACTTTATACATTAATTTTTGCAACATATTGTATTGATACTTGGGAAGAGAATATCGAGGGCTTGGCGTGAAACGTTTGTAACTAAAAACCTATTTTGAAAACTCTAGTTTAGGGGCCATTTTGACCATTTTGTAAACAATGCAAATTAAGGTGCCTTTTTTTACCAAGAAAAAAAGATTTAACGTTTATAAAGACATTATGGCGAGGTGATTAACCTCGGTAAAAAAATGCCAATTTTAGTTACAACTGTTTTATGCCAAGCCCTCGATACAGTAGATCAAGATAAGACTATAGGATCACAGTCTATATCCTAAAGTTATGCTTTAAAACATAAGTAAATGTTTAACCCTTTCCCTCATACAACAATTCCAGGCCTACAGAAGGATAATGGTGAAATGGACCTGCTTAAAAAAAATACAAACTTATTGTACATGTACATGATTTATTGACAAGAACATAATAAAAGTAAACAGATTGTACTCATTTTTCTGAAAAATTGTTGAACCTGATAAAACAATAAACAATCAATCAATAACTCAATGAATGTACACATTTGATATTGCACTGATCAGTAACATAAGAACATAAACTAATTAATCATAAGTATGCAAATGTAAAACGATTTTATGGATACAGGCAACTTTTAATGCCTTTGTACGTTTACAACCTTGTATCTAAATTATATTTCCACATTTACCAGATATTAAAGATATTTAACCCTTTTTCACGAACAACAAATCTACAGCAGATGATGTTGAAAACATTTTGGTAAAAATTTGGAAAAATGTTAAAGAAACGTTGAAATTGTGAGCAAAAGGAGAAATCGCCTTTTGCATCAATGTTTTAAAGTTCATCGGCTGCAGATACGTTTCATATCGAGGGTTTGGTGCAAAACGGTTGTAACTCAAATCCTATTTAGAAAACCCTGGTTTAGGGGCAATTTTGACCCCTTTGTAAACAATGCAAATTTAGGTGCCATTGCTCAGAACGAGCAATGGCACCTAAATTGCCATTGTTTACCAAGAAAAGTGATTTAACGCTTGTGAAGACTTAATAGCGGGGTGATTAATCTTGGTAAAAAAATACCGATTCGAGTTACAACCGTTTTACACCAAGCCCTCGATATGGGAATCCATATTTTTTCCTCTTTTCCACATGCAACGAATCTGCATTAAAATCCCTATTAAAAATGAAAATATAATTATCAAAGAGTTGAAATTGTTAATACCAAAAAGGCGAATTTGCCTATTGCGTCGATGTTTAAAAGTTCATCTGCTGCATATTGGAAATGGTTAATAAAAAAAAAACATTTTCAAAGTCGTCTGCTGCAAATTTGTTAAAAGTGGAAAAAGGGTTAATCTGTTAATATACATTTCTTTTAATAGGTGTCTGCTTTGAAGCAAGCAAGAGACTTTGAAAAAATATGGCCAAAGGAGCAATGAGTAATTTCTCCCTTTGTCATAACTGTAATGATTATCACATTTTTATAGACATTTTCCATAACTTTGTCTTGAAGTTTTTCAAAGTCGTCTGCTTCAGACTTTTTTCATGTTGTAAAGAAATAATAATATGTAGGTCTCGTAATGTTTGTGATGTCAATAGATATCTGCAGGTGGGACGGTCAAAATACCCGTAGGTCGTAAAACATCAATGCCTTTGTGTAAAATACCCACCCTCGTATAATTGAGTCTAACTAGCTCATTGGCAAACTGAAATAGAAAGAGTGAAGACAAATAAACTGTTAACCCTTTCCCACCTGTAGATGCACTTTGACGCATCTGCAGCAGATGACTTTTAAAAACATTGTGACCATAGAAGAAATTGCTCAAAACAAGCAATTTCTCCTATTGCCCCAAATTCTTCAATTTTTTTCAGGAATTTTACCTACAATTATAGAGATTTTCCATATTTTCTAGTAGATATTTTTTTAAAGTCGTCTGCTGCAGATTTGTTGCATGTGGGAAAGGGTTCAAGTTAACTGTTAACCCTTTCCCACATGCTACAATTCTGCAGCAGACGACTTTGAACATATGTTGTTAAAAATGGAAAATTTCTATAATTGAATGGATAACCTACGACTAAAAGTGGAAAACATTGTGGCAAAAGGAGAAATTGCTTGTTTTGAGCAATTTCTTCTTTTGTCACTATGTTTTCAAAAAGCTGTCTCCTGCAGAGGCATCAAAAAGATTCTATACAAGGGAAAGGGTTAAAACCTGATACATGTACATAGGTGCTGCACCAATTATGCATATGTATATATGCATAACATTTTCAGGTAGCTTTTCAACAGAAAATCAATATTCTTAGAAAAAGAACTCTGCATGTTCAGGACATTCTACGTAAAATAAGAACAACTGTAACCCTTTCCCTCATATAGACGCTTTCTGACGCCTCTGCAGCAGACAGCTTTTTGAAAACATAGTGACAAAAGAAGAAATTGCACAAAACGTGCAATTTCTTCTTTTGACACAAGTTTTCCACTTTTTGTCAGAGGTTATCCATTCAATTATGGAGATTTTCTATGTTTTGACAAAATACGTTCAAAGTCGTCTGCTGCAGAATTGTCGTATGAGGGGAAGGGTTAAACCTAGAAGGCCCTCACAGAATGCATAAGATTTGATGTGGGATTTAAAAGTTTCAAAATACTATTATGTGAATGGAAAACACTTGCAATCTTTAGCTTTCCTGAGCACTTAAGTGTTTAATGTGAGCTATTATGATTGTCCTTTGTCCGACTTCAGTCTTTGCACTGTCAACAATTTGCTTCTTAACACTGTAGAACCCATGTTGGTCTTGATAATATCTAGGCTGAGTTAGAATATGGGTGATATTGGGGGAGAAAACTGAAAAATCTTGTTATCATTCTACGAAATGGCTTCTTTTACTTGAGTATGTTGAATCTAATTGATTGATTCAGGTTTCAGACATATTCTGCCAGCCAGTTCACCTACTAATGTGTTTGCTGGCTTTCTCACATCAGCAATCAACGCAACAGACTTTCCAAGAAAATGGCTGCTTTTCCACATAAGACTGTTAGCGCATTGGTGGAAGACGAATGACGCTTGTCACAGTGACTTTTGTCAAACCTTGGAAAGAATGTTGGTTGTTCAAACTCGCAGACCCTGGATTGACAGCCAGAGAAAGGGTTAACATTTTCGCTCATACAATAATTTTGCAGCAGACAACTCTGAACATATTTTGTCAAAAAATAGAATATCTCTATAATTGAATGGATAACCTATGACTAAAAGTGGAAAACATTGTGGCAAAAGGAGAAATTGCTCGTTCTGAGCAATTTCTTCTTTTGTCACTATGTTTTCAAAAAGCCGTCTGCTGCAGCGGCATCAGAAAGCGTCTATATGAGGGAAAGGGGTTAAAGTGCACATGTACTCACATTCGATGCATTTCTTCCTTTACTTCCCACTACAACCTTAACCTGCGTCCTGTGAAAGTTCAAGGTCGTTACGGCCGGACATGGAACGAGCTCACCTTCGGGAGAGAAAGCCGTTTGGAATGGAATGTTTATACTACCAGGGACGGTGCCCCTCTTATATCTGACAACAGAGTCAAGGTCATTCTGATAGGAAAAACAACAACAAAGATATATACAACTAGCAGAGCTCTTCAACCCTTTCCCACAAACACGGACGCTTTCTGACATTTCTGCAGCAGATGACTTTTGAAAACATTGTGGCAAAAGGAGACATACTTCATCATGGGCAATGTCTCCTTTTGCCACAATGTTGGAGATCTCTATTCAGTAATTATACTTTATGCATGTATTTTCTTGTTTGCCTAATTGTGTTCAAGGTTTTTGTTAGTGAAAAAGGTTAACCCTTTCCAAAACAAAACAAATCTGCAGCAGACAACTTTGAAATCCTTTCTCTTAATAAATGACTTTTGCAGATTCACATTTGAAAACATTAGGCAAAACAGAGGAATTGCTAATTCCCATCAATATTTCCTGCATTTGAACAATTTCTCCATTTCCCAGAATTTTTTAAAGACTTCTTTGGTATCCGTTAACCCTTTCCCTCATACGCCTCTGCAGCAAACAACTTTTTGAAATCATTGTGACAAAAGAAGAAATTGCTCAAAACGAGCAATTTCTCCTTTTGCCACAATGTGATCCACTTTTAGTCATAGGTTATCCATTCAATTATAGAGATTCTCTATTTTTTGACAAAATATGTTCAAAGACGTCTGCTGCAGAATTGTCGTATGAGGGAAAGGGTTAATTATTTCCCACATTCAAATGCATTTCTAAAGCATCTGCAACAGAAAATTTGAAAACATTTTGGCAAAAGAATAGATTACCCATATTGAGCAATTTCTCCTTTTGCCACAACGTTTTTCAGCTCTATACTCAATAATCATACGAGATTTTCTACGGTTCTGCCTTGATATTTTCAAAGTCGTCTACTGCAGATTTGTTGTTTATGGGTTCTATATCAGTTTGTAAGGATACTCATCCGGCCCTCTGACATCTATGACCACCAACATGGGTTTGCTGGTCCCTTTTTTCTTGGTCGGACTCCGAGTGTTGGCATTCCCTTTAAACTCTCCAAGTTCCATCAAATCATCTGCTGATATTCTAGGACATTTCTCTGATTTTATTTCATCTAATGGTATGGGTTCCATAGACTGGAAATGAAAAATAACCACTCTAATTTATTTGTGAAATCATCCTTTACCCCTTTCCCTCATACAGCAAATCTGCAGCAGACGACTTTGAACATATTTTGTCAAAAAATAGAAAATCTCTATAATTGAATGGATAACCTATGACTTAAAGTGGAAAACATTGTGACAAAAGGAAAAATTGCTCATTTTGAGCAATTTTTTCTTTTGTCACTATGTTTTCAAAAAGCTGTCTGCTGCAGAGGCGTCTATATGAGGGAATGGGTTAACCGATTATGGATGATATTATGCACCTTTGCAGTAACAACTTTTGAAAATACTGGGGGAAAGGAGATATTGATCATCATAAGCAATTTCTTCTTCCATCCTCATCCGGGTCATACCAAAAGCACATTTGGACCTGTTTGTAGCAGATGTCTTTTGAAAAATTGTGGAACATGAGAAACAACAATCTCTTATTTTGCAACAATGTTCATAATTGTATTCAATAATAACTTTTTTTTGCTTTTAAATATTTGTAATTATTTTTCCTCAAAAGAGTTGATACTGTAGGCCAAATAACAAATTAAGGGGCTATAACTCTGTAGGACAATCTGATAAGAATTAAAACTTTGACGAGATTTTGTCCTAAAAAATGTTCTGACAAAGTTTGACTAAGATTGGATGACGTTTATTCTAGTTTGGGAGAGGACAACTTTTGTGGCAGCCGTCCACAACAAGTTTTACTATTATAATTATGAATACGAGCATTTAAAGGGAAAAGTGTTAATGATGAGTATTGTCTCTGTTTCCGATAATGTTTTCAAATCATGCTTCCAATTTAAGAGATTTTGCCTAGATGTTTTCAAAGTCCAACATCTTTCACAATATCATGTCAGGTAAACATTAAAGGGATGTAATCTCACCAAATCATTTGTTGGCTGATCATTATAATCTCGAGAATAATAGGACACATTGGGTCGGGCTTCCTGCTTTTTGTTTGGGACTTTAGCGTGTTGGCGGTATGTAGCACTCTTTGGCGAATTGCAGAAAATTTGTATGGAGTCTTTTACACACTGCTGTATATCAATTTCTGAAATAAACGTAAGAAATTTGTTTGACATTTAAACAGTTGCTTTCTGACATTTCTGCAGCAGACGACTTTGAACAAATCTGGATAAAAAAAGGTGAAAAATCTCAATAATTAAATAGAGTTGAGAAGATTTTGTTTTAATTATTAAAGCTGAAACTGCTCATAATGAGCAATTTCACCTTTTGTCATAATATTTCCAAAAGTCGTCTGCTGCAGATGCATCAAAATAAGTTTTCAAGTGGGAAAGGTAGTAATACAGTGCAGGAGATACTGAGTCAGAGGTAGAAGAAAAAAACACTCTTATAACCCACAGGTCCCTGCTTCAATTTTGTGAGAGCATGGTCAACATTTTGAATTTTTCCCACATATTTTTTTTTTTCTGCAGCAGACAACTAATGTAAAATTAAGTCATAAATGTAGAAAATCTCTAAAAATGAAAGTATAACCATTGAATGGTGTTGAAAACATTGTGACTAGAGGTTAAATTGCTCTTCATGAGAAATTTCTCATTTTGCAACGATGATTTTAAAATTTGTCTGCTGTTGAGACGTCAGAAAGTGTCTTAATGTTGGAAAGCAGGCCTGTGGGAAAGGGTTAAACAATATTTTATTTATATTTCATTTTAGATATGCATTCTTATTATAATTTGTATCAAATATAAACAGTATTGAGCAGAAAGCATAATGCTTATTAAGGAAGCTCTCTTCCAAATAGTTGGTTCAAGCACTGCCGGTTGAGTATCCAGAAAGCTGACAGTAAGATTGATTAACAAAAGTTGTGCAAGAACCCAATACATAGATTCGTGATTGTTTGTTAGACACCCATCTTCAGGCATCACGAACAAGCCAACAATTAATCGTTAAAAACTACCCAGTTGTCATGCATCACATTGCTTTTGATTGTGATGCAGAAACTGCATTCGGAAATTGAATGTACCAGACGACAATAATCAAATTTTTTGATTGGCTAAAATACTGCATCTTATTTGCATATCAGATCTATAAATTCATATTTGATGAAACATAAATAAGTTTAACCCTTTCCTGTATGCATTTTGATAACAATATGGATAAAAGAGAAAAGGCAATTCACAATGTTTTCTCTACGAAAGGGTTTAATGAACTTTTTACCTGGCATATCTGAGAACAAGAGAATACACTCATTGAATCCATACGACAGCAGTCGGTCATGAAACTGTTTCAATATGGCCACACCAATACACAAGGGAAATGAGGAGTTGCCTAGCAACAATGTATCCCAAAGATGAAATATCTTGTGAAGAGGAAAAACATCTGAAACGAAAAAAAATTATTTGTGAAACCATTATCTACAAAGAGGTGAACACTTTCTGTCCTAACGAGGATTTCTGGACGACTTTTGAAAACATTGTGTCAAAAGGAGAAATTGCTCAACATGAGCAATTTCTCCTTTTGCCACAATGCTTTCAACTCTAATAAAAATCATCCTTTCGATTATAGATATTATCCCTATTATGACGTAGATGTTTTCAAAGTCATCTGCTGCAGGATCATTGTATGTGGGAAAGGGTTAACCGTAAACCTTAAACGACAATTCTGCAGCAAACGACTTTGAACATATTGTCAAAAAATAGAAAATCTCTAATTTAATGGATTACCTATGACTATAAGTGAAAAACATTGTGGCAGAAGGAGAAATTGCTTGTTTTGAGCAATTTCTTCTTTTGTCACTATGTTTTCAAAAAGCCGTCTGCTGCAGAGGCGTCAGAAAGCTTCTATATTAGGGAAAGGGTTAATTGTTTGTTTCTGTGTAAGACGGAGACATATTCACACTTGAGTGATTAAGCAAAGTGAGATTTATATGAATGGCTCAATCTCATTGAAATCAGACCCAAAAAACTTTGCTGTGAATATTTATTGGATCTGAAGACACCTCAAAAAAAGTTAACTCCTTTTTACAGATCCTTACAATCCAGGTGCATTATTCATTTGATAACAAAAAATAAACAAACTATGATCCAGGTAAACCATTCTAGGGTATGTGTGACCAGAGTGGATTCAGATTAACTTCAGGGAAATCTGCTCTAAAGCTGCACTGTTTGCAAATAAGTCAAATAAAATTACTAAAAAAAGATTCTGATAATCATAAACAAGAGGGCCATGAAGGCCCTGGAATCGCTCACCTGATTTTTTTTTTCACTTTAGCTATATAAGCCCCGCCATCTGGCGGGCATAGTTTCCAACCAATCAACTTGGCTTTAAGGAATCTGATAGAGGGTCACCCTAGGAACATTTCTACAAAATTATTTGAAAATCGGCCTGACACTTTTGAAGGAGAAGATTTTTTAAGTTTTCACTATAGCAATAAAAGGCAAAATAGCCCCGCCCCCTGGCGGCCATGTTTTTTGACCAATCAACATGGCTTGAAGGAATCTGATAGAGGGTCATCCAAGGAACATTTCTACAAAATTATTTGAAAATCGGCCCGACACTTTTGGAGGAGAAGATTTTTTAAGTTTGCACTATAGCTATATAAGGCAAAAAAGCCCCGCCCCCCCTGGCGGCCATGATTTTCGACCAATCAACATGGCTTAAAGGAATCTGATAGCGGGTCATCCAAGGAATATTTCTACAAAATTATTTGAAAATCGGCCTGACACTTTTTGAGGAGAAGATTTTTTAAGTTTTCACTATAGCCATATAAGGCAAAAAAGCCCCGCCCCCCTGGCGGCCATGTTTTTCGACCAATTAACATGGCTTCAAGGAATCTGATAGAGAGTCACCCAAGGAACATTTCTAAAAAATAAGTTTAAAATCTGCCAACCAGTTAGGGAGAAGTAGAATTTTGAAGTTTTTTTTCGTTTCGTTGCCATGGAAACCAGAATTCTGCATGGATCCCAAAAATTTGAAGGAATTCTGGTGAGGTCATTGAGAGGATGCTTTCTGTGAAGTTTCATCCCAATTGACCCACCGGTTACTGAGGAGAAGATGTTGAAGATTTTTTAAGTTGGCACTATAACCATAAAAGGCAAAATAGCCCCGCCCCCTGGCGGCCATGTTTTTGACCAATCAACATGGCTTGAAGGAATCTGATAGAGGGTCACCCAAGGAACATTTCTACAAATTTATTTGAAAATCGGCCTGACACTTTTGGAGAAGAAGATTTTTTAAGTTTGCACTATAGCCATATAAGGAAAAATAGCCCCGCCCCCCCCTGGCAGCCATGTTTTTCGACCAATCAACATGGCTTGAATGAATCTGATAGAGGGTCACCCGAGGAACATTTCTACAAAATTATTTGAAAATCGGCCTGACACTTTCGGAGGAGAAGATTTTTTAAGAATTTTGAAGTTTTTTCATTTCGTTGCCATGGAAACCAGAATTCTGCATGGATCCCGAAAATTTTAAGGAATTCTGGTGAGGACATTGAGAGGATGCTTTCTGTGAAGTTTCATCCCAGTTGACCCACCGGTTACAGAGGAGAAAATGTTGACGGACGACGGACAACGGACGCCGGACATAGGGCGATCACAATAACTCACCTTGAGCACTTCGTGCACAGGTGAGCTAAAAAGCTCGATTGCATGATATGGATGCACAAGGCAGATCTGACTAAAAGATAAAATCACATACGTGCAAACATTGTCAGGAACCATGGAATGGCATACAACTGAAATGTAAATACTTGATATTTGAGCAAACAATGTAAAGAACAAGGGAATGGCATACAACTGAAATCAAAAGACTTGATATTTAAGTTAAGATTGTCCGCAACAAGGGAATGACAAACAACTGAAGTGCTGATATCTTGATATTTGAGCTATTATTGTCAGAAACAAGGAAATGACATAAAACTGAAATTAAAAGATTTTATATTTGGACAAACATTGTCAGTAACAAGGGAATGACATACAACTGAAGTGTAAATGCTTGATATTTAATATAAGATTGTCAGGAACAAGGAAATGGCATTCAACTGAAAGGTAAATACAGGTACTTGATATTTGAGCAAACATTGCCAGGAACAAGATCGATTGATTGTTTGGTGTTTTACAACAATGTTTCAGTTATAACACAGCATTTCCTGGGTAAGTTACCAATACTACTGGTCTATTGATCCTGATACCAGCCAGTCAGTCGCATTACTAACCCCGCAACCCTAAGCACCAAGGTGGGCGGCCATTACTACCACTTTTAACATACATACAAATCTGAAGCAGAAGACATTAAAAACATCCTGGCAAAATTATGGCAGTTATCTATAAATGAAAGTATAATTGTTTAATAGAGTTGTAAACATTGTGACAAAAGGAGATATTTGTGAGCAATTTGTTCTCTTGCCACAATGTTTTCAAGAGTCATATGCCGGCAACAAGAAGGGTATGTATGTGGAAAAAGAATTAACATGAAACTAATGTACTTACATCGGGTATAAAACCTATACCGTCCATATGGTTACTCAATTCTGGTTCATGGAATGCTATCAGATGACTAAACACAGCTAAATATTCTGTAATAAGAAATGTTTGTCAAACATTATACACCCCCCTCTTTGTGTTCACGGTCACTGTGACCTTGATCATTGAACAACAAGAGCGCCGCGGAGTGTGAACGCCTACGCTCGTCAGATATTTTCTAAGTTGAAAAAGGATCATTACTGAATAATTATTAAAGCCAGAGTTATGTGACTTGGTATATACTTGGTATATATGCTTATTATTCCTAGGAACATTGTCTCCTTTGACAATGTTTTCAACTCTATTTTCTGTATGTTTGCAAAGTAAGCTGTTGCATTTTTTTTTTTGCAAATATTAAAATTTATAAAAATTAAAAATATTTACCTTGAATTACAGCCGAGTTATCTTTTAAAAAGAACTTGTGTAGATATTTCGGAATGAATGCTGTTATACAGGCATACGCCAGAGCTGAAAAAAAGTCATCAAACACATGTTACCCTTTCCTACATACATACTCTTTCTGATGCCTCTGAGCAGACAACCTTAGAAAACCTTGTGATAAAAGGAAAAATTGAGTACAATGAGCAATTTCTCCTTTTGTCCAAATGTTTTCAATTTGTTTCATTAATCATTTATTGAGGATTTCAATAGTAATGCCTAAATGGCTCCAAAGTCTTCTGCTACAGAATTGTTGTATGTGGGAAAAGGTAAATCGGAAGTGTTAAACCCATTAATTTAATCCTTTCGAACATGCAGATGCATTTTGACAAAATTGAAAACAATTGAAATATTTCTTTGTGAGAAATTACCCCTTTGGTCACAATGTTTCAAATTGTATTCAGTAATATTACTAACATTTCTAGTGATTTTCCTAGATGTTTTCAAAGTCATCTGCTGCAGAGTTGTTGTATGTAGTCAAATATATGTGTGCAGAGAGGTTGGGAGGAAATTCAACACCATATTCAACAGTTTTTCAATTATATCATGACAGTCAGTTCACTGAAACAGGTATTGTCTGGCTCTTTGGCAGCTATACCTCACTTCCTAGGCAACTGGCTGCCTTCCCACATAGACCTTTAGCTCATTGTTGGTTGTGAACAATTTATCTTTCAACATACCATTTTCAAAATACATCTGTATCTAGATAGAACTTGAAAAGGAGCACTTAGAAGGAAGGCTTTCCCAGAAGTGCTAAAGCATTAGCCATCTGCTCTTTCATTATGTCAGAAGAAAACTAGATTTGTCACTAAAGGTGACTTGATACCCCAACAAACTGCTTTTATAGTATTAACAAAAAGGGGAGATAACTGTATTGCTCCTGAATGGATATGATCCGAATTTTTTTCTTGAACATCTACAAATCATGAATATAATGTGAATTGAGTTTAACCCTTTCCCACATACAATTTATCTGCAGCAGACGACCATGAAAATATCTAAACAAAAGTAAGAAAATTCTATTTAAATGAAAGTATAATTATTAAATTGAGTTGAAAAAGTTATTGCAAAAAAACATTGCTCATTGTGAGCAGTTTCCTCTTTTGCCACAATATTTTCAAAAGACATCTGCTGCAGATGCGTCAAAATATGTCTGCAAGTTTGAAAGAGATTACTACATAACATACTTATATAGATAACATAGCAAGGAAAAGCAATTTTTTTTTTTGTTGTAATTTGTCTGTTTTCAACAAAGAATTTAATTTTGGAAATTTTAACACACAGCTTTAATATCTTCTATAACCCTTTTCCATGTGAAGAAGTCTTTTGAAGCATCTGCAGCAAATAACCTTTCAAAACATAGTGACAAACGGAAAATTGCTAAATAATCCTAGATTCTTAATGAAAATTTTCCATGTTTTTGTTAAGATGTTTTCACAGTCAAGATCTGCTCCAGATTTTTTGAATGTTGGAGAAGGTTAAAAAGTATGCTTACCTTCATTATTAAAATTAAGGGCTAAGAATGGGGCACACAGGGAGTCCAGCCCCTGCCAATACACATAATCTAAATGGCTGACCACCCAAGCTTTAAGAACCCGCTTAAACTTGGCATGGGCAGTCGGGGAGGAGAGGAGTTCATTATATTGATGACATCTGGGGATATCTACTGCAATCTGAAGTGGAAACAAAGTAAAACTATTTTCATAGATCATGGGGTCAAGGTCACAATAGCAACTGCAGTATGAAGAGGAAACTTTCAAGTTCATCATGATATTGATGGGGTCAAGCAATTGGAAGGTGAAACATTTAATTGTCATATCAGTGATAGGTTCAAGGTCAATGTATCAAACGGTATCTGAAATATAACAAATAAACCTGTCTTTCAAGGTCATGATATTGATGGGGTCAACTGAGAAATATATGTTTATTAGAACAATTTCAAATCCATATCTAATCAAAAGATATCAAAGAAAAGATAACTGCATATTTCACTATCAAAATTAAGACACAGACATTTTAGTGCAGACTAAACTTAACCCTTTTTTTTCATTATTATCCTAAGATGTCTCCAAAGTTGTCTTCTGCAGATTTGTTGTATTTAAAAAAGGGCTAACCTAACTGCATTACCTGTCTGTCAGTACCCGTTGGTGTTTCTTTATCTATACTATCATATACGGTCTGAATGTCACCCTGCAATATACAGTTACATGTTACTATGTACAAACAAATTTGCATGTCAAAGTCATAGAAGAGCTATTACAAACACAATGTGCATAAAAAAGGAAATTCAAACAATTTCTCAAGTCTATATCACAAGTGAATTATACCTTATCATGTGTTATCTTGCTTTCTCACACCAGTACTTCACTCAACATTATACCTGACTAAGCTATCTTGGCTCAACTCTACATTCCATAGGGGAAGAAAAAGAGATGCATCAGCCTGTTTGGTCGGTTGGTTGATTGGAGTTTAAAACCTTTTTCAACAATTTTCCGTCATATCATGACAACCAGTTCACCTACTCTTGCGTTTCCTTGATTTCTCACACCAGTACTCCACACTCTTTTCAAGCAACAGGCTGTTTTTATACATAGACTGTTAGTCCATTGTTAGCACAGTATCTTTCGTCAAAGATCGGAAAGAATGTTGGCCAAGCTGGGGTTCAAACTCACAACCCCTGGATTAACAGCCCACATGAGCAATTTATCCTTTTTCCATGATGTTTTCAACTATATTCAATAATTTTACTTTAATTTAACCGACCACGCTGTTAAGTAGATGATTTGAAAGTTGTCTGTGGGAAAGGGTTAACAACAATTACTTTCAGCTCATATTAATCATGTTTGATCTCTGCTTTCTGCAGACTTAACCAGTACTCATGCTGTATGTATGGAAAAATCCCAAAAGCAAATGCTGCTCATAACAGAATTCAAACCTGGGACCTTTAGTATGACAGGCCGAAGCTCTTCCACTACACCACTGTCGAATGATTGGTGCAAGGTAACTATATTTCATTTACATCACAGCAGCCAGTTCACCTATCAACATGTTTCTTAGCTATCTTGCTTTCTTCATAAACGCATGGTTTGTAACATATCACAAATGTGAGTCCAAATGATGTTTGGGGAATACAGGCGCACAGGGGCGTAGCTTCCTTTAGGCACACATTTTTTCTCAAAATGCCCCAAAATGCAGCTGCGGCGATAGACATCTGCGTAATGTATCGACTATATCAGCCTGCGCTGTCCGCGCAGACTGATCCGGCCGACACATTCCGTCTTAGGGGGATAAATGTATAGAGTAGTGATTCCTGAACCAGAAAATCCACAGGAGGCGAAAAGTGTCTATCTGGGTAGGCCTGTGTGGCATGCTTAGGCTGATCTGGGTCGATACTTTACGCAGAGTCCACAATGTTGATTTTCTAACGAGACGGCCTACACATTGATTTTTGCAAAGCTACGCCCCTGGCGCTGGTAAAGAATTAAATGCCTTGACATACCTCCACTTCTAGAACAGCCGCCCAGACCAGATTTCTGAATAGTGGTGGTATATCAACCCGAGCTTCTTTCCAGATATGTGGTCTTTTGTATGGATATGCTTTTATTAATCTCTCGTACAGAATTACTCGGTGAAACTGAAATATAAATTTTCTACAATATGTCTCCCCCTAGGGAACGGGGGAGATACAATGATTCTGAAAAGGGTGACAACAAGTGTTTCATTTTTAAAGTAGGTCGAAGGTCAAACATTATGGTATCATTACAAAGGTCTTGTCACAGCAAAAACACAGCAGAAACTCTTATCTTTGATGGGTCAAAAGTTTCTTCAATTGTCGGGCATAAACAAATTGAAACTATTCTCTGGGTTAAAAACTATGAACACAATTTATTCAAAGGCATGGCCCAAATCACAGGCGTCTGAGTTTTCGTTTGCGGGAAAAATCAAAAAAAAAAAATCAATAAGACCTTTCTATAAGATATTATATAAAAAGACATTATCATTATGGTATAATAACGATGAATCAAACAAACATCTTTTTTGGGAATGTCAATCGTCCAGGAGCTTCTGGACAGAATTACAAGTATTTTTAAATGTTAAACAAATAGATATTAAATTAAATTATGAAATAGTCTCATTTGGATATATTGACCAGAGTAGCTACTCGACATTAATAAATTGCATATTGATAGTTGCAAAATATTTTATCTTTAAAAACAAATATGAAAAAAATTGTCCAAGCTTTTATAATTTCAAAAAATATTTAAAATATCACGAATCCATAGAAAGACTGATTGCACTTGCTAAAGACAAACTACAAGAGCATGATAGGAAATGGAACCAGCTTCAACTTCAACTTTAATAAGTTTGAAAGACAGTGTTGTTCAGTAAACTCTTCTCTTTTTTCTTGTTTACTTCTATCTTCTTCTTCTCTTTTTCATATCTTGTCTGTCCTAATTTCTTCCAAAATTTATTTCCCAGAATACATTTATTAACTATGCGCTCAAATACGAAATACTATTTGCACTGAATTCTGTAAATATATATATGTTTGTAGCAAAATTGTATGTACTTAAAATGTATTATGGAAATAAAAAAAATTAAAAAAAAATAATAATAACGATGGTATTTTTAGAATATGACATGATGCTCTCATTTGAAACGGGTTTTCCCAAATAATTAACTCTGAAGCCTGTGCTCAAATGTTCCACTTACTTGATATTCCACATCTTTTTCTTTAATGACTAGAGGTAGGCTGGCTGTTGACGATAAATCTATGTTACTTAAAGATGTAGGCATAGCAACAAAACTTGATTTCCTGAAACACAACCATAGAATGGAAAGCAATTAGTTCGCCCTATTCCAGAGGCAGACACTTTCAGACACATCTGTAGCAGACAAGTATCAAAAATATTGTGGTGAAAAAAAGAACTTTCCTTTTGTTACTATGTTTTCAACTCTTTTCAATGATAATACCTTCGTTTATAGAGATTTTCAATATATTTACCAAGATGTTATTAACCCTTTTCCTCATATGGACGCTTTCTGACGCCTCTGCAGCAGACAGCTTTTTTAAAACATTCCTCCTTTTGCCAAAATGTTTTCAACTTTATTTAATGCTATTTTGATTTATAGAAATTTTCTAAGTTTTTTACTAAATGTTTTCAAAGTCATCTGATGCCGATTTGTTGTATGTGGGAAAGGGATATAATTGAAACAAGAGCACTGCAAGTGGATGCAAACACAATCTGATTATATAATGCAGTTATTCCCCTTGAAATGAACAAGCAGCTTAACCCTTTCCCACATATGACAATTCTGCAGCAGACAACTGAAACTTCTTTTGTAAAATAGAAAATCTCTTTAATTGAATAACCTATGACTAAAAGTTGAAAACATTGTGGCAAAAGGAGAAATTGCTCGTTTTGAGCAATTTCTTCTTTTGTCACTATGTTTTCAAAAAGCCGTCTGCTGCAGAGGCGTCAGAAAGCGTATATATGTGGGAAAGGGTTAACCGTGCTATAACTTGAACTTGTTGAAAGCGGCCTAAAACACCAAACAACCAATCAATCAATGTGCAGCAGAATGACCGATTGTAGTGTTAAACCATTTTTCATCAGTTTTCGTGAACATCATTGCATGCGTTTCCTTTTTTTCTTGCAGCAGTTCTCCTACATTTTCCTGGACAACTGGCTATTCACACATAGACTATTTTAAGCCCTTTGTGGATGACTAATGATACTAGTCTCAATTATCAGAAAGAATCAATGACCCAGTCGGTAGTGAACACATGACCCCTGGATAAATAACCCTCTGTATCTTAATATTGGAAAATCTCGATAAATTAGAGAATAGCACACATTTAACCCTTTCTCACATACAGTTAATCTGAAACAGACGACTTTGTAAATATCTACTAAAAAATATAGAAAATCTCTATTATTGTAGGCATAATTACTGAAAAAAGTTGAAACATTGTGGCAAAAGGAGAAATTGCTCGTTTTGAGCAATTTCTCCATTTGTCACAATGTTTTCAAAAGTAGTCTGCTGTAGATGCGTCAAAGTGCGCCTATAATTGGGAAAGGGTTAATTATATAGGAACATAAAGAAAACAGACTCACTCATCTTCCAACAAAGGATAATAAGCTTTTTCATCCACTTCTGACAATCTCTGGAAAAGAAATCAAAATGATCACAAATCGTATCTGGCAAGGCTATCAAATAGCAACCGAAGTCTAAACAAGATGTGTTTGTGAAACACTGATGCCCCCGAATGGCAACATCTAGGTCAAAGGTCAAGGTCGCAAGGTCAAAAATTTTGGTACTGACAGAAAAGTCATGTCACAAGGAATACACATGTGAAATATGGAAGCCGTACCTGTTAATATTCAAAAGAAGTGGTGAAGGTTAAGTTTTCAAAATGTAGGTCAAAGGTCAAGGTGAAGGTCGCAAGGTCAAAAATTTTGGTACTGACAGAAAGGTCATGTCACAAGGAATACACATGTGAAATATGGCAGCCGTACCTGTTAATATTCAAAAGTAGTGGTCAAGGTTAAAGTTTTCAAAATGTAGATCAAAGGTCAAGGTCGCAAGGTCAAACATTTTGGTACTGACAGAAAGGTCATGTCACAAGGAATACACATGTGAAATATGGAAGCCGTACCTGTTACGGTTCAAAAGTAGTAGTCAAGGTTAAAGTTTTCAAAATGTAGGTCAAAGGTCAAGGTCGCAAGGTCAAAAATTTTGGTACTGACAGAAAGGTCATGTCACAAGGAATACACATGTGAAATATGGTAGCCGTACCTGTTATGGTTCAAAAGTAGTGGTCAAGGTTAAAGGTTTTTTTCGACAGACAGACAGACAGACAGACAGACAGACAGACAGGCCAAAAACTAGATGCCCACAGAATCGGTGATTCCGGGGGCATAAAAACAACTCTACATAGAAGAGAGATCTGCCACTGCAATTTAAGGATGGTCATAATTATGGCAAGCAGTAAACAGAAACTAATTGCAACAGAACCATCATAATCCATGGTAAAACAGAAATTACTCATGACCAAAATATTTTCATTTTTCTCAAATAATTTCACCAGCTATTCAAAGACACCCCTTTGACGTCTCTGTAGCAGACAACTTTTGAAAAAAATAATTTGCCTAGATGTTTTAAAAGTCGTCTACTAAAGATACATGTATGATGTATGTGAGCAAGGGTTTAACTAGACTGAGCTAATTGAACAAGCATGTTCAAAGGAACAATTAACCCTTTACCTCATATGACAAATTCTGCAGCAGACGACTTTGAACAAATTTTGTCAAAAAATAGAAAATCACATTGTGGCAAAAGGAGAAAAAGCTTGTTTTGAGCAATTTCTTCTTTTGTCAATATGTTTTTAAAAAAGCTGTCTGCTGCACAGGCATCAGAAAGCGTCTATATGAGGGAAAGGATTAATACTCAAACCCTATGTTGTTGGCACTTTTTTTTTGAGGACTCAATGAGACAATTTTTCAGTACCAAAAACATAGGGTTTGGTTGAGTTATAACAGAGATATTGGATGTAGAAGATTAGTTTACTCGTCCTTAACCCTTTCCCATTTTTGACGAAATAGCAGCAGACAACTTTTGAAACATTGTGGCCAAAGGAGAAATTGCTCATGATGAGCAATTTCTCCTTTGGCCACAATGTTTTCAACTTTATTTAACATTTAAGCTATCTTTTATGGCAATTTTTCAGGTTTTTGTCACTATGTTTTCAAAGTCGTCTGCTGCAGATTTGTTGTATGTGGGAAAGGGTAATCTAGTACTATGAAACCTACCTGTCTGAGCTGGTCTTGTGATAGTAACACTACCGTGTTATCCAACAGTTCTGCCTGGTCACGACCTTGACCTAATACCTCTCCATTGTCCAAGGCCAACCTGTTTACAATCAAAACCTGTATTCATCCCTGTCCAACGAGCAGACGATATCTGATGCCTCTTCAACAGAAGACTTTTGAAATCAATGTGGCAAAAGGAGAAATTGCTTTTCATGGGCAATTTCTCCATTTGTCACAATGTTTACAACTCTTTTCACTATTATAAATTGAACTTTTTCTTAAAGAGATTTTCCAAATGTTTGCTAAGAAGATTTCAAAGCTGTTTGCTGCAGATATTTTGTAGGTCGGTTAACTATTATATACTTACAAAATGTATGGTTATCTAAAATGTGGCAAAAAGAAAAATTGCTCTTCATGAGCAATTTCTCCATTTGCCACAGAGCTATCAATTTTATTCAATGCTCATATTTTCTTAAGACATTTTCAAAATGGTTTCAAAACTGTTTGCAACAGATTTGTCTTACATGGGAAAGTGTTAACTGTATAAGCCAACCTGTTAATATATCTGCAATAATCCTTCCCGACATAATATTTCCTTATGTAACAATGTTTACAATGTAGTTGTGTGCTGAAGAGGTGTTAGAAAACATCTGTATGTGGGAGAGGGTTAAAGACTTATACACAGGAAGGAATGCTCATATACAGCTTTGTCTTCAACATTTGAAAAAGCCCTTTTTAGCTTAATGCAGCACACATGCTCAGATATTCAGATGAAAGAAAAACTATATTTACATTGGGAGAATAGTTACAGGGGGCTTGACTTTGATAAGCTCTGCCCTCTTTAGGACGGACTCTAAATCACCCCCAGCCAATCGCCAGAGATAATACACTTCCTCCATTGTCCTCTCTGATAAATGATCATCATCAGATTCTATAGGTAAAAATATAAAGCATGCATTAGCCCTTCCCTGCATACAACAAATCTACAACAGAAGATTTTGACGAAATGTAAGCAAACAATACGAAAAATATCAGTAAATGACAGCATAATCATTGAAAAGAAATGAAAATATGAAGACGAAAGAAGATAATATTTTCAACATTTGTCTTCTTTAGATGCATCAACAATAGTTAACCCTTTACCACATATAGACACATCGGCAGCAGACGACTTTTGAAAACATTGTGGCAAAAGGAGAAATTGCTAATTATGAGCAATTTCTCCTTTTGTAACCATGTTTTCAAAGGTCAACTGCTGCAGAGATGTCAAAATGCATCTGTATGAGGGAAAGGGAATATTGCCAGTATAAAACAAGAGGGCCAAGTTGGCCCCTAATCCATCGCCTATGTGATGGTATAGTAGCAAATAACTAACTGAGTGAGAATGAATATTGCAAGAGCTGAATTGAAAATGCAGAGAAATGCCATTAATTTTTATTGATCTTATTTGAAAGATGTAAATCTATTTACAAGAACAGAACAGAGCAGAACTCAAATTTTACTTTGGATGTGAACAAGAAGTTTCTCTTCCATACATGAATAAAAGAATTTTAGGTAATAATGATAACTTATAAAGAACACAACACAACACAACATACATTTTATTTTGTACTTAAACAAGAAGTTTCTCTTCCATACATGAATTACAGGTCTTAAAGTCATAATGATAATTTACAAGTGAAAGTATGATACAAGATTTCTTATCCTTTGTAGTTTTATCTGCTAAAATAAAACTCGTGCTCACAAATTCTTTTGTAAAATCTGCATAAATTTTAATCCGGTTAGAATTCCAATAAAAAGGTTTAATGGTACGCAACCTTTATTTTGTGAAAATGTTTACCTGCTTTTGTTTCATCTAGGGTAGGTAACACTAAATCCCTACATCTTACTTGCGATGTAAACAGCTGGTAGCCATTTTTGTAAACAGGCTGTAAAAGAAAATTTGTAATTAATAACAATTTTGTAACAATCAATTCTTCATATCGATTTTACAGTTACTATGGGCTGTTCCAGGAAAAAATGTCTAGAGGGGGAGGAACGACCACCAATTTTAAGGGTACCACATATCAAATTTTAATTATTTTTTTTGGGCACAAATTTTAGTTTTAATTAAAAAATACCCCCCCACCTACCAAATAAAAAAATCTTGTAGTAAACCTTCACTAATTAAGGGGCCACACCTATGACAAGCCTAGTGCAATCTAGCTGCAAATTGGACTATTTTCGTATAAACATTGTGTTGAAGTTTGGTGAAAAGTGATAAAGACTGCTCTGATAAAAGAGAGAATGAAGCCAATTAATCTAGATGTCACTTATTCTGCATCAGCAGCAGAAGACTTTTGAAAATATTGCTGCAAAAGGAGAAATGGCTTACAATGAGCATTCTTTTTCATTCGCCTCACCTCTATTTAATAACTTTAATTTCATTTGTTCTATATTTCTGTCTAGATGTATTCAAAGACATATTCTGCAGATTTGTTGTATGTGGGAAAAGGGGGTTGAAGGTCACGACTGTGAAGGATCATAAAGTGATAGTTGTTACCTGATTTTGTCTTAAAGATGTGAATACTTCATGTTGGAGAAGTTCTGATGGATTGGGCCTGAAAAACATATACCAGCAAATTGAAGCATTTTTGCAGTGTTTGAAGCAAAATAATTTTTACAACAATGGGGGGAAAGGAGGAATTTGCTCATCATGAACAATTTCTCCCTTTGCCACAATGTTTAATAAATATACTTCCATAAATAGAGATGTTTTTTTTTGCCTATTTTCATGTTTATGTTGTCTGCTGTAGATTTGTTGCATATGGCAAAGAGAGGTGTTTCAGTTTTATAATGGCGACAGTACAAGTATAAAACTATAAACTATGTCAAAACATGATTGACAGACAAATTGAACTATGGAATAACAGACAGAGGACAGAAAAATGTGATCACTCTATCATATCAGGAGACATAATGACTTGATCGTTTACCTGATATGATATTTTTAGAGTTAAAATCAGATTCAATCATTTTAACAACCAGGGTCTAAAAAAGACATTCTTCATTAACCCTTTCCCTCATACGACAATTCTGCAGCAGACAACTTTGAACATATTTTGTCAAAAAATAGAAAATATCTATAATTAAATGGATAACCTATGACTTAAAGTGGAAAAACAATGTGGCAAAAGGAGAAATTGCTCGTTTTGAGCAATTTCTTCTTTTGTCACTATGTTTTCAAAAAGCCGTTTGCTGCAGAGGCGTCAGAAAGCGTCTATGAGGGTAAGGGTTAAGCTTTGAAATCACATTAAAGAGATAAACATCTTAAAAATTAGAAATGAACTGCATTTAGCAATTTGGGGTCTTATTGACTCTCTGTAATAGGATCATTTAAAGGTAAATTAGCATCTAATGGGGCTACAGTTCTACCAGTTTATCAAAAGATACTTTGAGACTAAATTGTTTGTAGACGAACAGTGAAGGTTCTGGTGAGGCTGTTTGATTGAACAGACTCCCCTAAATCTTCACTGTACACAGATCCCAAATTTCTAGATGCAGCTCAAATATAACTAGAATTGTTTTTGCAAAAAACAGATGTCTCCCCTCAAATATCTGTCAAAATCTCTCAAAACATTCCAACCTATAAATTTGGGACAGACAGACAGACAGTCGAGACATGGGTTCTGCACATCGCCTTGATGAGGTGAACATTTGACCCAAGTTTCATGAAAATCCTTCAGGCCGTCTTGGAGATATGGAGCGGACACGATTTGGGACGGACAGACGGACGGACAGACAGACAGACAGTCGAGACATGGGTTCTACACATCGCCTTGATGAGGTGAACATGTGACCCAAGTTTCATGAAAATCTTTCAAGCCGTCTTGGAGATATGGAGCGGACACGAAATAAAGCCTCAAACCTTTGACCTTCAAGCGTGACCTTGACCTTGACCCTATATTGTCGAGACACGGGTTCTGCACGTCGCCTTGATGAGGTGAACATGTGACCAAAGTTTCATTAAAATCCTTCAAGCCGTCTGGAAGATATGGAGCGGACACAAAATAAAGCCTCAAACCTTTGACCTTCAAGCGTGACCTTGACATTGACCCTATATTGTCGAGACGCAAGTTCTGCACGTCACCTTGATGAGGTGAACATGTGACCCAAGTTTCATGAAAATCCTTCAAGCCGTCTGGGAGATATGGAGCGGACACGAAATAAAGCCTCAAACCTTTGACCTTCAAGCGTGACCTTGACATTGACCCTATATTGTCGAGACGCGGGTTCTGCACGTCGCCTTGATGAGGTAAACATGTGACCCAAGTTTCATGAAAATCCTTCAAGCCGTCTGGGAGATATGGAGCGGACACGAAATAAAGCCTCAAACCTTTGACATTCAAGCGTGACCTTGACCTTGACCCTATATTGTCGAGACGCAGGTTCTGCACGTCGCCTTGATGAGGTGAACATGTGAGCCAAGTTTCATGAAAATCCTTCAAGCCGTCTCGGAGATATGGAGCGGACACGAAATAAAGCCTCAAACCTTTGACCTTCAAGTGTGACCTTGACCTTGACCCTATATTGTCGAGACGCGGGTTCTGCACGTCGCCTTGATGAGGTGAACATGTGACCCAAGTTCCATGAAAATCCTTCAAGCCGTCTGGGAGATATGGAGCGGACACGAAATAAAGCCTCAAACCTTTGACCTTCAAGCGTGACCTTGACCTTGACCCTATATTGTCGAGACGCGGGTTCTGCACGTCGCCTTGATGAGGTGAACATGTGAGCCAAGTTTCATGAAAATCCTTCAAGCCGTCTTGGAGATATGGAGCGGACACGATTTCGGACAGACGGACAGACAGACGCCCAGGACAAAAACAATATATCTCCCCTGTATACAGGGGGAGACATAACTAGAAATATCACTGAAGGTGATAAATACCCACAAAACAGCACCTTGACTCAAAATATGGCTTCCGACTGACCAACAAAAGTAACATGCAATTGTAAAATCTTTATGATATGCACATCTCCTCTTGGTATAGAAGCTTCATGTAAAATGTTATTGAATTCAACCCAGTGGTTTGTAAGAAATAGGCCGGACAAAATATGGCTTTGGACAAAATATGACCAACAACTTAATAAGTAAAAGGGCCATAACTCTGTAAAATATCATGCAATTGTAACCCATTTAGAATATGCACATCTCCTCTTGGTATAGAAGCTTTATGTAAAATTTTATTGAATTCCACCCAGTGGTTTGTAAGAAATAGGCCGGACAAAATATGGCTTCCGACCGACCGACCGACCGACCGACACAGTGACTCCTATATACCCCCCCAAAACTTTGTTTTTTGGGGGTATAATAAACATATTCATTGCCAAAAACCTTGACAGAGTTATGTTCTCTGGTCTGTTGATGGAGGTAATGATGGTGAAATAGTGTTGTAAGTTTCAAAGCAATATCTGTAGTGGTTTTGAAAAAGAGTAAATTGGTACAAAAAACTTAACCAAAATTCTAAGTCGAAAAAGGGCCATAATTCTTACAAAAATCTTGACAGAGTTATGTACTCTTGTCTGTTGATAGAAGTAATGATAGTGAATAAGTGTTGTAAGTTTCCAATCCATATCTGTAATGGTTTTGAAAAAAAGTGAATTGGTACAAAAAACTTAACCAAAATTCTAAGTAAAAAAAGGGCCATAATTCTTACAAAAACCTCGACAGAGTTATGTACTCTTGTCTGTTGATGGAGGTTATGATGGTGAATAAGTGTTATAAGTTTCAAAGCAATATGTGTAATGGTTTTGACAAAAAAGGGAATTGGTACAAAAACCTTAACCAAGGTGTGACACCAACGCCGGGGCGAGTAGTATAGCTAAAAATTGATTGTCTTCAGCTGTTTATTTTTTATTCATGAGGTTTCAAAACTTATCTGCAGCAGAGGCATCAACAGAATGATGTTTGTATGTTTATTGGTAAATTAATGCGGCCGTTTCCGTTACAAGAGTGTTTTTTCAAAGGAACACATGTGTCACCGGCCAATAAGTCAACGTATGACAGATGAACAAACAGACAGAAAAGTCAAGTGATCACTTAGTGTCTACATACCAAGGCAGACAAATCAATATTACCATGTCAATATTGTGTTACCGCTAGACTGTCCTTGTCTTGGGTAATCTATGATGCCCAAGTTCTCAATGCAGTTTGTGAGTTTAGTTCAAGAGCTCCAGCTAGTCATTAGGTCTAGAAATGGGCAGTTTTATATGTGTGGAGTACAGGTGTGAGAAAGCCAGGTAAAGCACGTTAGGTGAATTGAGAGCGGTGACATTACTGAAATATGCCTATATGTTATATGGCTGAAATATACCTTTTGCTTGGCTCTTTAGACAAGCACTTTCTTAAAAGGTCAACCACTGGTTTATTCAAGGCCTGAAAATACAATCAATAATTTTCATATAGATTGACAATAGTAAAGAAATAGGTGTGTATTGTTAACAAGGTCTAGTTCCACCAACCTTACCGACTGCGGAGTAATACTTAAATACTTAAAAGCATATTTTTACATTGTTGCAAAAGGAAAACTTGATAATAATGAGCAATTTCCACTTTTGCCACATACATCCACATTAATTCACCACTGCAGCTGACAGCTTTTAAAAACATTGTGGCAAAAGAAAAAATTACTTATAATGATTATGAGCAATTTCTCCTTTGCCACGACATTTTCAACCCAATTCAATCGTTATACTTTCATATATAGAGATTTTCCATATTTATGCAACAATGTTTTCAAAGTTATCTGCTGCAGATTTCTAGGATGAGGAAAGGATTAAGCTTAGGGATGAGCACAACTATCATTAAAACACAATCAATACAGTCTTCTATATAACAAACAGGAAACATTTTATGAGAAAAATTACAAAGTATCATCAGTGGGAGGTCTTAACCCTTTCCCTCATATAGACGCTTTTTGAAGCCTCTGCAGCATACAGCTTTTTGAAAACATAGTGACAAAAGAAGAAATTGCTCAAAACAAGCAATTTTTCCTTTTGCCACAATGTTTTCCACTTTAAGTCATAGGTTATCCATTCAGTTTTAGAGATTTTCTATTTTTTGATAAATTATGGTCAAAGTCGTCTGTTGCAGAATTGTCGTATGAGGGAAAGGGTTAAGTTGAATAACCAATCTGACTGAGGATGAAAAAGAAATGGGAAACCAGACAAACAAGTTAAGGAACTAAAAGGGACAACTCCACCACTAGGCATACTTGAGTATCAGTTGTTGTGCGTTGCACATGTGAAGTTCACAAGCTTTCCAATTACTAAATATGAAATTTGATTGTTTGATTTATTGGGGTTTAACGCCGTTTTCAACAATTTTTCAGTCATATCACGGCGACCAGTTCACCTACTCATGCGTTTCCTGGTTTTCCCACACCAGTACACCACACAACATACTTTCCAAGCAACTGGCTACTTTTCGACATAAGACTGTTAAACAGCCCATTGGTGAAAGACGAATGATGCAGGTCACAGTGAATGAAATTTGATACGGTGGGAGAAAAAATCCAGACAAGAAAAATAGGCAAGCTAGTTATGACCAATTCATTCAAAGAGTAATAGACACAAAGACAATGGAGAAGAGAGCTATCTAAATGTGTCTCTCTGCATAACAGGCATCGGCAGGGGCATTAACACTTATTATTGCATAAAATCTATGTTTTACGCCCGCTTAAGGGATACAGAAACATTGCAAAAACCGGGCGTAAACGGCGAGAAAACGTGTATAAACAAAGCGATTCTCGCGCGTACGTGCCGTTTCACACCGGTTAGATGTTTTACATATGCATTACCCGGGCATCGTTAGTAAACAAAACATGGACGCTCCATCTCCCCTAGAACAGGAGTATTTGTGCGTTAACAATAACATCAGCTTCTTTAACTCGATAATCGGTAACATGCAATAGACTCACAGTTAAAGAGCATAACATAATCCAAAACCATTCGAGTCAGCGATGGCAACCTTGATGTAGGACCGGTTCGTGGATATATAAAACATAACTTGTTTACTTTATGACGTCACATGTATCAATCGTTAACGCGTCATGTTCATCGGCGGTTATCGTACAACTGAACGTTACAGCGGACTATATGTTGGATGTTTGCTCTTATTTTATGCAATAATAGCGAAAATACACATTTTCTCGGGCGTGAACATCTGCGGACGCCCTTAAAATGTGTTTATGCCCTCGTGCTTCGCACTCGGGCATAAACACATTTTGCGAGCGTCCACAGATGTTCACGCCCTCGAAAATGTGTATTATCCCTATAGCCACATACCACAACTATGAAGCAGAAGACTTTGAAAACATCTAGGAAAAACACCGAAAATCTCTATAAATGAGGGTATAATTACAGACAAAAATTGAAAACATTGTGGGAATTGGAGAAATTGCTTGTTTTGAGCAATTTGTTTTTATTGTTACATTGTTTTCAAAAGTTGTCTGCTGCAGAGGCAACAGTAAGAATCTATATGTGGGACAGGTTTAACATTGTATCACGTATAGCTAAACAGCAGCAGATGACTTTGAAAATTTCTTGCAAAATAAGGAAAGTCTCTCTAGATGAAAGTGTAATTTTTTAATATTGTTGAAAACATTGTGCCATAAATCAGAAGTTGCTTATTTCGATAAAGTAGTCTGTTGCAGATTTGTTTGTTAAAATACATTCTGACTGCATGTGGAAATAAGGTTCAAGCTGGATTTACAAATTTATAGAATTTCTAGTAAATCTTACCTCCACAGCATCCAAACAACTCAGTTCTTGCACAAGATAGTCGAACACATCCACATCTAAGAAACAAAATAAATAAGTGGAGTTCAAGGAAAACCAATCTTAGCAAAATTATTACACATGTGGACCTGACTGCATATCTAGATTGATAATGCTTTACAGACCTTTCTTGAAACCTTCTAATACTAATTAGGGAACAGTGCAGAGCGAGATCAGAATAAGCAGATGTGCATGCTGATCCGACACTTCATTTGTCACAAATACCTAATATTTAGTTTGCACCAGGTGCTGTTCAAATGTGGTATGATATGAGAAAAGAGAGTAATTTTTACATTTAATCATCACATAAGATAAATGGGCATGAAATTAGTGGGACTACAATTTCAACTGTATAATATGTACTATATGAAGGCATATGCACAATTTCACCAGACTTCATTTTTGCGTAATACATGTTGTCAACCAGGCTCCCTTTTACACCTGGATCAACAGTTTACTATGATATTTCAAAACTAAGTTAATGTGATATATCCTCTCCCACATTCAACAAAACTGCAGCAGACAACTTTGAAAATGCCCAGGTAAAAATACTGAAACTGAAAATCTCTATATGTATATGGAAGAATTATTATTAAATCTAGTTGAAAACACTGTCATGGGCAAAAGTCATCAAAATGCGTCTGATGAGATAAATGAAAATTGCTTTTCTATAACGATCTGAAGGCAATCAATAGAAATTCACATAATTCACTTCAAGGACCATACCATCCATTTGGTTTGGTGAATGTTTTACAAACCTGACTAAGAAGCTTTTATTACTAGATCTGCATACATTAAGGCAATTTCTCCTTTTGCAAAAACGTATTGTCTGCATTTCCCTCATATAGACGCTTTCTGACGCCTCTGCAGCAGACGGCTTTTTGAAAACATAGTGACAAAAGAAGAAATTGCACAAAACGTGCAATTCCTCCTTTTGCCACAATGTTTTCCACTTTTTGTCATAGGTTATCCATTCAATTATAGAGATTTTCTATGTTTTGACAAAATACGTTCAAAGTCGTCTGCTGCAGAATTGTCGTATGAGGGAAAGGGTTAAAGGAAAGGTTGAACTGTACCTGTTTTCAGAAGTCCTACTACACTTCTTACAATTTGTCGTGTGTTGTAATTAGGCCATAAAACATTTCCCTGAAATAGTAAAATTATTTACATTATATATTTATGAACCCTTTCCAACATATAGATGCTTTCTGATGCCTCTGCAGCAGATGACTGTGTGAAAACATTGCAACAAAAGGAGAAATCACTCAAAACCAGCAATATCTCCTTTTGCAACAATGTTTTAATCTTTTTCAGTAATAATACCTTTATTATAGATATTTTCTTTGTTTACACCTAGATGTTATCAAAGTTGTCTACTGCAGATTTATTGTATTACTATAGAAAATACATTTCAGTAATCTTGTCTACATGTATCTGAGTGGTTTAGTATGGGGAATTTAAGATTGGGTATTTTGGGTTTAATCTCTACTCGCAGTTGTCTTAGTGGAGTTGCAAAGTTAAATTACTAGCCTAGTACTGGTTAGCCATCCAGCGAAAAATATTACCCGTAAGCAATCTGTTGTTGTAATATAACTAATATAAAAAGGCGTTAAACAAGAATATTAGATGAGAAACACCCATTTGCCTGCCAATCTGTCAGTAAGTGACATGAAAGAGGAAGGAGAACTCTAGTGATCCCTTTATGTCTCCCTTGGGAGATGACACAACTACAACAAAATCTTATCAAATCCCATAAGAGCAGGGTAATGTATACATGAGCAAGATTTTAAGAGTTATTTATAACTAATAAAACAAGAGGACGTTCATGGCCCTGTATAGCTCTATGCCTGATTATTATAACAGCCATCTAGTGTTGCACAGTCAAGCAATTTAAGTATAATGCCACCTAACAGGGCACTTGTGCGAAATCGAAACAGACCTGGTCTTGGGTAGAGACAGGTTCATAAATGTTTTGTCTCTTGATCAAACATACCCAAAAGAGAAAACCGAACAAAACACCGGCAATCTTAATCTTAATGCAGGGCTGTACAAAAAAAAAAATCAGCCACTTATCCAGGACAAGTGACTTTCAGAATGCCACTTGTCCTGCTAAGATTCTCACTTGTCCCACTTTTCTGCACACAAAGTTTAACATGCGACAAATTTAAGAATTGTGTGGTAGCCCGGATCGCGGTTTCTTGAGTGTTTTAATTGTTTTTTATTGGGTTTTTTTATAGTTCTGTATAAAGATAACATTAAGAGCACACAATGTACATGATTTAAGGGTAGTGACCAATTCAAATAACATTATTGCAAAAGACCTGTAGTGCAGAATTCAGTTAAAAAAAATGAAATTTGGAAAAGAGATTATTTTTCACTAGGTTATTTGAAATATTCTGCATAAAATGTGTGTATTTTATCCATATTAACAAAAGATTCAAAAGCTATTGACAGAAATGTTAAACTTGAGACAACATAGTCAAATGATGCAATAGCACTTTTCAAATTGAAGATAACAAAATAATAAGGTCACCGATTTAGGTCCCTCACCGAAACAGGGCAGTGTTCGATACGAGGGTCAGTTTTACAAAGAAAGACATATTAAATAAATTCAATTTTATTAACCAAAAGCCAAATTTATCGGGTTCAATGTAGTTATTAAATCAAAAAATATTGTCAAAAAAAATGAAAGACACAAAACTTTGTTTCATGTGTTGCGGTCAATCTCATTAAAATCATCTCCTATTAACGCTACGCATTTACATTTAGTCAGATCGTGTACTTTAGTCTGATTGGTGTTGCGGTATTATTCGTAACATAGCCGCCATTTTGATGATTGCGCAATGTTAATCATGGTTCCCTACTTTGAGAATTAGAAATCGGTAAACAGCGTTGAATGTAAACATCGGGGTCGTCAGGTCGCAAATGTCATTCACCCAATTTCTCATTTCATCCAATGAAATCGCAACTATTAAGTCATATGATTGTTTTCCTGCCGTTTATGCTAATTAATTTTGGTAAACAAAGCCGTGATTGGGCAATTATCATACTCAGGGGAATCATTTTTATATTTCATTCCAAACAATTTTCTTTGTGTCCCTGATATTACGAATATTATGTCGATCTTGAAGGTATTTCAAATTGATAAACGGCAAGATAATTTTTAGCAGTCGTCATATTGTCTTTAATTTGGATCAAATTTATTTTATTAACTTCTGCATGGCGAAAATTTCTTCCAAGTCTTTCTGAACCGGTTTGCACCAGTTTGCAAACATCGCATACCGAAAGTAGAAATATGGATCAAAATACATTTAAGGGAATATTTTAATGAGACCGATCCATAGGTAATTCCTAGCTTTCATGAAATAACACAGCCCCAAGGAACAATTGTCACTTATGATTGGACAGCCTTATTGGATACAAATATATCACGTTAATCGACTATAACTGACGCGATTCGGTTGGCTGAAATCACTCGATCTGACAGGTGGGTAACTCCGCCTACTGTTATTGATTTGTTATGGTCACGCGCGAGTGGTTTTTCGCATGTAACATACAGTCAAATTTATACACGACAGACATGTGTGTTAGTAATTAAGCCGGGCTACCAGACACAGGAAATTACATTCACTGTTACGTAAATGGGTTGATATAATGGGACATGGATTTTTGGAAAATGCCACTTGTCCGGGACTGAGATGTTGCAATTAGCGACTTGCCCGATGCGATTTATGACTTGTCCCGGACGTCGGGCTATGGGCTTTGTACAGCCCTGTAATGTTCATTAGATTTGGAAATTTGCAGAAGACCTGACAGCCATGTGCTGACGTCACAATTTGTTATAATCCGCAGCGAAAGATTAATCAAACAACGATTTTAAGCATGGTCTAAAAAAAATTACATATGAGCCATAATATGGTGTCCGGGATTTTGTGTTACATCACAGAGTCATTATTTATTCTCCTTTATTTGAAGAACTATGTGTTTTATAGTTTAACAGCATGTCACAAACTGTTAGAAACTACTAAATCTATTAAATAATATGCTATTGATTTCTGAAAGAACTGATAAACTCCTTTAATTAATACTTTTCTTGAGCATTTTCGCTGTGTCCTTCCCGACAAAGGCATGGGAGGACTTTTTGAAAACCAAAACAAACTGTTTTTCTTTATATTTAAAGTTTGGAAACTAATATGTGTGAAATAATAATTTAACAAATTACTTATAAATATAACTTTAAGATTTAATAGAGAGACGTAAATATGATTTTGATTTGAATATAAAATCCTAGACATTGGCGTAACGAATGTGTCCACCAAGTTACATCACGTCTAAATAGCATCAAAACTCGAAACCTGGACCGATAACCATATTTTCATTGCATTCAAATCACGTGATCACTTACATTTTTTGTTAATGTCGTAAACATGTTGTTCTGGGACAGATATCTTTTATTTGACAGGGAGTCAAAATATGTTTATCAAAATGGTGTCTTTTTTTGTTACGCCCTATTATTTTGTTATAATTAAAAAATGCTTCGTCGATCACCTAGGAGGAAACTAAATTTTGGCTGTTCTATTTACGACATTAAACATCGCAACAATTTACGACAGTTATAGACGTTTTACGACAAGAGTGTTTTAAAATGGCGGCTCGAAAATGACAGTCAGACTTCTGAAATTTTGTTACGCCGGCACCAAGCCGATTGCGATCATCAATGGTTGCTTATAATGTATCGCAATGCGTAGTAACTTACTATTTCGTTATTTAAATTGTCCAGAGAGGTTTGCGAACCTATTTAATTCACTACGAAGAACTTGTTATTATTTTTGACTGGGGAAAAAAAATCGCGAATTTTGTCTCTTTTGCCTTGTAACGTTGACTGTCTTGGAAAGCATATTCTACCTCCATAAGCACTTTGCTTACGTAATAAATACATATTTGCATGATTAGTATATTTTAATTTAACTGGAGAATTATTTATACTGAAAATGTTTATGCTATTATATGATTTGTTTATTTTTTTCTAAGGTGTCCTGTTACACACTTATATGAAGTGCACAATTAGTGTCCAGTTACATCATTTTGTGTCCTGTTACACAACAGTTTGTGTCCTGTTACATCATTGTGTGTCCTGTTACACCATTCTTTGTCTAGTTGTATACTATTAATTATTTCACTAAATAAACCATTTATTTATTGAAATAATTCCAAATAAAGATGGTGAAAATGTAAATTAGATCTAAACAAATTTAACTAGGCAATATCTTCATAAAATTGATTTATTTCATGGTGTCCTGTGTTACTAACAATACAATTGAATTAGTGTCCAGTTACATCATTTTGTGTCCTGTTACACACCAGTTTGTGTCCTGTTACATCATGTTGTGTCCTGTTACACCATTCTTTATCTAGTTGTATACTATTAATTATTTCACTAAATAAACCATTTATTTATTGAAATAATTCCAAATAAAGATGGTGAAAATGTAAATTAGATCTAAACAAATTTGACTAGGCATAATCTTCATAAAATTGATTTATTACATGGTGTCCTGTGTTACTAACAATACAATTTAAAACCCACATTTCTCTTTATTTAAAGATAAAATCTATTTTGTCATTTAGAATTTAACAGCTTTAGATATTGTTCTAAACATATATAGCATTTAATTTGACAAAAGTCAAATATTACAAAAGAGGACACCACAGTGTTTGTGATGTAACTCAAAATCCGGACACCATATTATGGCTCATATACTTCTTTCGAAAACGTACAAAATCATTCAAAATAATAAAATATTGTTTATGAACAATATGTTTTTTCGAAAGAAAAATGATTAAATGCCAACCTCAACAAACTTTGTTCAGGTACAATATTCTTTTAAAGGACGTCATTTCGCGTAAAATATTCTCTGCAGAACGTTATTAGTGTGAGCATGGCTGTCAGGCCTTCTGCAAATGTCCACATTTTATGAACATTAATCTCAAGTACAGCATCGCTATGGTTGTTTGAAACCTTTTGATGCTATGGATCACAAAAGTATTCAGTGTTTGGCCTATTTCAACAAAATAATATGCCAACCTCGTTATATTTCGATAATGGGGTCAAATCGCATTGCACACCTTGTCTTTTTATTATAATAAAATAGGGTGTATATTTTTTAGTAAAAATGTCTTGTTTGAGATTCCCCGAGTTTTCTCATACGATAACCTTATGGTTGTTATTATTAAGCATATGGACCATATAAAGACTATTTGTACATGTAGTAGTTTAACAAGGTAATTGTTGTGTTGTTTTTTTTAATTTTCTCAAAAGAACTCGGACGCCTGTGATTGGACAATGCAATTTAGCGGGATTTGTTGTATATGGTATAGGTGTTAAGCAAAAAAGATCTTACAGAGAGTAACTCCAGTAGAATACAACCCAGGCTCCATGTGTCTACCTTGGGACTGGAGGCCGGCAAGATAGATAACTCTGTATCTTCATCCACTTTGACTGGTCCATAACAAAACACTTCTGGACTGGTATACTTCTGTAGCCTACAATAATGATAGAATTACCATGGATTGATATAAACCTCTTCCTACATACTAAAAATATACAACAGACGTCTACGAAAGCGATTTGAAAAGATTATGTAAATAATGTCTATAATTTATGAAAGAAAAATAATTGAATAGTGTTTGAAAACATTGGGGCAAAAGGAGAAAATGTTCTGTACAAGAACAATTGCCACAATGTTTTCAATTTTATACAATTATATTTACATCATTTGCAGAGATTTTTCATATATTTGCCAAAATGTTCTCAAAGTCTTCTGCTGCAGATTTGCCGTATGAGAAAAAGCCTTTTCAAGGAGCACAGCTCATTTATTGAATGCTTAATTATAGCCTGCTAGTGCATTGGTGGAAGACGAATGATGCTTGTCACAGTGACTTTTGTCAAAGGACTGAATGAATGTTTGTGGAGCTTGGGTTCACAACTAACAACCCCTGGATTGATAGCCCGCGTCGCTACCAACTGAGCTACCGGTTATCAGAATCTCATTAACCCTTTCCTTTATATAGACACTTTCAGACGCCTCTGCAGCAGACAGCTTTTTGAAAACATAGTGACAAAGGAAGAAATTGCTCAAAACAATCAATTTCTCCTTTTGCCACAATATTTTCCACTTTTAGTCAAAAGTTATCAATTCAATTAGGGCTGTTCCAGAAAAAAATGTCTGGGGGGGGAGGAACGACAAGCTATTTAAATTCTGTGGGTGGGGGGTATTTTTTAAATAAAATTCTCTAGGTAGTGGGCAAAAATGTATTTTAATTCTGTGGGTGGTCGGTTTTTTTACTGTATAAAAAACCCGTAATAAATTCGGCGGGAATTCAATGTCAAGCGTTTTCTAATTTTTAATTGTTGGATACGAGATCGCATTTACTGTATCAGCTCGCTAATAAATATTGGTGATAATGACGCTTCAGTGATTTTTACGACACCGGACACCGGTTACAAGATGGCTTGAAATACATGTTCATTATTTCATCTAGTCCAAATTACATTTTGTGGATTTCTCCATACTAGACCAGTTTGCCACACTATTATTTAGAATTGGCAAACAAATTACATAATTCTGTAAAACATGGTACTCATTGCAAAACTGGAGAAAGAAACCATTTAGATAAATAAAGCACAAACCTGATTTTATAAATCCAAAAATAAGCAAAAACAAATGATTATTCCAAATTCAAAAAAATATTGCTCCTTAATATTTTCTTATAAAAATAAAAGCGCGAAAATCGAACAAAGGGTTTAGTGGGGTGTCGGTGTTGTTTTTCTAAACCACGTGCCAGTATCAACCATGCAATAAAACCTTGAGTCAAATTTGTCCGATTTCACACTGATGCATGCATGAAATAGGCCATTACAGTCATGTTTCTCCTTTTCTGAAAATGTTTTCAAAAGCTTTCTGCTGCAACTGAGTCAAAAGTAATTGCATTGTTGAAGCCTATTAAAATTGTGTTAAATTTACACAGAAGTAAAGATATGTTACGGGGACTGGTCCAGATGTAAATGTTTGGGAAAATCCATTAAGATTACATAAGCATAAGGTCACGGTCACCTTATAATCACATGGCAAGATCTCAGTAAAATTACGTCATACCTAAGGACCCTTTTGTTCTATTTACTGGACGTATGACGTAGCTCATTTGTGGGTGGGGGGGGGGGGGGGTTTCTATCGGGGTCAATGATTTACGGAAAATTGATTTAATCCTTACCAATTTGCACACGCATTTTGACGCACATGCAGCAGACTTCTTTTTATAGCATTGTGACAAAAAGAGATATTACATCATTTTGTTTGAAATTGGATAAATTAACTTTGAATTGGAAAGGATTTTAAAGGGTATGGAATTTTATTTTCCCTTGTTTAACAACTTTGAAACTAGAAAAAAAAATGTAGGGAAAGGATGCATCGCTAATAATAAGCAGTTTCTCTTTTTCTCACAATGTTTTCAAACGCTGTCTGCTATATATGCATTTAAAGCTATTAATACATGGTTTGTGAATTGTTTTTTCTTTTAAATAAGAAAAAAAGAAAAAAATGTAAGGAAAGGAGACATTGCAAATGGCGGTTAGAAAGAGTTTGTTTTACATCCCTCAATATTAGCCAATTCGGAAATAAAAGTGAGGATTATATTCGTAATACAGCAAAAGTATATACACATATAATAGACACCATATTCTGGACTACTATATAGATTAGATTTTGAGACATTTTTCATCGCCATTGCATGCAGTTGACGAGTGTCGGGATTTGGCATGCTGAAGCATATTACTTGATTGCTTTAATTTCTAATGGTAATTCGCGATCGGATTCCAATGCGATGCTAGGCCTTGGACCCCGAATATCGCGATATACTGGAACTCCAGTGTATAAATGTATTTCCTGGTTTTCACACACCAGTATTTCGCACAACAATCTTCCCAAAGCAACTGGCTGCTTTTCCACATAGACTTTAGAAGATTGGTGGAAGATGCATGTCACATTGACTCTTGTCAAACATAGGAAAGAAAAATGGCTGAGCCTGCATTGCTACCGACTGGGTTTGGGTTATCTAGGAAGGTACACTCTTGGTCATGGTCAAATATGATACTTCTGGATGTCTTTTAACACATGCATTTTAATTTGGATCTGCTTGAATGTGTTAAAAAGTATAAAACATGAATAAAATTGCTATGAATGTGATAATTTAAATTCTCTAGGTGGGGGGTAAAATTGAAATTTTATTCTATGGGGGGTGCCCAAAAAATAATTAAAATTCTATGGGGGGTACCCTCAAAATTGCTAGTCGTTCCTCCCCCCCCAGACTTTTTTTTCTGGAACAGCCCTTATAGAGATTTTCCATGTTTTGACAAAATATGTTCAAAGTTGTCTGCTGCAGAATTGTTGTATCAGGGAAACTTCAACTGGGAAAGGGTTAATTGATAAACATGTTTATACCCTATTGGGAACCTCACACTGGCCCCTCTATCTGTCATATGGTACATCCCATACATGGACAGCTTTACACGACCCTGTAATACACAAACCAAGAACACTGAAAAACATAAATATCCAAACAATCATTTGTATAACAACTTAGAGGACGTCCATAGGAACATTCATACCAGGTTTTGTAAAAAATCCAAACAGCAGTTTAGGAGATGTTATTTATAGAAAAAATTGTCGATGGATGTCTGAATGTCCAGACCGACAAATGACGGATATCGTGTAGTACTCAGGTGAGCTAAAAAAGCAACAGAATTTTTGAGAAGTGCTCTGCCAAAAAAATGAACCTAAGCATAATGTGGAAAAATAGCTGTGCATCAGCGGTCGCGGTAATGGACGTATCGGGCGTATTTACGCCCGAAAGATGGTCCCGTACGCCGAAAAATGACAAGGGAGACGTCCGCGTACGCTGAAGAAATAAGGGTGTACGCCGAAAACCAATATGTCGGACGTACAGTCCTTTTGAAATCGTGTGTACGCCGAAAACCAATATGTCGGACGTACACGACTATTTGAAATCGTGTGTACGCCGAAAACCAATATGTCGGACGTACACGACTATTTGCAATCGTGTGTACGCCAAAAATCAAAATGACGGACGTAATCGTGTACTGGCTCGATTAACTGTCAATTATAAGAAGGTGGGCGGATTCAGTAGATATTAATGAGCCAATCAACGCCGAGAATGCTTTCTCTCTCCAAGAGGTTAAACTTGCCGGTTTGTGGTATATTCCAACCAATCAATACTAAATTTATGACACCAGTTTGGCATGTTTTGTTACGTGTGAAAAAAAGATGACACATTTGTTACTTGGTAAGAAGGCGAGGTCCACTAGAAATTGTGTGTAATTATCTAAAGACACTGTGTATTGTGTTTTATGAAGTGTCAATTATGGACAGTGGGAGTTATCAATTGGTAGATTTAAGCCAATCACGATCGAGAATGCGTACCCCACCCACCCCCAGATTTGACACTTGATAACGACTTCACACCAATCAATTCTATTTTTCATTATAAACAGCGTAGGGGTAATTAATTTCAATAACCCATATAAAATCATACTAGGATATGATAAAAGAATGTCCCTATATTAATTTAACTGTTTAAAGATTATTATTTTGTTTGCCTGAATACATAGGAAACACTTTTAAATTGCCGATTTTTTAAAAACAAAGTTGACATGAAGATCTATCAAAATCACAGCCAGCTGTCAAAAAGGACTTGCTTATGAAATAGATTGCATATAAGCCCATTTTAGTTCATTATTTTTTTAAAATATAAAAGAAACTGAAGTCTGGAGGTGAAAATACATAATGTAATTTGTAATGGGTTTTCGTGCATTTTCTGCATTTTGGAAATCAGAAATGTCATTCAAGAAAGTATTACTCACACTCATTCTTATTTGTTTTAAAGTTGACTATTATGAAAGTTTAGTGCCCTTAATGTGTGTTTGAAATATGTCTCACCGCAGAACACTTTATTTACTGGTGTTTAAAATAAAATCAATAACTCATTAACAGAAATCATTCCTTTTGCCATACTGAATGTGATTTAAGAACATAATTCATGTTTAATGTGAATGTAATGAATCATAGCCATGCCAATCTTTTGATGAATTTTATGCTGGATAGCTTTTGACACATGACTGGAAAAAAGCATGCTATATCACATAAAAACCTACTGGTTTAAAAGTGTTATGATAGAACCAACAATAACATTGTTGACAAAGGAGCAATATCCACTTTCTGTATTAATTAGCTTCTTTTCCAATAATGTATTTAAAAATAAAACAAAGGGAAACACAATAGAATGTGCAAGATGCGAAAAAAGCCAGCGTGCCACCTGGGACTTCCAAGAATTATGAGCAGGACTTCCAAAATTCAGACCCAGGAAGTCAGGTCTTCCTGTTTCAAAAAGTTAGTGCAAGCACTGCTCTTTGTAAAGATTTACTTCTTTTCCTGCAATGTTGTTTAAAACACAAATCAACCTAAGTAGAAAGTGCGAGAAGGGACAAAGTCGGCGCGACAACCAGGACTTCCTTGAATTCCACCAGGACTTCCAAAATTCAGACCCAGGAAGTCCTGACTTCCTGTTTCAAAAAGTTAGTGCAAGCACTGCTGTGCATCAAAGCTAAGGATCCTATAAACAGAAGTTTCTTGAAACCTTCTATGACTAATTAGCAAACAGTGCAGAGCCAGATCACACCTCATAAATGTGCTGACTGATCTGGATCTACACTGGTCACAAATACTTACAGTTGGTTTTCGCAGAACACATAAGACAAATGACGCTTGTCACAGTGATTTTTGTCAAATTTCGGAAAGAATGTTAGCCAACCTTGGATTTGAGCTCTCAATCCATGGATTGACAGCCCGCGTCGCAACCAAGGCTCATCTGTTTTAATGACACGATACAAAACAGTGAGGACCCTGATCTGTCAGCGTGGGCTGGTCACATAGATCAGTTTTTATCTCATCTTAAAAAGTGTACCTCTGTATCCAGTAGTATGTTTTCCAATCTCAAATTTCTGTGTTTGATCCCATGTCTGTTTAAATAGTCTAATCCAAGAAGGATTTCATATGCAACCTCTATCAGATCTGTTTCTCTACAAAATATATCAGAATTTTAGACTCATTCCCACATGCAGACACATTATGATGCATCTGCAGCAGTTGACTTATGAAAATATTGTGACAAAAGGAGAAATTGCTACAATGTTTTCAACTCCATCCAATAATTATACATGTACTTTCAATTTAAGTGATTTTCAAAAGTGGTCTGCTGCAGATTTGTTGCATGCATGTGGGAAAGGGTTAAAAACCCTTATTTGATTCTTGAACTCTACGCTGTTGGCGCTCAAAAGAATTGTCTTAATCAGAAAATTCTTTGGAGTGGAATACGTCAATAGGCAGACATTCTACACATGCAAGAATCTAAAGGCTTCTATTATCCATCTCCAAATATGGATGTGAAAAGGTATTTGTCTAATACTAAGCAGTGAAATATATGGCTTAAATGGCAAGATATAACCTTTTATTATATGCCTGTACATTTTCCGGTGGAAATACATGCAGATTGACATGCGCAAATACACCACGACAGATTAAAATTCCGTATCTACATGCGGTGTAAATACAAGATTGTGACGTCAGACAGTGCGCGGAATACTTTCAGCGAGGTGTCCCCAATAAACAATGTATTGAATCTGTATATTTAATAGTTTTTTCGCTCTTCATAGATCGTAGGTATATAATAAAAGGAATATTACGTTCGGTCTCGTAAGATATCGATTTTTCCACGCTACTTGTCGTGCAATACAAACCCTTTTATCGCTCCCGCAACGTAATATTCCGTATATATCTCACTCTATTGTCTATTATAATCATTATGCAGGGAAACATATAAGGGGCATTTTTCATGTTTTGAAATTCTTATTAAATTTTGTCACTCCAACCCTATGTTGTGGGTACTCAAAAGAATCATCTCAGTGAGATGATTCTTTTGAGTACCCGCAACGTAGGGTTTGGTTGGGTAATAAGAGAGATATTTTGGGAAAAGGACCAGTTCACTACCCCTTATCTGTTTCTCTGTTATGACGATTCTGATGATGTCACTCCAGTTCAATGACAAAAAAAGACACATAATTATCAGCATCAATTGAATATATAAATTAAAAAAAATGCCGAAATATTTGAGATTTTTCCTCACCTAAATCATTACTATTTCAAGCCATAAAAACTGTCCTTTTGAAGGAATCATACAAATACAGAATTTCAAACTTTGAAATTTTAGACAGAAACATGTATGTGACAATGAGAGCAATGATCTTTTTTTTTCCAATTATAAAAATCTTTCAAAAGTTGGATTCATTGGTAGCATATCAATTCATCTGTATCAGAGAATGAATACTTTTCTTTCGGATATATATATATATATGATCCCTCTTCGGTTGACACGTTTTAAAACACATAATTGGAAAACAGCAGTTGTTTTTTTCTTTTTTCACAATGTTTTCTTTCCTGATACGAAACAATACTTCCAATTTTCAGAGGATAACATTTTATACCTATGAAATGACGACTCAAGACATGTCATATCAAGATTGATTGATTGGATTTTAACCCTTTTCTACCTGCAGACATTTTTTGACGCAATAGCAGCAGATGACTTTTGAAAACATTGTGGCCAAAGGTGAAATTGCTCATGATGAGCAATTTCTCCTTTTGACACAATGTTTTCAACTTTAAGTCATACGTTATCCATTCATTTATAGAGATTTTCTATTTTTTGACAAAATATGTTCAGTCGTCTGCTGCAGAAATGTCGTATGAGGGAAAGGGTTAAGGCCGCTTTCATGAGTTTTTCAGTTAATATCATAATCATGGTAGCCAGTTCACCTAACCAACAATTACATGTAAAGATGTTTACCCATCATAACTCCACACAACATTCATCTCAGGTATCTGGGTTTCTTCCCACATAGACTGTTGGTCATATGATCGATTTATTGATTGTTTTATGTTTTAACAATATTTCAGTTATATCACAGCTTTTCCTGGGTAAGTTACCATCGGAACTTCTGGTCCATTTATCCCGACACCAACCAGTCAGTTGTAATGCTTACCCGCAACCCTAAGCGCCAAGGAGGGCAGCCATTACTACTATTTTTAAAGTCTTTGGTATGACCTGGCCGGCGATTGAACCAACGACCTTCCACGGCCGAGGCATACACTCTACCACTACACCACTAGGGCAGTGTTAGTCATATACAGTAAGTGGTCAATAATATAAGGTGCTTACCTTTTATACTTGCCTGTTTTCAGAGCAATGGACAAATTGTTTGTGTAGTGTTCCTGTACAATCATGAGCCTCTCTAAAAAATTAAAGTATATTTTGAGTCCAGCAATAAGTAATTCAAACTTTATAAAATTTGCAACAGACCTATGTAGTTTCACTTCAGCTTTAACAGTAAACTTACATTCACTCAATCCCTTTACTAGATTATGTTGGAAAACATTGTGGGAAAAAGAAGAAAATGTTCATTGTGATCAATATCACCTTTTCTGTCAACATTTACAAGTGTGTAAGGCAGGTAATATACAATTGTCCTTCACATGACTGGTTATCACTTTTTTACATTGATTAATTTGTGTACTAATCGAACAGACTCTTATATCGTTGACAAAATTGGTTGTTTAAGGGTTATTGAATGATTACGCAGATCGAAAATTTTCTTTCGCCACTTATTTCCACAATTTCTTTTTATATATTTAGCGAAAGTAGGGACATACAGCAGAGGCCCTAGCATTGTGTAAAGTTGAATATGCTAATGAAGAACAAATTCTCCTTTTGCCGCAATGTTTTCAACTTTATTCAATAATTGTTCATTCATTTATAGACATTTTCCATATTTATGCTGTTGGCTGCTACAAATTTGCTGCATGTGGGAAAGGCAGAAGACAGTACTTGTAATGGAATATATATATATTAAGACCAACATATACAATGTACAGGGCTACAGATTTTTTTTTAGTGAACTGGGTATATATACCCCATTGTTTTTCAGACAATTGATTGTTTTTTTAAATTAAGTAACATGGATAATTTTACCCCATCATTGTTTTCAAATTGCTTTTTTGTACATCTTGAAATCATCGCGGCAAAGGAAGACATAATGAGCAAAGTCTCCTTTTCTCACAGTATTTCAATGTTGATGTACTAATGCTTCCAATTGTTGCCCAATCTATATATTTGGGGATCCCTCATTCATCTAGGACACTTTTTAAATTTAGTTTTTCTTTAATCTCTATGCACAGTGTACATCTAAGATTAGTATTTGTCTCGTTCACATTGAACCATTATATATATACTTTTAATTCCATTTGGATTTAATGTAAATTATTTAAGCAACACAAATGTAAACAATTGCTTTTTATTTGCTTTTGAGTACTCATCATTTTAACCCTTTCCCTCATATAGACGCTTTCTGACGCCTCTGCAGCAGACGGCTATTTGAAAACATAGTGACAAAAGAAGAAATTGCACAAAACGTGCAATTTCTCCTTTTGCCACAATGTTTTCCACTTTTTGTCATAGGTTATCCATTCAATTATGGAGATTTTCTATGTTTTAACAAAATATGTTCAAAGTCGTCTGCTGCAGAATTGTCGTATGAGGGAAAGGGTTAAAAAGAATTGCTTTTTTTGACAAATCTTTTGCTTTTTTAAGCAAATACTCTAATTATCTGTAGCACTGAATGTATATGATATTGATAAAAGTTGCAATACTTACCATGCTTCCCTCTAACACAGTCCAAATATTTACAGACATTGGGATGACTTAACTTCTTCAACAATTGAAATCTTCCTATCACTTTGATAGAATTTGGAGTGAGAGGCAGTCCATTAGCGCCACATTTGTCATTGGCATGGCTAGCAGCGAAAAAAGTGGATACACCAAAGTTTGCTTTTCCTAGAGCCATCTTACCACCGAACACTGCTCATATTCTGTTTCTACAATAATGAATAAGGAAAATTGAAGTAAAAATTTGTTAGGGTCAAATTACGCCAAATACATCCGCTGTCAAGCTGATCTACACCCAAATAGTCTCTAAAAAAAAAAGAATGCGTAGAAATGAGTGTATACAGACTATACCATCACCAGAATGCATTGAATATATGACATTGAGTTTTAATTCAGTGTAAATGTGGGATGTTGGAGATTTCGTCTAACTACCATTTCGTCTAACTGATACTGTAGAGTAAACGGGGTAGAGATTTCGTCTAACTTATAAATAAGAAGGATTATAATGTCTTATATACATGTAATATATACTTAGAAGCTATATCTTATCATTGTTTATAAACTAAATTAATAAATATCACTTACGATTTATTGTCCAATGTGTTCTTATATTAATAATATGTTGTTATTCATTACAGAACAAAATAGAATAGGATTTGTAACATCCAGATGTACTGTAGGCAACTTGAAAAAAAACATGTGTTCCAGAAAAAGTTAAATTTCCTCGATATGATGGTTTTATTTATTCGTTACCTTGCTAATGTTTTTTGTCATAACATTTTCAGTTATATAGTTTATTGCAATTTATTTCAATTAACTGTTTGCCGACTTGTGTGTCGACTGTATGAACTCAATTGTTACGTAAATGAGTGACGGCATACTTCTAATTGTGTTTTGTTGTAATTAATTATTAATAAAATAAATATTTTCTATTGATTGGACAGTCGGCTTTAATCATACATGTTTAATGCTTACTAAGACCAACTTGTGAATTAAAGAGTTCATGTTTGTCTTTAGTTAAACCTCTGTTTGTTACGCTATTTGTATCCATGTTCCAGTAGGGTCAGTGAACGAATGCACGCAACATGCTACATGACAGTTGCGCTGGATGGCAACATCGAGTATGCAAAAACCGGTTATATTTATTTATTCTCTCCCTCTCTCTCTCTCTCGATGTGTATAAAGGAGCCCTCGATTATCCTTAACAACTTCTATTTTTCCTATAATGATTCAATAATTTATGAGCGACTGAATGTGATATAGTTATTCCATTCCTATAATCTTGATTGAGTCGAAAGCTTGGAAACGGTTATAAAAACGTTGACATTATTCTCCGTAGTTCTTCTTTTCCCACAATTTTGATTGTTATAGTCAAAAACATGGAAAAGGCTGCATACAAGCTCCGTCTATAAAAGATGAACCCATAATGTAGATATATAAGAAGTCGATTGCTTGGGAAAGATTACAAAAAACGTTGACATTTTTCTCCGTAATTCTTCTTTTCCCACAATGTTGATTGTTATAGAGTCGTAAACATGGAAAAGGTTACATACAAGCTTTGTCTAAAAGATGAACCCATAATGTCGAAATATATGAAGTGTATAATTTGAATTGAGGAGTGACTGAATGTGATATAATTATTCTATTCCCGTAATCTTGATTGAGTCGAAAACTTGGAAAGGTATTATTCATGTTAGAAAAGGAGCCGTCACTAATTTTTAACGACTGCTATTTTTCTTCTTTGAAATGGCGAGTGATTGAATGATATATAATAATTCTATTCCTGTAATCTTCATTGAGTCGAGAACTTGGAAAAGTTATAATTCATGTAAGAAAAGGAGCCGTCGCTAAATCCAGAGACATATAAATGTGTTTATATGTCTCTGCTAATTCTTAACAACTTCTATTGTTCTTCTTTGAATTGACGAGTGACTGAATGTGATATAATTATTCTATTCCCGTAAGATTGACTGAATGTGATATGATTATTCTATTCCCGTAATCCTGATTGAGTCGAAAACTTGGAAAAGGTATAATTCATGTAAGAAAAGGAGCCGTCGCTTATTTGTAACAACTTCTACTTTTCTTCTTTGAATTGACGAATGATATATAATTATTCCAGCTCCTTAAACTTCATTGAGTTGAGAACTTGGAAAAGTATAATTCATGTAGGCCTAAGCTAGAAAGGGAACCATCGCTAATTTTTAACGACTTCTACTTCTATTTAAACCATTGAGGACAAGTATTGAATTTACTTTAAATAATAAATTATATGATAACAAGTACAAATTAAAATTACAAATTAAAATTACAAATTAAAATTGAAATGGTTAGTTGTCTTTCACTATAATCGGTCAATTAACACCTTACAATAACACCTTCATATCGATATAAATTATATTGTACTATAATCGATAAGTTAGACGAAATCTCTACCCCATTTACTCTATAGTATCAGTTAGACGAAATCTCCAGAATCCGTAAATGTGTATAGGGTGCACTGGAAATGATTGATTTTATCACTTACTATTTTGACCTTGTTTGAAAGTGAAAATAGAGAATGCTATACACCGGTTTTGTCCGGGCCCGATTTGGTCCGAAATGACGGTAACCATTTTCGCCTAGTAAATTATTTCTGTATAATGAATGACCCCCTATTTTGTTTGGATTGTTTTAAAGCTTAGAGGTAACTCTTTTCAATGATATATGGTGTTCTACATGAGAAATGCTTAGAAAATGTGACAATTGACTCTTGAGTGCTGAAACTGGTTGATTTACATGGAAAAAAAGATGGAATTTATTTGGTGTATTGAAACCTTAAATAAGATGTGTTCAATGTTGAAATAAAAATAAATAAAAAATATTGACAAGTGTAACAAATCTGTACTAAATCTAGATTGTATGAAAGAGGCTTCTTGTCAGCTTCTATGGCTTATCTGTTAACAGTGCAGAGCCAGATAGAATTGCACACAGATGTGCAGGGTGGCTCCATCCAGATCACCAATAGTCTATTGGTTGGGCAACTTGGTTTTCCTGGCCAAATATTCAATTTGTTGAATGTGGTCGGTAGACTAAGATGGAAAAGAAAATATACCATCTGGTAAATTGGAATAAAATAAATCCACAATATTTTCAAAAGTTGCAAGCTGTAGAGGGGAAAAGTTGTCAGTAATTGAGAAAAACATAAACACTGATCCTTCCAGTATCCCAACTAAATGTTGGTTTATACAGTAAATATAAAGTAGACTCTGTATTGAGTCTGTAAAGAGAAAAGATACAGTGTATCTTAAACAATATTTTAAACAATAAAGGGATAGAAGAAATTACAAACATACATAACTCCATCTTTGTATCTCGATCAAATGAATTGTCAACTGACAGAAGTTCAGATATACAACATAAATAATAACTTTTTATTTGTCGCTACCTAAAAAAACCTCCCTTTAACAAATAGCTTTCTGTCATGAGTTTCGTATTTAAAAAAAAAAGAAATTCTAAGTCAAGCTATTTTATTCCATGACAACTGGAGTAGTTATTTGACTTTTAGAAATATATTTTCATTCGTAAGAATAAGTTGATTTATCAAACTTCGACAAAATACATGTTATTATGTGAAATATAAAAGTTCGAAACAAATTTGTATGAAATTCATTCATCATGGCCGCCGATCTACCGTCAGAATTCGACGTAGTTGTATTAGGGACGGGTATGTAGTATTATCTAAATTTCGTGTCTAAAGGACAATAATGGATTAATGAAAATCGTTTTGAGTTCCTTTTCGCTCCATATTTCTGTTCAAGAACGTCTATTTTGGTAAAATAAAAGGGTTTGTAATGAGTTTTCGCGAATGGTTAAAAATATTCCTGAGTCAGACTCAGAGCTCTAATTGAGAGGCGTTTTTCAAAAAAGTATTTAATAGACCCAACCCAAATGTTGTGGTACTGAATAGAATTGTCTCATGAAGTGCAGTGTTTAATTGCTCCAAGATAGGGAGATATCTTTAGTTCTTATTTAGATATCTTATAACTTTGTAATGAACATAGAAGAGATCATTCAACATTTTAGGATATCCCTATTCAAAGACCTAATAACACATTAGTCTTTGCCCTATTGGAAGCTCTCTATGGCACCTCTTTATTGTGCAAAAGTATGATTGCGGCAAATTTAAATTCATTAAATCAAAATTAAATGTCCTTTACTGAACTTTCATGACTAGCCTCACTAATTAATCGTAATAATTTCCATGTAAAAAGAGTAAGTTGTCCATGAGCTCTACATAAACTCATAGTTCTTTGCTTCTTATATTTCTACACTAGGTATGCCTGAAAGCATAGTGGCTGCCGCATGCTCTCGAATAGGACAAGCTGTACTGCATCTTGACAGGTTTGATTTGTCATTATTTCTTTGCTTTCAAAGTTTCATTATTTAATTAAATGTTTTGTCAATTATGGAAAATGATATATCTTAACATCATATATTTTTGTATATATGTAATATATGTATAATATGAGTATAGGTGTTACCTATTTTGAGTAAACATTTAATATGAGTATAGGTGCTACCTATTTCGGGTAAACATTTTTTATATGTTGTGATTGGTGAATAATTCCCCGCGAACTGCAGTTAGCCCCTTGCTTGCAGCACGATCAGTTATTTACGTCAATTACGAGTCCTACCGACTTAAGCAAAGAAAAAAAAAATCATCATCAGGTTAAGCTTATATTTAACTTTAAAATATAGCCAAGATTTTACATCCATGAAAATATGATGACAGGTACAACAAATAATCAACTTGCCCTTCATAAAGTACTTCAAATAAAACGATTCCATAATTCACGGAACTACATTTGTGAAAAGCCAAACTAACGTTTCCTATAATTTCTGTCGTTTTCCTTTTGGTTCATTTAGTTTAAACTTATTTATTTTACTTCGATTGTGAAACAAAAAAACAAAAAAATCCAAAAGTCAGGACCCGCTCATCACGGGACTCAAACCAGGGACCTTTGATACAAGAGGCCGACGCTCTACCTCTGCACCACTAATAGAATGACGTTATATTATGACGTCATATTACAGGAATTTGGATTTATAACTTCTGGAAAGTCAAAGGTCAAAAAACCCTTACAAGTTGTTATTTGAACTCGTTTTAGAAATAGACGACGAGTGTTATTAAACGGAAATTATCACACAAAAAATTACTTGTGCTCGTTCCTTTATTGAGTACGTATTATCATATATTATTTAATCATTTTCTCTAGAAGTTTTTTTTGTTTCGATATTTTCTTTTCATCCAATCAAAACGTAGCACTAGCAGAATCGTGACTGCATCGAAAAATCCATTCTGGACACAATTTTTGGAAAGACGGTATAGCAAAATTTTGCAAAGTTCATACACATTACCTATTGACGGGAAACATCGCCGGCTTCGCCGATTTGTTTACCTGTATTAAATTTTGTAATTGGTAAATCATCCTCCGTGATCTGCAGCTAGCCCCTTGCTTGCAGCAGTATCAGTGCTTTGATTATAAGTTATTTATGAGTCCTTCTTTCCTAAGCAAGTCAAGCTATCCTTTCTTATCTTTTCTGTCGTTTTCCTTTTGGGTATTCATTCATCATTTGCAATGATAATACAATGATGTCGCCATTTTAAAAATTTGGATTTGTAACCTTATCAGTTTTATTTGAACTTTATATTAAAAATAAAAGACGAATGTAATTTCCACATATTAGATAACATGTTTTCATTCTTTTATCAATTACTTTTTAGCAAAAAACTTTCAAGTTGTGTCTTTATAACTTTTCTATTCTTTTCTTTAAATGTTTGAATTTTGAAGCGTTGAGAAAAATGAATTTGACTGGTCTAACCATTTCCCTCATATTGTGATAGAAAAAATCCACCGCAGACAACCTTTAAATCAATCAAGGTAAGACTATAAATTGAGTGTAGTAAAATCTGTACTGATGAATATTAGAATTATTGAAAAGAATTGAGAAAATTGTTGCAAAAAGAGAAATTGACCATGAATAGCAATTTCTCCTTTTGGCACAATTTTTTTTCAAAGGTGGTCTGCAGTCAAAATGTGTTTGAATGTAAGAAAGGGTTAACCTTATCTATAGATCTCTCCTCTCTTTTCTAGAAATGAATATTACAGTGGTGACTGGGCCTCTTTCAATCTACAAGGTATTGAAGACTGGGCAAAACAATTCCAGGTAATTTGGAAAACTTATTGATATATTAACCCTTTCCCTCATACAACAATTCTGCAGCAGACAACTTTGAACGTGTTTTGTCAAAACATAGAAAATTTTCATAATTGAATGGATAACCTATGACAAAAAGTGGAAAATATTGTGGCAAAAGGAGAAATTGCACCTTTTGTGCAATTTCTTCTTTTGTCACTATGTTTTCAAAAAGCCGTCTGCTGCAGAGGCATCAGAAAGCGCCTTTATCAGGGAAAGGGTTAAGGTAACATTAAAATGTAATTTCTCTTCCTTTTACTCTGTTTATTTTGCTGGGCTAACAGTAGTTGGAAAAGTAGCCAGTTGTCTTGAGTGTCTGAAATCACATCGGCTGGTGAAGTTTCCGTCGTGATATAACTAAAATTGTTCAAGGAAAATTATTCTGGCAGAACTATTTACCATGGCAACCTAAAGGATTTCTTTAACCCTTTCCCTCATATAGACGCTTTCTGACGCCTCTGCAGCAGACGGCTATTTGAAAACATAGTGACAAAAGAAGAAATTGCACAAAACGTGCAATTTCTCCTTTTGTCACAATGTTTTCCACTTTTAGTCATAGGTTATCCATTCAATTACAGAGATTTTCTATTTATTGACAAAATATGTTCAGTCGTCTGCTGCAGAATTGTCGTATGAGGGAAAGGGTTAAAGGAAAATGATTCCATGCAGAACTATATAGTTACCATGGCAACCTAAAGGATTTTCTTTAAAAAACTTTGAAAATATTCTTGTCTGAAATAGAAAGGCATAGAGCTTAGTTACTTGGTGTATAGCATTGTCTATCGGTCCGCTACCAAGATTGTACACATTATGTGTCTTGGGTCAAAATTGGTCCTTACCCCGGTGTCAACTGTTTTACATAGACATATAGGGAAACTTTTAAAATCTGCTTGTCTGAAACCAAAATGCTGAGTGCTGAGATATTTGGTATGTAGTATGTCCAGTGGTCCTCTTCGAAGATTGTTCAAATTATGCCCCAGTCAAAATTAGCCCTTCCCCTGGGTTAACCTGTTTTACATTGAGAGATATAGGAATAACTTGAAAATCTTCTTATCTTAAACCCTTATCAAATATCTCATCTCATATTAATTTGACAAAGACAGCTAATATAGGTTGGGTTATTTCACCTTGTGGCAAGTGGAGCTATAATTGACATTGTGCCTCTTGTATAAGCTTACCTGACCGCATTACATATAGCATATTGCATTACTCAAGTGAGAGATCCAGGGCCTTCATGGCCTTCTTGTTTTTGGCCGGATTGCTCTAGCAATTCCGGTCTATAGATTGGCGATGTCCGTCTCTCTGTCTGTCAACATTTTGGTTAAAGTTTCAGGTTGAGGCAAAATCTCAGCACTGGAAAAGGTTACAAACTTGAAACTTTGCCTGAAGGTAACCAGTAACAAGTTCTATTGATTTCTATGGTTACTTTGACCGGTCTATAGATTGGCGAAGTCCGTCTGTCTGTCTGTCCGTCAACATTTTGGTTAAAGTTTCAGGTTGAGGCAAAATCTCAGCACTGGAAAGGGTTACAAACTTGAAACTTTGCCTGAAGGTAACAAGTAGTAACAAGTTCTATTGATTTTTATGGTTACTTTGACCTGTCTATAGATTGGTGATGTCTGTCTGTCTGTCTGTCAACATTTTGGTTAAAGTAATTTAAGTTTCAGGTTGAGGTAAATTCTCAGCACTGGAAAGGGTTACAAACTTGAAACTTTGCCTGAAGGTAACCAGTAATAAGTTCTATTGATTTCTATGGTTACTTTGACCTTGACCTTGGTTTTTTGATTTTCAAGGTCAAATTGCCGACAATCCGGCCTTACCGTTGTTTAAACACTTTTCAAAGTGCAGATATAATTTGTCTCATTTGCAAAAGATGTGGCTAAAGGAGAAATTGCTTTTATTGACATGTTATCAATATTCGTTTTTTCAATTATTGAAATTTTCCATATTTTTGTCAGATTTGTGATATGATGTTAAAAAGGTGTAAACATATTATTTTCACTCCTTAGTGATAATTCTGTAAGTTGATGTGAACTTTTTAGAGTTGTCTGCTTTGGAAATTTTGGACCAAAAAATGTAGATTCTTAAGTATTATTTGAACTTTTGTAGCCAGGGTAGAGCGACTTTTGGGAAAGGGAGATATTACTCATTCGGAGCAATGACTCATTTTATCTCACAGTGACATATTGACTTCTGTTCTTATCTCTAATTCTTGCTTTCAATTTATCTATATATATATTATTTTCTATTTTCTTCCAGGCATCTGGCGAAGCACAAGCGATCCAGAGACCAAATGTTGATGAAAATGGGTTTCTCGAAGCAGATGAATCCCTAATACAACTCTCTCTAGTCAGCAACAGCTATACAAATGTAAACCTGAACTATTATGTAGAGTGAGTTTAAGTTACATGTTTATTACCCTTTCCCCCATACAGAACAAGTGCAGTAGACAATAAACAATTTGGTTAAAAATCATTTATAGACATTCTCTGTAAATATATGAGTATAATAGTTAAATGGAGTTAAAAGCCATGTGAGCAATTTCACCTTTTGCCACAATCTTTTCAAAAGTTGTCTGCCTGTTTGACAGAATGGTTTAAGTCATCAAACAGGACAAATACTATTGCTTTTGAAAGTATAATTGGAAAATAAAAGGAGAAATTTTATCAGAGTAATTGGTGCTAGTAAAATGTAAATGTCAGAAATCTTCAAAAATCTTCAAAAAATATCCTCGAAAAGTTCTCCAATTTTATTTTAAGCCTTTTCCCAACTGCAATCACACTTTGAAGCATATTCAGCAGATGGCTTTGGAAAACATTGTGGCAATAAGAGAAATTGCTCTTAATGATACATTTGTAGTTGAAGAACAATATCTTCAACACTTTTCTAAAATTAAACTATCATTATTGAAATTTCCTATATAAATATAAGCCTCAAATTTAAATAGCCATTTTCTCCTGATATGTAAAAGGTTTATAAAATTGGAAAACTTAATTTAACTTTATAAAGTTTGATTGAATTAGCCTTTTGAATTTTAAGGGAAGGTGAAGAGATTGTAGAACCAAATCATTTAAAACCTAAACAACCTGACCAAACAGAAGTGGTGAATGAAGTAATTGTGTCAGCCGTCGGTGTGACAGACATCAAAACTGAATCAGCAGACATACACCCTGAACCCACAGAGCAAACATTATCAGAGGGAGTTAAAAATATAGAAATAACTGATGAAATCCCGGAAAACAAAAACACTCAATCTGTTGAAAGTGATGCAACAAAGACAGATGAAATCGCAGAGAACAAAAACATTCAATCTGTTGAAAGTGGTGAATTAAAGTCAGAAGGTGATAACAGTCAGAATGATGATAACAATAAAAGCTGTGATGATAAGAAGATTGATAGTGTGAGTGGAGTAGATAATTCAACACAAGATGATGAAGCAAAGTTAAAGATGGCAGAGACACTGGCAAATTCCACGAAATGGACTGTTAACAGGCTGAAAGCAGAATGGAGAAAGTTTAACTTGGATCTTTCCCCAAAGGTATTTAGATACTCAAACCAACTTAAAGAATAATTGATTATATAGATTTTATTTATTAACTCTTTCCCACATACAACAAGGCAAAATATGAAATGGGTTTTTATGGGCAGTTTCATCTTTCACCATGATGTTTTCAAAAGTTGTCTGCTGCAGATACATCAGAATGCATCTGCAAGACTTGGGAAAAGCTTAATGGTTTATTCTATGAGACGTTTCACTCATCATTTCAAAAACAGCTTTGTATTTAAACCATTTCCACATACAAGCAGATGAATGTCTTTGAGACCATGAAGGCAAACAAATGTATATTTTTTATAAACTAAAGTATACATAATTATTTGATAGGGTTAAAAACATTGTGACAAAATGAGAAATTGCTCATCATGAACAATTTCTATTTTTATCAATAGTTGTTTTTAAAACTAGTCTTGTCTGCTGCAGATGCATTAATGATAAACATGAATATAAAACACAATCTGAATGATGCTAATGCATCGTAAATAAAAAGTTTACTAAATAGAATCAACTTTAAATTAGCATGTAGAACACAGTTGTCATTGTTTGAATATGTTTCAGGAAAAATATTGAATTATCTGTTTAAATTTAGAAATGAAGTGAAAACATTGGGCAAAGGGAGAAATTGCTCATAATGAATAATTTCTTCTTTTGTCACAACATTTCCAAAATTCCTCAGCTGGATATACATGTCATTCAAAATGAATTTGCATGACAGTGTGGAAATGATAAAGTTTCATGTTTGTTTATATTTAACTTTAATAGGTAATTTACTCTGGTGGAGACATGGTAGAACTATTGATCTCATCCGATATTGCAAAATACTGTGAATTCAAGACTGTTACCAGAATGCTTACATTGTTAAATGGAGAACTCGAAAAGGTAAGAATATCTCTTTGGCGAGTTTGCCTCATTCTTAAACCCTTTAATTGATAAATGTTTAGACATCTTTGGCTCATCTGCTTGAGACAATTTTGAAAACATTAATTGAAAAGAAGATGTTGCTCTATTAGCAATTTCCCCTTTTCCTGATGTGTTTTGAAATATACTTCCAACTATTCAAATGTAGCTTTTATTTCCTCAAAAGTTTTATCAAACCAGAGATTTTTTTTTAAAACTTTATGTCATTTAAATTGTTCACACATAATTACATATCTTTAAAAGATGACTTTGAAACCTCTACAGCCAAAGATTTTGAAAACAGACCCTTGTACTGTCTGATCTAGATCTTTTCTGTTGGCCATCTTCCCATTCAAATATTTTGGAAATGTCTGGATAACAATTTATAAAATTATTTACACGCTTAACAAGTATGCAATTTGATTTTGTATAACCATAATGGCATTGATTTAAAAAATAAATATCTGAGAGTTGGTTTTCTTGTGATGTAGACCACATGGCAATCATGATTGTTTATTTTGCTTTAACCCTTATACCATATACAAGCGTTCTGATGCCTCTGCAGCAGGCGTCTTGTGAAATCATTGTGACAAAAGATGAAATTGCTCATGATGAGCAATTTCTCCTTTTGCCACAATGATTTCGTCTCTATTCAATTATCATACTATAGAAATATTCTATAATTTGGACTTGATCATTTCAAAGTCATCATGCTGCAGACTTATTGTATGTGGGACACTTTACTCTGAAATAATATTTTATAAAAAAATTAAATTTAAAATATCTAAAGTTGTATTTTGTACAAATTGTATTCATTTCATTTATCAAAAGGACAGTTTGTCAATGAATTATGAACGCAAAGTATTTTTAATTTTCTTTTTTCACACACTTCTCTGTCTGTCCTGCCTGTGGTTTCTTTCATAATTGTTCATTAATAGTGTAATGGCTTTTAGTTTAATCTTTCCCTAATGCATTTGAAGCCACTGCATCAAACAACTTTAAATATCATTGTTGAACAAAAGTTAAATTGCTTGTTTTGAAAAAATCATATGAGGGAAAATTGTTGATAATTCACATTTCTTCCAGGTTCTATGTTCTAGAAGTGATGTCTTCAGTAGTAAAAAAGTGTCAATGATTGAAAAAAGAATGCTGATGAAGTTTCTACAGTTTTGTGCAGACTATGAAAACAAGGCTGAGGAAATAGGGGGTAAATGTGACATACTTTTATTATCGTTTAAACTTTTTATTAAAGGATTATCTGATAAGAGATACTATCAAATTGCTGTTAAAAGAATCAAATAAATAATCAACAAAATAATTTTGAAAATGAGTCCTGCTCACAGCTATTACAGTGAATTGGCCTTTGCAAGGTACATTTTCTAGCAAAGTGTAATGCTTCTGTTATGTAACTTAAACAGTAATACCATACAAGCTGAAAACGGTGTAAACCCCAACAACAATAACAAATGAAATAAACATGAGAAATTGCTCCTTTATATGCAATGTGTTCAAGTATCATTTGCTGCTATTGCCATGATAGACTTTTAAGAAGTAAATAAAAAGATAAATAAATAGTAATGTGGCAACAATGATTATGTGTATTCATGTGTACATTAATTTTGTGTGTTCATGTGGTACATTAATTTTGTGTATTCATGTGGTATATTAATTTTGTGTATTCATGTGGTACATTAATTTTGTGTATTCATGTTGTACATTAATTTTGTGTATTCGTGTGGTACATTAATTTTGTGTATTCATGTGGTACATTTATGTATTCATGTAGTATATTTGTGTATTCATGTAGTATATGTGTGTATTCATGTAATTCATTTAGAGTGTGTTCTTAGGAACAGTAAACCTATATATACCTTTACCTTATTGTTTGACAGATTATAAGGATGAAATTGCCTGTACAATAGGATTGCAAATTGGTTTTAAGCAAAGGCTTCCAGGATGCTTATTAAACTTACTTGCCAACAGTTCCTGATCCTGATCAGACTGCTTTGAGGGTCATGCTGATTTCTCTCGAAATCCTGAAGTCGGTTTATGTATAACATGTGACCATTCTAAGGGTTGTTTCTTATATTTTTGTGAAGAAATTGGCCAATGTTTATTTTCTTTATCCCGTTTTGTACAGAGTTCCTGCACAGACCTTTCCCAGAGTTTTTGGCTCATAAAAAGCTGACAGCAAATGTCACTCATTACATACAACATTCCATTGCCATGGCAACAAATTCCACAACAACTGAACAGGTATGTTATTGGTTGATTGAATGTTTGCAGTTTAACCCATCCCCACATACAGCAATCTGCATAATGTCATTATGAGCAATATCTCCATTTGTCACAATGTTTTCAAAACTTTGAATAATTATATCATCGTGTATTGAGTTTTTACCGTATTTTTGCCTTGATGTTGTCTGCTGCAGATCAGCACTATGTGGTAAAGGATTAAAATCTTTTGAACTGATTGCAGCTGTATTATGGCTGCCAGTCCACCTACCCATATGTTTCTTCAATGAGTAGGACAGTCACAGCATTCTTTTCTTCATAGCTATGCAGTAGAGTAATTGAAATCAACTATAATTGGTGATGACCCCTAACCTGATATCATATTTTCAACTGGTTTGAAAACATACAAGAATTTTTAGCTCACCTATGCACGAAGTGCAAGGTGAGCTATTGTGATCACATTTTGTCCGGCGTCCGTCCGTCGTGCGTCGTCAACATTTCAGCTTGTTAACACTCTACAGGCTACATTTTTCATCCAATCTTCATGAAAGTGTATCAGAACATTTATCTCCATCAAATCTTGGACAAGTTCGAAACTGGGCCATATGAGGTCAAAAACGAGATCACTAGGTCAAATTGAAGCGAAATCTTGTTAACACTCTGGAGGCCACATTTTCAACTTGAGCATGTTGAACCTTTATCAGAATGTTTGTCTTGATGATATGTAGGTCAAGTTCGAACATGGGTCATGTCGGGTCAAAAAGTAGGTCACTAGGTCAAATTGAAGGAAAATCTTGTTAACACTCCAGAGGCCGCAGTTTTTGCTTCAGCAGTTTGAAATTGTGTCAGAATGTTTGTCTTAAAAATATTAAAATAGGTCATTAGGCCATTTTGAAGGGTAATCTTGTTAACACTGTAGAGGCCACATTTTTAACGTGAGCATGTTGAAATTTTGTCAGAATGTTTTTCTTAAAGATATCTAGGTCAAGTTTAAATATGGGTCATATTGGGTCAGAAACTAGGTCACTAGGCTAAATTTAGGCAAAATCTTGTTAACTCTGTAGAAGCCGCATGTTTTGCTTCAGCAGCTTGAAATTTGGTCAGAATGTTTGTCTAAATGATATCTAGGCCAAGTTCGAATATGGGTCATGCCGGGTTACAAACTAGGTCACTAGGCCAAATTGTAGGGTAATCTTGTTAACACTCTTCATACTGCATTTTTAACTTGAGCATGATGAAACTTTATCAGAATGTTTTTCTTGATGATATGTAAGTCAAGTTCGATCAAGGGTCATGTTGGGTCAAAAAATAGGTCACTAGGTCAAATTGAAGGAAAATCTTGTTAACACTCTAGAGGCCACATTGTTTGCTTCAGAAGTTTGAAATGTTGTCAGAATGTTTGTCTTAAAGATATCTAGGTCATTTACGAATATGGGTCATATTGGGTCAGAAACTAGGTCACTAGGACAAATTGAAGGAACATCTTGTTAACTCTGTAGAAAACGCATTTTTGCTACAGCAGCTTGACATTTAATGAGAATGTTTATCTAAATGATATCTAAGCCAGATTCGAATATGGATCATGTAGGGTCAACTAGGTCAAATTGAAGTAAAATCTTGTTAACACTTTGGATGCCGCATTTTTTGCTTCAGCAACTTGAAATTTGGTCAGAATGTTTGTCTGAATTATATCTAGGTCAAGTTCGAATATGGGTCATATTTGGTCAGAAACAAGGTCAATAAAGGAAAATATTGTTCAAACTCCGGAGGCCGCATTTTTACTTTGAGCAAGTTGAAAATTTGTCACAAGGTTGTCTTGATGATATCTAGTCCATGTTGGAATAAGGGTCATATCAGGTAAAAAAATATAGATCACTAGGCCAAATGAAGGAAAATCTTGTTAACACTGTGGAGGTTGCATTCAGAATAATTGTCTTGCTGTGTTTTGCATTGCAGTACATTGTATAATTAAGGTGAGCGATCCAGGGCCATCATGGCCCTCTTGTTTTATACTATTGAGTAGATCTAATAGAATTTTCCAAATTGAAAATATTTGACAAAAAGAGATAATCTTTAACCCTTTCCCACATATTATATACACTTTCAGATGACTTTTAAAAACATTGTGACAAAAGGAGAAATTGATCATCATGAGCAATTTTTAGCTCTACTGGCCAAAGGCCAGAAGGGCTTATGTCGTGGCGATTTGTCCGTCGTGCGTGCGTGTGTGCGTCCGTCCGTAAACAATTTCTTGTTAACACGATACAGTTGATTCTTCGAAAACCAGCCAGATCCGCCCATGCATGACTGGATTATGGCCCTTGAAATGGTCAAAATTGCTATAAAAGAGCTTGTTAACATGATACAGTCTTCACTTTTGATTGTATCTCAACCAAACTTATACAGTAGTTAGATATTCATGAGAGCTCGGTTCCTTTTGAAAACTAGCCAGATCCGCCCATGAATGACTGGATTATGGCCCTTGAAATGGTCAAAATTGCTATAAAAGAGCTTGTTAACACGATACAGTCTTCACTTTTGATTGTATCTCAACCAAACTTATACAGTAGTTAGATATCCATGAGAGCTCGGTTCCTTTCGAAAACCAGCCAGATCCGCCCATGCATGACTGGATTATGGCCCTTGAAATGGTCAAAATTGCTATAAAAGAGCTTGTTAACACGATACAGTCTTCACTTTTGATTGTATCTCAACCAAACGTATACAGTAGTTAGATATCTATGAGAGCTCGGTTCCTTTCGAAAACCAGCCAGATCCGCCCGTGCATGACTGGATTATGGCCCTTGAAATGGTCAAAATTGCTATAAAAGAGCTTGTTAACACGATTCAGTCTTCACTTTTGATTGTATCTCAACCAAACGTATACAGTAGTTAGATATCCATGAGAGCTTGGTTCCTTTCGAAAACCAGCCAGATCCGCCCATGCAAGACTGGATTATGGCCCTTGAAATTGTCCAAATTGCTATAATTGAGCATGTGAACTTAATAGAGGCTCCATTTACTATCTGATCTTCACCAAACTTAGATAGTAGTTAAATACTGATTAGAGCTTGGTTCCTTTTGAAAACCAGCCAGATCCGCCAATGCAAGACTGGATTATGGCCCATGAAATTGTAAAAATTGATATAATACAGCTTGTGAAAACAAAAGAGCCTCCATTTACTATCCGATCTTCACCATACATACAGTCATGCTCTGGATTGAAAATGACCAAAGAACCATACCAGTAGAGCATAGGCCCTCATGGGCCTCTTGTTCATTTTGTCACATTGTTTCAACTTTATTCAACGGTTATACCTTCATTTATAGAGGGGGTTTTACATTTTTGTCACAATAGTTTCAAATCGTCTGCTGTAGATTTGTTGTATGTGGAAAAGGGTTAAAAAGAAAGTATACTTTTAAAATTGATTGAAAACATAATGGAAAATGAACAATTCAATCATTGTGAATCATTTCCTACAATGTTTTCAAATATTGTCTACTGCAAAGGTTTAAAAAAATCAGTACCAGGGAAAGGGTGAAAAGACGTTCAATAGAATAGTGTCTATAAAAGCAATCTGCTGCTGAGAATCTGCCAGAGATACGTAAAGCTGTATGAATCGGTAAATCAGTGATGTTTTGATATTCTCAGGGACTGAAACAGATGAAGAAATTTATAAAATCGATTGGTCGCTATGGTAACACTGCATTTCTATGGTCACTTTATGGAAGCGGAGAATTGCCACAAAGTTTTTGCAGGTAAATTGGGATCATAGAACTCGAATATACTTTTGTAATTGCTTACAATTTGACTCTTACCCTGCTGAATTTCTGCAACTGTTATCATCACCGCTTGTTCATGTCAAGTTCTTAACCCTTTCCCTCATTCGACAATTCTGCAGCACACGACTTTGAACATATTATGGCAAAAAATAGATAATCTCTTAAATTGAATGAAAACATTGTGGCAAAAAGGAGAAATAGCTCGTTTTGAGCAACTTCTTTTGTCACTATGTTTTCAAAAAGTTGTCTGCTGCAGAGTCATCGGAAAGCGTCTTTATGAGGGCAAGGGTTAAATTATTATGGACTAGTGTTTACTATAAAATAAAAAAGTAAAAAATTATCTTAGTAACTTGAGTTCTATTTTATTTAGAATTAATTTGGTATCAAATGAGAAAGAGTTAGGCGCGTGTGTATCGTCCTGTTTCCGCTCTATCGCTGTGATAGGACATGCACAATTTTTTATCCCATTCACCATCATGTAATGCCAAACTGAAGATGTCATTTGACCCTTGTTTGCCTGACTTAGCTAATTTTGTATTAACAATTTCCAACACAAAACTATTTTCATCAATTGATTAAAAAAAAACATCATGGTTGAAATTTGTCTTATTTATCTTAATAAATGTGTATGCATATGGGATTTACAGTAAAACAAAGATATATTCTTCATAATTATTATTTTATTTTACGTTTCAGAATGTGTGCAGTGTTTGGTGGCCTGTATTGTTTAAGAATGTCCGCATCATCCATGATTGTAAATAAAGAAAACAAGTAAGAATTGTTGCATCATATTGCATCCACACAATCTCACCAAAGCCTTTATTTACTTTCTAGGTCTTTAATTTGGTTTTAGATGTATCTTTTGACACAAATTGATTGATTGGGGTTTAACGCCGTTTTCAACAATTTTTCAGTCATATCATGGTGACCAGTTCACCTGCTCATGTGTTTCCTGGTTTTCCCACACCAGTACAGCACACAACATACTTTTGAAGCAACTTGCTGCTTTTCCACATAGATTGTTAAACAGCCCATTGGTGAAAGATGTATGAAGCATGTCACAGTGACTTTTGTAAAACGTCGGAAAGAATGTTGTCCGAGCTGGGATTCTAACTCACACACCTGGATTGACAGCCCATGTGGCTACCGACTGAGCTACTGGGGCTCGGCTCTGTTGACACAAAACTTAACTTCTAGTTAAATCTTTTGACAAAAAACTTAACTAGAAGTGTAGCATGCTAGTTTTACGCCAATTTATTTTTATATGATACTTTTACGGAGTGTTAATAAGACCACAAATTGCAAGATGAAACGGTTTCATATATAAACCTCAGGTCAGTATTTTAGTGATGAGATGATAATCAAATCATGATATTTTCATTAGTATAAAGAGAAAGAAACACGTAGACTGGACACAAATGATTCCATCTGATTTGTAAATATGAACCATGCTGCAGGAAAACTAAAGTTTTTGTGACATGTGTAGATGAAGGTCAGCATATCCAAAACACATAACAGACATATCTTCGTTATTTAATATATATGCAAAATGTCTGATAGAAGATTCTAAAATCTTCTGTGACTTAAAAGTGAACAGTCAAGAACACAGCTGAGCAGGTTGTTCTGGATCTACAATGGTCTTATGCATGCTTAAGTTTAGCGGGACAAAATTATTTACTATTTTTATTTACAGGTGTACAGGTATTGTTACAACTGAAGGACAGAAAATTAGTTGCAAGTAAGCCTTTTAACCACCCCTTTCCCACAAACAACAAATCTGCAGCAGAAAACATCTTAGCTTAATTGAAAACACTTGCAAAAGGAGAAATTTCTCATTAAGAGCAATTTCTTCTTTTGCCACAATGGTTTCAAAAGTGGTCTCCTTTCTCCGTCAGAAAGCATCTATATGTGTTAAAGGGTTAACCCATTCCACTGTTCAGATATTTGAAATATGTGCAGCAGACGACTTATAAAAATTAATTTTAAAAGAACTAATCTAAATAGTTGCTATAAAAGAATTTTATGTGGGGCGTGATCTGGATCCAAACTGTTTTCATAGGTCATCATAAACGTTTGATGAAACAGTTAATAATTATAATCTCTGTGGATCTAAAACAAATAATAAAAATATTACAAACACAAAATACTGTAAGGTTGATATGATGGCCACGACCTCTTTTCAACCTATGTACGTGGCTAATAAAATTATAAAGTTATTAAAAAAAAGTAAAAAGGATTTCTAGTACCTTAAATGTCATTATGACTGATGCATGGATGTTTGGTAGATAAAGTAACTCAAAAAGTTTTAAATGGAGCATAAAACACTATAATAATAATAATAATAATGATTACATTTGTGACCCTTGGATGGTTGTGAAACAGACCGAAAGTTTTTGTTAATAATGATAGGTCTTCTGTCTTGCCATAATTTAGACCCTATTCAGGATTCGCATTTGACATTTTTTGAGGTCAAGGAAAGCTTTCATAGTAACTTTAAACTGTCCGTTGTCCATATGTATGTTCATCCTTTCACATATTTCATAACAGATCATCTGAAACCCGAATGTACTTTTGGTTCTCCTTTTTGAATACAGATAAATGATAAATTGTATGAAGACATTTGATTGCAATGGCAACCAAACGTTTTAATTTTACTTGATTCAATTGTTTTTCAGGTGGTTAATTATGGAAAACAGCTATGCTCCTGCTAATTTCATCAATCAAGCAACTGCCAGGTAATAGTCTTACAATATTTTGGCTTAGACACAGAAGATTAGGATTTAAAATATTTGTGAGCAGAGTAGATCAAGACCAGTCTGTGCACACATTGTCTGATCAGGATCTGCAATTTATGTCATCAAGTCAAATAACATTTTACCATTAATTGATAACATATGAAATTGACTTGAGCTATATAATAATCATTACCTGATATGCTGTAATGTCAAACAAGCACACACCCTCATACTGAGGAAGAGATCCGTTCTATTTCAGAAATATATTTATGAACCTTAGATACTTCCAAAATGATAGTTTAAGATGAAATTTTGGTTAATTGTTTGCTAAATCGCAAAATGATTGTTACTGTATATAATTTAAATATATCAGTTACAACTGTTTAATGTTGAGCCAATGAACTGCTTTCCTGAGGAGTAGATGATATTGAAATATATGGGAGAAAACATCATTGGAACAGAGAAATTGCTCTATTTTAGGTTACAGGTTTTTTGGGGGGTGTTTCGGAAATATGACCTTTACTCTTGGAATTGGGATTTGTTGCGTCTTTTTGGCAAAATTAGGAATTTTTTCATTAATAATGATGAAGGGATACTATAGTACAGGGACCACGGATATAAAAACCTGTATTGTAAGTATCTGTAAATAAACGCTTGCATGTAAGGAAAATAACTATTCTGTTAATATTTTCTTCTTTGTTTCTTTTTTTTTTTCTCTCAACATTTTGGGAAAATCTGATTGGGAATTTTTATTGAATTTTTTTTTTGGAAAAAACATACGTTTTGCCATTAGGAACATATAAACCGAATATCAGCTATAAAGACTTCAAAAAAAAATAACCCTGGCATATATTTTTTGTTTAAAGGATATCAAGAGCAATCATTATGACAGACAAACCTTTGCTTGATTCTGATCAACAAGAGGTAGGCTTTTTACAATTAACCCTTCCCACAGATAACAATTACTTTTACCTCCATGTTGCAGAGTACTTTGAAATTGATACTCGAGTAAGTTTGAGTACAAGAACAACGAGTAGCTCATCACTGGTGTTGTCAACTCTCTTCAATGGTTTAAGAAACATTTCATATTTTTGATGTGTTGTATGTACATTGGAAAGGGTTACAAGTTTCCATGATGCAGGTGACTGTTGACTCATCTGCAGCAAACAACTCGGGAAAACATTGTGGAAATTGAAGGTCTTGCTCATGATAAGCATTTTCTCCTGATCCCACAATGTTTTCATTTCTGTATTAACCCTTTCCCACCTGCAGATGCAGACTTTTGAAAACCTTGTGGCCAAAGGTGAAATTGCTCATGATGAGCAGTTTCTCCAGTGGCCACAATGTTTTCATCTTTATTTAACAATTAAGCTATCTTTTATGGAGATTTTTCAGGTTTTTGTCATTTAGTTTTCAAAGTCCTCTGCTGCAGATTTGTTGTATGTGAGAAAGGGCTAAATTTATATTTCAAATTCAAAGGAGAAAACTGTTGAATTATTATATTGGGTGAATGCTTCATTGTTTTGTCAATACAAAGATAACTAACTTTCTAAATGAAAGAATAATCATTGAATAAAGTTGAAAACATTTTGGCAAAAGAAGAATTTTTTTATTATGAGCAATTTTTCCCCTTTACTACAATGATTTTAAAAGTCGTCTGCTGTAGAGGCAATATAATGTGTCTGTATGTGGAAAAGGGTTAAAGAGGTATAGTAATCGCATCAAAGCAGTTATGCCCTTCGACTTGCATAAGTACAACATACTACATACGTACCCTTTCCCACATGCAGAAAACTTTTGAAAACATTGTAGCAAATTGTGCATCTTTTACGTTTTCAGTTGTCTTTGATGTCTTTACCTTGTCCCGATGATGCTGACAGACCAATTGTTGTACTAGAGTTACCTCCTTCTAGTCAGGCTTGTGCCAAAAATACTTGTAAGTAACACACTCATGTGCTTTTTTTTTTACAGATATTTTTGTTATATTCCTTTACAAATATTTTCCATATTTTCCTTTACAGACATTTTCCATATTTTCCTTTAAAAGTATATTTCCATACTTTCCGTATTTTTCCTTTTATAGATGTTTTCCATATTTTTTCTTTATTAATGATAGTTATTTTCCACATTTTCTTTACAGTTTTTTTCCATAATATCCTTTACAGATATTTTCGTTATTTTTTCTTTAACCCTTTCCCACATACACAAATCTCGAGCAGAAGACTGAATAAATATTCCCAAAAATGTGAAAAATCTCTATAAATAATAGTATAATAATTGAATAAAATTGGAAACACTGTGGCAAAAGGAAAATGAGCCCTTTTGTCACAGTGTTTTCAAAATTCGTCTGCTGCAGAGGCATCAGAAAGCATCTATAGGTGGGAAAAGGTTAATATATATTTTCCATATTATCAATTTAATAGATATTTTCAACATTATCAATTTAATAGATATTTTCAACATCATCAATTTAATAGATATTTTCAACATTATCAATTTAATAGATATTTTCAACATTATCAATTTAATATATATATATTTTCAACATTATCAATTTAATGGTTATTTTCCACATTTTCCTTTACAGATACTTTCCATTTGACAAGAAAGGGGTCATCAACAGATGTAACACCTGAGGATGACTTGTGTTATGTGGTTAATAAACTCTTTAATCATGGTAAATACTCTCTTATTCGCAGTAGATTCCACCATAAAAAATGCCTAACCTTTTCCCACCCTACAACAAATGTACAGCAGTCGACTTTTGAAAACATCCAGGCAAAAATTTGCTCATTGATAGAAATTTCACCTTTTGTCGCAATGTTTTCGAAAGTGGTATGCTGCTTATTTGTCTGCATTTTGGAAAATATGAAATGTTAATTCTGGTGTAACACTAAATGCATACTTATCAATCCAATTGTACATTTTTAACTTTCAAAATATTTAATGACAAAAATGCTTTGCTGGTAGTTGGAATCCACTGTAAAAGTGAAGAGAGCAATTATTCTAGAACAAGAGGAGTCATGCTATTGATTATAGCATCCTTGAGTAAATTGCTGAATTCAAGGAGATTGTACATACTATTTCATTATATTTAAGTTGATTGGGATTTAACACCTTTTTCAAAAAAAACCAGTCATATCACGTTGTCTAGTTCAACTTCCCATGTCTTTCCTGCCTTTCTCACACAAGTACTCCACAAAACAGTCTTTCCAAGCAAGTGGCTGCTTTTTCACATCATAGGTGGAAGACGAATGACCTATAATGTTGAATTAACTGTTGTCAAAGATAGGAAGTAATGTTAGCCAAGCTGGGATCAAACTCGCAAACCATAGAGTGACAGTTTACATGCCGGCCGTCGGAACTAATATTTATAAGCTGATATACTCTAAAATGTTTTGTCAAAAGCCATTTGCATCAGGTAAATCGAAGGTTAAACCACATGGCTTTGACATTTTGTTTGATATGTACATTGTATTTTGATCCAGGGAGTGAGATATCCGAAGACAGACCAACAATTCTATGGTCCCTTTATTTCTCCCAATGTGATATGTCCAGTGTGAATATGACAGATCAAGTCCCAACTAATGTTATACTGATGTCAGGGCCTGGGCCAGAAATTGATATAGACAGACCAGTTAAAGAGGTAAATTCTCACTTATATTACACTGATGTCAGGGCCTGGACCAGATATCGATATAGACACACCAGTTATAGGTGCTATACACCAGGCATGAAAAAGAACCAAGGGGTCTTTTCGAAGGGTCTTTTCGGAAAGAGGTAGGGTATCAAACCCAGACTCCCTTGTATCTAAGTTGTCTGCTCGCAAAATAGTTAATTCTGTATGGCGAGGGTAAATCAAAACAAAAATTGTCAACACTGCTTGAAAAGTGTAACCCTTTCCCACATACAACCAACAGATCTGTAGCAGACAACTTTGAAAATATCTGGGCTAAAGTATGGAAAATCTCTTTACATGTAAGTTAAATTATTGAATAAAGTTGAAAACCTTGTGGCAAAAGGTGAAATTGCTCACTTATTATGAGCAATATATCCTCATGCCAGCAAAAATCATATTTGGGAAATGGAAAAAAGCCTCCAATTGTTATCATAAAGAGACCAAGACGTATTTCAAAAAAATATTTTGAATGAATTGACAATAAGCACCAACATTCCATATTTATGACACAAAAGAAACGTAGAAATATGTTTTAAACATTAATGTAATATAAGAGTGTCCTCACTTCTCCTTCTACATGTATTCTACAGCTCTGTGAAACATTGATTCCCAGTGCATGATTTATGATATATGGTTTAATTACAGGCCAGGGAAGTGTTTTCCAAGATACTACCTGAAGAAGAGTTTCTACCAAAGGCCCCAAATCCAGACGATATCATTTATGTTGATGATAGTGAAGCACAAGTTGCCAAAGACAATAGTCTATCAGAATTTGAGGACACTGATAATAGTCCATCAGAAACCAGCACAGCAGAGAAACCCGACAATGACACTGAAGTGCAAGTTGCCAAAGACAATAGTCTCTCAGAAGTGAAGGATACAGATAATAGGCAATCAGAAACTGGCACTGAAGTGAAACCCGACATTATTGAAGAATCAGAGTCTGCTGAATGTGCCGCAAAAGGTACAGAAGACAAAACTCAGATTGAAACAGTAGGGATGGACTCAAAAGATAAGGAAACGTAAAACAAATGAAAGAACAGTGAATTCCTTCTGATTGTTATTATATAATAAAGCCTATTTGTAAACAATTAGTTTTTGAACTGTGATCTTCAGAGTTTTTATTACAATTTAATGTACTGGGGCCTCTGATTTTCATGCACCTAGGCATTCAACGAACTGCGCTGCTATGGGGTTAATTAATCTTTGGACATTGCCAAATAGTTAAAAACTTCTCAGTTGACTGCTTATATAAGGTCATGCAAGAGAATGGCAAGTAAAAAATGACGTTAGGAATTTAGGCTGATCCCAAAGTTAGAATGCTATACGATATACAGATTTGTATTCATGCTATTGGATACAAATGCAAAAGTGTTTTGACTGATCGAGTGCTTCATACAAAATCATTTTGCATGAAACCATCGAGCTGTTTCTTGAAAGCCAGATCAAACTGCACAGGTTGATCTCACTCTAGAATTTTCTCATTGAGCATACATTATGCTTTGCATTCCAGGAGTATGGTAATTTTCTATTTAAAAGAGGAGAATTACATGTATGTACTCTATTATTACAGGTTTATGATTAGGTCTTGTACACAAGTCATAAAGCCTTTCTTTCCCACATACAGTTTATCTGCAGCAGATGATGTTTAAAGTACATGAGAATTCTAATTGAAAAGAGTTGAAAACACTGGCAAAATGAGATATTGCTTATTATGAGCTGTTTTATCCTTTTGCTGAATCATCTTTACGTGGGAATGAATAAATCAGTTGTGCCCAAAATAAACTGATTTACTTTGGATGCAACTTATAAATGATTTATATGTTTTGTGGGCCTAAAACCTACAATAATTGAATGGGTAACCTATGACTAAAAGTGGAAAACATTGTGGCAAAAGGAGAAATTGCTCGTTTTGAGCAATTTCTTCTTTTGTCTCTTATGTTTTCAAAAAGCCGTCTGCTGCAGAGGCGTCAGAAAGCGTCTGTATGAGGGAAAGGGTTAACACAATGCTATCTGTCTCACCAGTCCTCCCCAGAGTGCAACACTATGGTAACTGCCTATTGCACATATATTGAGTTGCCATATTGTTGCAGTCTGCTGCAATTCCTCCAAACTGTGATTAAATATGCTAACTCAAATGTTTCATAACCCTTTCCCACATAACAAATCAGAAGCAGATAACTATTGAAGAGAGTTCAAAACATTGTTGCAAAAGATAAATAGTTCATTATGAGCGATTTCTCCTTTTACCGCAATGTTTCAAAAAATTGTCTGCTGCAGATACATAAGAAAGCCTCTATATGTGGGAAATGGTTACGATTTTTTTTTTAAATATCATGTCAAGTAAACATATATATTAATCTGAATGTATCTAGTGTGCAATACCAAGGTTAAATTATTTTATTCATTGCCTTAAATAGTAAGCATCCCATCTTAACAAATATGGTATATTTTTAATGTCATTTCTGTAAATGTCAAATCATTCATAAGCTTTTTTCCGAGTTGTCTGCTTTTGTAAACATCTCGGGAAAAGTATGTTACATTTGAAAAATGATACATGAACACAGTTGACATGAAGTTATCAAAATTGATCTGTCTCAAAGGTATCAAAGGTTATTTGAATGATGAAAGGATTAATTGGGAGAATTTTCCTTTCTTCCGAATTACAATTCATTTAACCCTTTCCCACATACAACAAATCTGCAGCAGACGACTTTGAATGTATTTTGTCAACAAATAGAAATTCTCTTTAATTGAATGGATAACCTGTGACTAAAAGTGGAAAACATTGTGGCAAAAGGAAAAATTGCTCATCTTGAGCAATTTCTTCTTTTGTCACTATGTTTTCAAAAAGCCGTCTGCTGCAGAGGCATCAGAAAGCGTCTATATGAGGGCAAGGGTTAAACTGGGTGCTTAGAATTTAATGCAATGAACCTATCTTATTCTAATTTATTGAAAGACTGTATTTCTGTTAAGAATGAATACAATTCGAATACCATTAAAACTATAAATGCAAAGAATAACATTTCTGTTTTACTTGGAACCCTATCAGCAATATTCACAATTTTAGCTTGACTATTCTGAGAATATGAGAGCTATTCTACTCTGGCGTCGGCGTCCGTGTCACACCTTGGTTAAGGTTTTGCATGCAAGTTCTTATTACACCATTGTTTGGTTACCATATGATGTATTGTATTGAAACTTTCTACAATGCTTCTCCACTATCACTAAGATTACTCTTATCTTGCATATAATGCAAGTTATGACCCTTTTTTGAAATTCTGGTTTGTGTGCAACTACATTAAGAGTCTACATCTACATTACTACTAGATGTATTGGATTTAAACTTTCTACAATGCTTCCTGACTATCACACTATCATCAATCAAGTTAGATAACTCTATCCTGCATTAAATGCAAACAATTATTGCCCTTAGCTCACCCGTGCATGCAGTGCTCAAGGTGAGCTATTGTGATCAAATTTTGTCCGTCGTGCGACCACAACAATTTTGCATCCAATCTTCATGAATTTTTATCAAAACAATTAATCTCCATCAAATCTTGAAATATGAGGTCAAAAACTAGGTCACTAGTTCAAATCGAAGGAAAATCTTGTTAACACTGGGGGTCGCATTTTTAACTTGAGCATGTTGAAACTTTATCAGAAAGATTGTCTTGATGATATGTAGGCCAATTTGGGTTATGTCGGGCCAAATTGAAGGAAAATCTTGTTAACACTATAGAGGCCGCATTTTTTGCTTCAGCAGCTTGAAATATTGTCAGAACGATTGTCTTAATGATATCTAGGTCAAATTTGAATATTGGTCATAATGTCTCTAAAACAAGGTCTTGTGGCCAAATTGCAGGAAAATCTATTCAACACTCAGGAGACTGCATTTTCATTTCAGCAGTTTGCGACTGTTATATATGATTTGCATTAGAAATCTCATTGCATAACTCAGGTGAGCGATCATGGCCCTCTTGTTTTACTTAGAAATTCTGGTTAAAGGTTTGTGTGCCACTTCATTTAGAGTCCATATCTAATTAACTACTAGATGTATTGCATTGAAACTAAATACTTGCCAACCATCACACATATGTAAATGATTAAGTTGGATAACTATCGTACATTTAATGCAAATTATGGACTTTTTTACTCAGAAATTCTGGTTAAAGTTTTGCGAGCAACTACATTAACCCTTTCCCACATAAAGACACATTCTGAGGCATTTGAAGAATTGTGCCTCAATTTTTAAGTTTTCCATAGTTTTGCCTAGATGTTTTCAAAGTCAACTGAAGCAGATTCGTTGTATGTGGGAAATGGTTGTTTAAAAGGCAATATCTACTTGATGCATTGCGTTGAAACTTTATAAAAACTTTCCCAACCATCAAACAATGTAAACAATCAAGTTAGATAACTGTCCTGCATAAAATGCAAATTATGGCCCTTTATTATTTGACTTATAAATTCTGGTTAAAGTGCAACTACATCAATAGTGCATATCTTAACAACTGGTTAATGCATTGCATTGCGACTTTATACAGCCATTCCCAACAATCAAACCTATGTAAATAATTAAGTAAGATAACTCCATCATGCATGTAATGCAAATTACGGCCCTTCTTTTACTTATAAATTCTGGTTAAAGTTTTGCATGCAACTATATCAGAGTCTGAGTAACTAATAAGAGGTAGAATAGTCAAGCGTGCCGTCTTACTGACAGCCCTTGTTTATCCCTTTCCCTCATATAGACGCTTTCTGACGCCTCTGCAGCAGACGGCTTTTTGAAAACATAGTGACAAAAGAAGAAATTGCACAAAACGTGCAATTTCTCCTTTTTCCACAATGTTTTCCACTTTTTGTCATAGGTTATCCATTCAATTATGGAGATTTTCTATGTTTTGACAAAATGAGTTCAAATTCGTCTGCTGCAGAATTGTCGTATGAGGGAAAGGGTTATACACCTGAGGAGTAATTTTATTCTAATATCTTGGTCATCAGTCTGTCTGTGTATTCTACTCTTCCTGATGATCAAGGGATTTTAAACCTTTCCCAAATACAACAAATTTACAGCAGACTACTTTGAGAACATCTATGTTAATACATGGACAGTCTCAATAACTGAAACAATATTTATTAAGGATTTAAAAACACTTCGGAAAATTGGATAATTTATTCATTGCAAGCACTTTCTCCATGTTTTCACTAGTTGTCAGCTGTAGATGTGTTTAACGGTGTCTATATATGGGAAAAGGTCTTTACGAACAAGGTCAGATGATGCACTCATGAGTAATGCCCCGTTTTAAGTTTTTCTGGTTCAAATAGTTCCTTTGAACGTATTTTCTTTGCCTAGCTGTGCTTTAGCTCTATCTTCTGATACATCAAATCTGCAGCACAACAATGAAATCATCTGTGCAAAAAAAATGGAAATCTCTATAAATTAAAAGTTTAACAATTGAATAGAGTTGAAAACATGTCAAAGTGCTCATCATGAACAATTTCTCCTTTTGCCACATTGATTTTAAGTGTTGTTGATTTGTTTTTGAAGATACAGCAAAAGAGATCTGCATGTTGAAAAGGGTAAATTGATCTATGCATTACATGTTTGGGTTGATCTATTACAATCCTCAACGTCTCTAAAAAATATAATTTGATCAAATTTTGTAGATGAACATTTGTGCCGAATAATTTTCAAAATCAGGCCAGTAGTTTTAGAAGAGAAGGTTCTACATAAAATTTAATTCTTTGATCAATTTTGAAAAAGACGACCTAAGGAACATACCAGTAAATTTATTTTGAAATTGGTTCATTGGTTGAGCAGAAGAATTTTGTAGGAAAATGTGTTTTGACAAGAGCCCAATGACAGACTAAGAGAGATCACGATGGCTTTAACGGTCCTTTCTGCTCAGGTAAGCTAAAAAAGATCAAATTGCAATATATTTTGTCCTTTGCTGATTAATCCTATCACGCCATCAAGAGTGCTCGAAGGAACACAAGTTGCCCGTCTATAACGGAATGTTGGAGCCCAACCAAACACGGAAGGACTGAAGGACAACGAAGAAATAATCCCTCAGTTTATTCCTGTTGACACTAAAACGAACAAATATCCTCTTTTTATAACACCACTTAGACATTTAACCCTTTCCCGCATGCTAGTGCAAACATACCCTAAATTTGGAAACTCCCTTTAAATGCAAGTACAATGATTGAATAGAGTTGAAAACATGGTACATGTAACAAAAGGAGAAATTGCTCGTTTGAGCAATTTCTTCTTTTGTCACCATGTTTTTAAAAAGCCGTCTGCTGCAGAGGCGTTAGGAATAGGGAGAAAATACACCCATAAAGATATTAAAAATTTAATCGATTCAATAGTTTCTGCCATCGACCCTTTCTCAAATGCGACAATATTTTGATGCATCTGCAGTATAATACTTTTGAAAACATTGTGGCAAAAGGAGAAATAGCTCACAATGAGAAATTTCACCATTTGCTAACTCTATTGAATTATAATATATATATTATGTTTATAGATTTTCCATGTTTTTTCCTAGCTGCAGATTTATTGTATTTGGTAATATATCCCAGATATAGACCCTTGTTGACGCCTCTGCAGCAGACGTCTTTTGAAAACAGTTTGACAAAAGGAGAAATTGCTCAAAACAAGCAATATCTCCTTTTGCAACAATGTTTTCAACTTTTTTTCAGTAATTATAACTACATTTACAGAGAAATTCCATATTTTTTAGTAGACATTTTCAAAGTCATCAGCTGCAGTTTTGTTGTATGTGGGAAAGGGTTAAACAACAAATTCCTTACAGTTGAAAGAAGGACATTTGAAACAGGAAAAAAAATAAAAATGCATTTCTCCCAGATTGTTTTACATGTCAGTGCAGGACTTTATAGTTCTCTGTATATCATTTATATGGCAAGACAGCTAGGTTTTTTACCTAGACATAATAGGTTTGTATTTTGACTCGATTTAAGTGGGAGCAAACTGATCTTTCCCCCGTAATATATCTCTTATTACTCAACAAAACCCTATGATGTGGGCACTTGAACAAAGTCATCTCACCAAGATGGTTCTTTTGAGTACCCACAGCATAGGGATTGCGTGTCAAATAAGGGATTTTGAAGAGGAAAATACTCACCTTATCTATTGCTCAATTTATATTAATGTGTACATCACTTCATGTTCTGTTCATTGAATACCAAAGATCACGATTGATTACGAGCACTTACCATGATTGCCTTCTTAATTAACCCTTTCCCTCATATAGACGTTTTCTGACGCCTCTGCAACAGACAGCTTTTTGAAAACATTGCGACAAAAGAAGAAATTGCTCAAAATTAGCAATTTCTCCTTTTATCACCATGATTTCATCTCTATTCAATTATTGTATATATATTCATTTAAAGGTAGTTTCCAATTTTTTGCGGGTAAGTTTTCAAAGTCTTCTGCTGCAGATTTGTTGAAATCTCTCTATTTCTCGCTTAATATATTTTTATTAAAAATGATTTTTTCATATTTTTGACTTTTTAAAGTCATCAGCTTCAAATTTGTTGTATATGGGAAAAGATAAATCATCCGTTCCTATTGCTCAACTCCAGTATGTAAAATGAAATAACTTGTACAATCAAAGTCAATTACCTTTACCCTTTCCCACTTGTAGACACATTTTGACGCATCTGCAGCAGATGAATTTTGAAAACATTGAGGCAAAAGAAGAAATTGCTCAAAACAAGCAATTACTCCTTTTGCCACAATGTTTTACACTTTTTAATAATTTAACTCTCATTTATGGAGAGTTTTCATATTTTTGTATAAAGGTTTTCAAAGTCATCTGCTGCAGATTTGTTCTATGTCATATTGTGGGAAAGGGTTAAAACAAGAGGGCCCTATATAGCTCACCTGAATTATGCAATGTGATTTCTAATGCAAAACACATCAAGACAATTATTCTGACAAAGATTCAAAATGCAACCTCCAGTGTTAACAAGATTTTCCTTCATTTGGCCTGGTGACCCATTTTTTTTTTACCTGATATGACCCTTATTCAAACATGGACTAGATATCATCAAGACAAACATTCTGACAAAGCTTCAACTTGCTCAAAGTAAAAATGCGGCCTCTGCAGTTTTAATAATTTTTTCCTTCAATTTGGCCTAGTGACCTACTTTTTTACACATCAAGACAACTATTCTGACAAAGATTCAATATGCAACCTCCGGTGTTAACAAGATTTTCTATCAATTTGGCCTAGTGACCTACTTTTTGAGCCGGCATAACCCATATTTGAACTTGACCTAGATATCATTAAGACAAAGTCAAACTGCTGAATAAAAAATTATGTCCTGAGTTTTAATGAGATTTTCCTTTAATTTGACAGTGACCTACTTTTAGATCCAACATGACCCATGATACCTAGATATCATTAAGATAAACATTCTGACTGAATTTGAAGCTGCTGATTTCCCTTCAATTTCCCATGACCCATGTTTGAACTTGACCTACATATCATCAAGACAACCATTCTGATAAACTTTCAGCATGCGCAAGTTAAAAATGCAGTATCCAGTGTTAACAAGATTTTCCTTCAATTTAGCCTAGTGACCAAGTTTTTGACCCGGCATGACCCGCATTCGAAGTTGGCCTAGATATCATTCAGATGGTCATTCTAAATTTCAAGCCGCTGTAGCAAAACATTCGGCTTCTACAAGATTTCCCTCCAATTTGGCCTAGTTACTTAGTTTCTGACACAATATTACCCATATTCAAACTTGATCTAGATATCGAAGACAAACATTCTGACAAAATTTCAAACTGCTGAAGCAAAAAAATTGTGACCTCTAGTGTTAACAAGATTTTCCTTCAATTTGACCTAGTGACCTACTTTTTGAACTTGACATGACCCATGTTCGAACTTGACTTACATATCATCAAGACAAACATTCTAATAAAGTTTCAACATGCTCAAGTGGAAAATGTGGCCTCCAGAGTGTTAACAAGGGCAATTGTTGACGACGCACGAGGGCCGGACAAAATGTGATCACAATAGCTCACCTTGGACTTCGTGCACAGATGAGCTAGAAAACTACAACACAACCAAATATCATAGAAAATGGTACTCATTTATTGTCAGAAAAACAATTATTACACACCCAATAATTTATGCCCATTTTAAAATCTTAAAAATCTGGAGAAAAAAGAAGAATAGAACATAAACATTTTATTTGTAACAATTTAGCACAATTTTCGTTTTTCAAAACAGAAAGGAAAACATTGTGGCAAACAGGGAAAAAGCTCATCTTTTAAAGGCTTTAACACCTTTTTGCATTTCCCACAGTTTACAATAGCCATCTGTAGCATTGGCATCAACAGTTTATGCATCTTATCCAAACCTTGTGAATATGTGCAGTAATACAAAGTTGATTCACATAAACTTAACATTTTTAGGCTCATTAACCCTTTTAATCATTGTCATATATAGACACTTTCGGACGCTTCTGCAGCAGGCGACTTTTGAAAACATTTTAGCTATAAGGAATAGTTGCTCATGATGAACAATTTCTTCTTTTGCCAAAATGTATTAAGCTTTTTTAAGTAAGTACATGACTTGTATACCTTCATTTATAAGAGATTTTATGTGATTTTTTGCCTTTATATGTTTTTCAGTCGTCTGCTGCAGAATATGTTGTATGTGAGAAAGGGTTGATATTTTGTGCCACATTTATGGTAAAACAGATCATCTAAAACTTTATATATAGGTCTTCAAAGACCCAGATTAAATTTGCAATTATAGGAAGAAATTACAAACCAAACAATAAACAAGCGAAAAGAGAGCTTGATAGGTCACACACGGAGACAATCACAAATGAACATCATTAATCTCTTGAATGGAACACAGCAAAAGAGAGAGGAAAGATCTATAATAATGTTCAGAGGACTAGATAAAGAAGGATTAACTAAATACCCTCATATGACAAATCTGCAGCAGATGACTTTGAACATATTTTGTCAAAATATAGAAAATCTCTATAATTGAATGGATAACCTATTAACCTATGAAAAAGTGGAAAACATTGTGGCAAAAAGGAAAATTGCTCGTTTTGAGCAATTTCTTCTTTTGTCACTATGTTTTTCAAAAGGCTGTCTGCTGCAGAGGCATCAGAAAGCGTCTATATGAGGGAAAGGATTAATTAACAGGTATAGCTTCCAAGATATCTCTGTTAGCACTCGCTAAAACCTATGTTGTGGGTACTCAAAAGAATGGTCTCACTGATAAGGGTTTAATCCTTTCTCACAAATGATATAGACGCTTTCTGATGGCTCTACAGCAGACAAGCAATTATTCCTTTTGCCACAATGTTTTCAACTATATTCAATCATTATACATTCATTTATAGAATTGTTTCATAATAGTTTTGCCTAGATATTTTTCAACTTCATCTGCTGCAGAATTGTTGTATACATGTGGAAAAGGGTTAACACCAATCAAATTATAATACATTTACCTTATTAATTTATCTCATTTAATGTTTTGATTTAATGTCTGCTTTGCTAATTTCAGCAGAAAAGCATTTACAAGATATATTTTATTAACTTAAACTAGAAGAGTATTTTGACAAAAAATAAAGACATTGTGGGAAAAGAAGAAACCGCTCAATTTGAGCACTTTCTCCTTATAAAAAGTTTTCAAATAGAACAATATAAATTTAGATTTGTTTTAACCATAATCACTGTACAGTATTTAACTCTGCTACATACTCGCTTTCTGATGCCTCAGCAGCAGATATCTTTTGAAACCAATGTGGCAGGAGGAGAAATTGCTCATGATGCAGATGAGCAATGATGAGCAATTCTCCTTTTGCTACAATATTTTTTTTTATCTTTTTTCATTAATTGTTCTTTCATTTATATAGTTTCGCCTGGTAGTTTTCACAGTTGTCTGCTGCATATTTGTTGTATGTGGGAAAGGGTGAACCCTTTCCCTCATACAACAATTCTGTATCTGACGACTTTGAACATATAATTGAATGGATAAACTATGACTAAAAGTGGAAAACATTGTGGAAAAAGTGTCACTATGTTTTTTTAAAAAGCTGTCTGCTACAGAGGCATCAGAAAGCGTCTATATGAGGGAAATGGTTAACATCCAAATATTGTAAGTGGTTATCTAACTCATTCAGACTCCATTGACTTTTTCTAAAAATATACCTGGGGAATAATGGCAGACATTTTTAATTTCTAAAGTTGAGTGATTTAACATTGGTTTAAAAAGTGGTCATTTAGGCAGCTTCTGATATTATAATCCAAACATACCGTGTTCCCTTTTCCACATGCATAAAATATGCAGCAGAGGACCGGACAAAAATATAGAAAATCGCTATAAATGCATACATGTGTAATTATTGAATTGACTTGAAAAAAGTGTGGCAAAAGGAGAAAATAAGAATATATATTTAAAATATTTTTGAGTCTAAAACTAAACAAGAATTTAATTAAAAATTGGTAAATATATGGCCCAGAGGTTTACCGAAAGCCCTTCCCCACTTGAAGATGTGTTTTGACGCATCTGCAGCAGAAGAATTTAGAAAACATTGAGCCAAAAGAAGACTTTGTTCATAGATATTCAATAATAATACAATTTAAAGAACTTTTCCATATTTTAACGTCTTCAGTTGTCTGCTGCAAATAACTAGAGTTAAGCCTTTCCCACATACAACAAATCGAAAGCACACCAGTTTGAATATATACAGGCAAAATATGGAAAATCACTATATTAAAAAAAAAAGATGAAAACAATGGCTAAAGGAGATATTGCTTAAATATTATGTTTTCAAAGCAGAAGGGGTTAACCCTTTCCCACTTATCGACGTTTTCTGACGCCCTTGCAGCAGTCGTCTTTTGAAAACATTGTGGCAAAAGGAGAAATTGCTCATAATGAGCATTTTCTCCTTATTGCCACACTGTTTTAACCCTTTCCCTCATACGCCAATTCTGCAGCAGACGACTTTGAACATATTTTGTCAAGTAATGGAAAATCTCTATAATTGAATGGATAACCTATGACTAAAAGTGGAAAACATTGTGGCAAAAGGAGAAATTGCACGTTTTGTGCAATTTCTTCTTTTGTTACTATGTTTTCAAAAAGCTGTCTGCTGCAGAGGCATCAGAAAGCGTCTATATGAGGGAAAGGGTTAAACCCTATTCAATAATTAAACTTATCAGTTACAGAAATATTTCCCATTTTTGTCCAGATTATGTCAAAGTCGTCTGCTGCAGATTTGTTTTATGTGGGAAAGGGTTAATAGGGAGAACAGATCTTTTTTTCCAAAATATCTTTTACAAGCAGAGGTCCAGATAAGGAGGAGCATTCAGCTTTTATTCCTGCAATTTCTCTCTTATTATTAAAGCAAACCCTATGTTGTGGGCACTAAAAAGAATCTTCTCACTGAGATGATTTTTTTGAGTTCCCACAACGTAGGGTTCGATAGTCAAATAAGCATTTTGGAACATGCAAAAAGTCCCTATCTAGAGCTCTGTTTTACTAGTCTCTTGTTTGTTTTTACCCTACACAAATGTAGACTGAGGTAATAGTCAAAAGAATTACAAAATGTTTTTTCAAATAATTATTTTGAATACCAAAAACATATGGTTAACATAGGAGAACTTAAAAAAAAAATGAAATTATTTCTGTGTTTAGTCCACCTGGCACTAATCTTTAGTATTGATTTTCACCAATCCAACCTTTCAGCTTTTTAGGCAGTGGTAACATTTGTATATGATCATATCTGGTGTACTGGCGAATCACAAAACGACACATGTACTGAAGCGATCTCACTTGAGTGAATCTGGACACAGGTTTAGTTAGTCTGACTGGATAGATAGGTGGGCTTGGTGACCCTCGTCTTGAGTAACTACATATACCAGTTTGAGGATCATTCATTGAGTTTTCTATCAAATCTACAATTGACGGATAGCCTTCAGTGTCCGGCTGAGCATCAAATATAAACTTGCCATTGCAATGCTCTATTCTAGTATGTAGTGTTCTTCCATATGATCTGAAACTTAGGCTTAATAAATATCGTTCATCAGAGCTATCTCTGACAAGAAATGCACCGTCTGGTTGCCCATTCAGTTTTCTTTCTGCTTCTCTCCGCGTTATCGGCCCCCAATACCAACCAAACTTTGAGAGCCGGAACAGTTCATGGGTGAGACTCCACGTTTTGGGTGCTTCTGTAACGATACCACAACTATCCGGAATTGCACTGTTATATTCTGGATTGGAGTTGGGATTAATTCCATTTGAATGACACAGAACAGAAATTTCAATCCGAGATGGCTTAAACTGGTGGGGCGAGACATTACTTATTTTCTGACAGTTCTTGCACTCTGAATTCTCAGCACCACGACGACCAGCATCACACAAACATGGCACATAACATTCCGTTTGAAACTTTGATATGTCTTTCGAACGACAACTTGCTTTCTCCTTTTTGGAGGAGCAGTCTTTAAGATCTCTGTTTGACCAGTAGCCATCTTCCAACTTTCGTTGTAGATGTAAATTCATGTCGAGACTCTCAGTACTTTGCGACGAGTTGGAATTGGATGGCTTTGAACACAAGTTAAGACGACACTTTCGTGACTGTTTATGGCGTTTACCTTGGGATTTCGTTTTGGGAACTACAATTTGCTCCTCAAAATCTTTATCACTTTCCTCCGATTTTTTGTTTAAAGAACGAATTCGACGACGAAGGTTTCTAAACAGTCCGAATTTTTCCTTTTTCTTGTTATTCATGGCACAGTTGACGGTTTTATCGTCCGTATAAGTAATGTTTGAAGCACACAGTGACTCACTGTTATTTCTCATGCTTAACGAAGTTTCACGTTCATAATTGCTGCCTCTACCTTCTTCTGGGAGATATTTCATGTCACTATTTACGGAGCTGTGGGTTTCTTTCGACTGTGACAACTGGACTGCGGGTTGTGATAGCTTCTTCATTACTTTAACACTTCGACTGCGCTGGTATTCCACATATCAAATGGCATAAACAACAGAATTACACCTAAATTGTTTTTATCCATCAGGTTTTCGGAGTCTGACACCATTGCGCATGCGTAATTGATTATGTAGAGTTCCGGTTTCAAAATATCAAATATTTTGGGTGTGATGATTTCAATCCTATACTCTTGTTTAGTTACCTCCCTTTATTTAGTTATTCTACCTTTTTAGCGTAAATTTTAACCTTTCCTCCATCGATAAATCTGCAGAAGACGAATTTGAAATCAATTAAGCGAAAATAACTACCAAAAATGTATAATTATTGAATAGACGTGAAAATGTTCATGTAGAACAATTTCTTCTTTTGCCACAATGTTTACAGAAATTATTTGTCATTTCTATGGATCGCGCTTTAATTTAATACTGTTTATATAACGTGTGAACAACTCTTTGATCGGCATACCAACAAAAAGTATGGCGAATAAGATAAGGCCGAAAAAGACCAGGCCGAAAACATAATATAGGCCGAATACACCCTCAGCAAGGAGCATTTCGCATTTAGCAAGTCGCATTCAGGAAGAAGCATTTCGCTTGCAAAAAGGCATATCCATTTTGCATTTCGCATTAAGCAAGAAACATATTTCGCTTTGTTCGCATTCAGCAAGAAACATTTCGCATTCAACAAGAAGCATTTCGCAAACAGCATTTTGCAATTTGCAATTGCCGGCTTTCCATATGAAAGCTCTATTTCAAATTTCAACCATTTTTGACATTTGATATTGACATTTTGGATAAGGTCACATCTCTTACACGCGACACATAATGTCAATTGTGCTAAATTTTTTGAATCAAATTGATTGATTGATTGATTGATTGGGGTTTTTAACAATTTCTCAGTCATATTATGGCGGCCAGTTCATCTACTCATGTGTTTCCTGGTTTTCGCACACCTGTACTCCACAATCTTTCCAAGCAACTGGCTGCTTTTCCACATAGACTTAGCCCATTGGTGGAAGACGAATGACGCATGTCGCAAATTTGAATCAAAGCACTGGAATTGCGACATGCGTCATTCGTCTTCCACAAATGGGCTAAGTCCATGTGGAAAAGCAGCCAGTTGCCTGGGAAGATTGTTGTGTGGAGTACTGGTGTGAGAAAACCAGGAAACACATGAGTAGGTGAACTGGCCGCCGTGATATGACTGAGAAATTGTTAAAAACGGCGTTAAACCCAAATCAATCAATTAATCAAAGCTTTACAGTATAGTTAATATGATAAGATGTGGACTGCCATATAACCTAAATGTGTGATGTTTCGAGCGTAGCGGAGTCAACAACCGATCATGTCCGACGATGCTCAAGACATTTTTAGTGTTTTGTAGATAATTTGTGTCTTCCCTTTTTCATTTGGTCAATACACAGTAAGTAAATGCTTATTGTTTGGTGTTAAACGCCGCTTTCAACATTGTTTATGTTATAACACGGAGTTTCATGGGTGAGTTACCAGTCCTACTGGTCCATTTATCCTGCCATCAGCGCCAGTCAGTCGTAATCTAACCCTGCAACCTTCAGCGCCACGGAAGGCAGCCATTACTACAATTTTTAATGTGGTATGACCCGGCCAGGGATCAAACTTGTGACCTCCCGCACCCGAGGTGGACGCTTTACCACAACACCATCGGGCGGTCAATTAAAATGTTATCTAGTGCTGGACTAATTATACTGTTTATTAGATGATTTCCGGTATGTCACAAGAAAAAAATATTCTCTTATTTCATAATAGTGAAGATCATAATAAGTATGTACTTATGCAGTATGATCAGGTTCTTCACTATTAGGAAATAACAGAATATTAGTTTTCTGTGACATACCTGGAATCATCTATATCCAGTAAACAGCATAATTGTATAACGCTTTAACACTAGATAAACACACTTATTGAATGAATGAATGAATGTATATTGTTGTATGGCGCATCGACAGCTAAGGTCATTTAGCGCGCAATTAACCACTCGACCACAGCGGATTCCCACACTTATTGTATATGTGAGTTAGTAATTGTTATAACAGTCTTCTTGTGTACATTTATCCCCCCAATGTTTATATTGGACACCAACCTTTAAAGAGGTATAATTTAGTTGTGATTAGGTCCAGTTATTTCTTGCAATTCCTTAATCGGTACCTACCGAGCAGGTTTATAAAGGAAAACTATTGTTACTCATTTGTGTTATGAAGTTCTTTAGAAATGCAACTTTAATGAAAGAAAAGAAAGGTCCACTGATTGACACACATTTATATCACGTGCATAGTTTGTATTTATCGGTACAGTGCAATCTCCTGATTACTCATCCTCGGTACCTAGGCTATAGTTTATGAATAGCCTGGGTACCGGGAATGCTGATTACGATGAGGCCCGTGTGGCCCTTCCTGGTCATACTGTACATCAATATCATCACGCGACCGTTTATTGTAAATGTCATCTAATGGTGATCTTGCTTTTTGCTTATATCAGACAAGTGAATTCAGAGGAAAATGTTTTCAAATTTTAAGCATATTTCACACTTTCTCAGTCATAGAAATTAACTCTTTCAGCGCCAAATTGTTTAAAGCAGACTCTTCCACGTTTAAAATCGGGCGTCTCCATTCTCATGTTATACAAGTTTTGCAATATTCTGATACCTTAAAGGCAAACAATGCGGATTTCAGGTGAGGCAGCTCGTGACGAGCTGACTCACCTGAATCTGTATTGTTGCAAAAACCTTAATATTTCCATTGGCGCTGAAAGAGTTAAGATCTGATAGACAAGTAAGTCTAGCTAGTAATTTACCAAATTTTTCTAGCCCGAGTATATTTGTAAGGATTTTCTTTAAACTCACTGGTTTTAAGATGTAATCATATGTTCCTTGTACTTAAAATAAAAGTGTAAACATACTTAATAAGCTGTGCATGTTAATTGAGTATTTCCCCACGTTTTCAAAAGTAGTTGAGTATTTGAAAAAAAAAAAATTGAGTTTTTCAATATTCATTTGATCTTTTCCCAGTTGAATGTGACTTACCGACCACTATGTAGGTCATTCATGGACCATGGTTTAACTTTTATGACACTTGTTTTTTCTTTGGGACAAGTTTAGTAGTTGCAGAAATAATCATGTAAACATAGTTTGTCCAGTATGGCTTTTAAGTCAAAGCACCAGTATTTCTCACATACACTATAGTCATGATGAAAAACATGTTTCATTAATCTGTTCTCGTCAATCAATATTAGTCTGTTCCAAAATCAGATAGTTGTCAACCACTGTCTAAACATGCTCGGTAGCAATCCCGTGTCACTTTTGCTCCTTGAGCTACCCTCTACACGATTTGCTTAAGCCGTATTGATTGGTTGAAAAATATGGCAGCTAAACGGCACCAGAAGACAGGCAACATGAACAAACTTAATCATTCCATTTCTATTCAAGTTGTTGTCTGATTTTAAGACACATATATAATTGAGAGTAAATGTTCTTTTAGTGACCACCTACATAATTGTTCAAGCTATATTGATTGGTTTGAGTAGAAAGATGCCATGCTGCATCAGAATAGGGCTTAAATGAAGTTTTAGCTTCAATCAAAATCTCCTCCTAAACCACTGGGCTGATATCAACCAAACTTTACGGGAATGTTACTTTGGTAGTCTCCTTTTATCAAAGATTTAATATCATAATAAATGTCAATTACTGAAAGATTTCATTTACAGTGTCCACTCCTCGCAGTTTCATTTACGCTCTTTGTTAAATTTCCTCCGACATTAGCAGTTACACATATGCATACTTTTTAAAGTTTATTGAGGTCCGTGAAGTTAGGTTGACGAGTGACGAATTGACGAGTGACGAACTGTGACATTTTTTCTAAAAACTTTCTTTCTTTCTTTAAGATGTTTCTGGACGAATAAATGCAAATTTTTGTTGACGAAATTGACGAAAACATTTTTGTTGACGAAATTGACGAAAACATTTTTTTTCTAAAAACTTTATTTCTTTCCTTTAGATAAGTATCTGGATGTATTGAATGCAAATTAGGCCCTATTACAAATTTCATGGCGATCAGTCATTCAGCAGAGCTTCGTCAAGTTCGTCAATAAAGTTGACGAAATTGACGAAAAAAAAAAAAAAATCTAAAAACTTTATTTCTTTCCTTTAGATAATGTATCTGGACGTATTGAATGCAAATTAAACCCTATTTCGTGTTTCATGGCGATCAGTCAGTCAGAAGAGCTTCTTCAAGTTCGTCAATTCGTCAACTTGTCAATAAAGTTGACAAAATTGACGAAAAAAATATTTTTCTAAAAACTTTATTTCTTTCCTTTAGATAAGTATCTAGACGTATTGAATGCAAAATAGACCCTAATTCAAAATTAATGGCCATCAGTCATTCAGAAGAGCTTCTCCAAGTTCGTCAATTCGTCAACTTGTCAATAAAGTTGACGAAATTGACGAAAAAAATATTTTTCTAAAAACTTTATTTCTTTCCTTTAGATAAGTATCTGTACGTATTGAATGCAAATTAGACATTATTTCATGTTTCATGGCGATCAGTCAATCAGAAGAGCTTCTTCAAGTTCGTCAATTCGTCAACTTGTCAATAAAGTTGACGGAATTGACGAAAAAATTATTTTTCTAAAAACTTTATTTCTTTCCTTTAGATAAGTTTCTGGACGTATTGAATGCAGATTAGGCCCGTTTTCATGTTTCATGGCGATCAGTCAATCAGAAGAACTTCTTCAAGTTCGTCAATTCGTGAACTTGTCAAAAATATATTTTTCTAAAAACTTTATTTCTTTCCTTTAGATACGTATCTGGACGTATTGAATGCAAAATAGGTCCTATTTCATGTTTCATGGCGATTAGTCAATCAGAAGAGCTTCGTCAAATCCGTCAATTCGGCAACTTGTCAATATAGTTGACGAAACTGACGAAAAATATATTTTTCTAAAAACTTTATTTCTTTCCTTTAGATAAGTATCTTGACGTATTGAATGCAAATTAGGCCCTATTTTAAAAAATGAATGGCCATCAGAGCTTCTTCAAGCTCGTCAACTCGTCAATTTTGTTGACAAATTGAAGAAAACATTATTTTTTCTAAAAATCTTCATTTCTGTCTTTTAGATAATGTATCTGGACGTATTGAATGCAAATTAGGCCCTATTTCAAATTGCATGGCAATCAGTCCTTCAGATGAGCTTCGGCAAGTTCGTCAATTCGTCAGCTCTTGTGATGAAGAACCTAGTAGAAACTGGAGAGACAATCCCTTGTTTATTATATTTTGAAATGCTCCTTTCTTTATATTGTTAGTACAATATAAATAAGACCAGTTACCAAAATAGCTATATACCTCACCGAGCATAATCAATGCCGCAACATCCCTGTGTAACTTTGCTTGCTGATTGTATTGCAACCAAATTACTATTAAGTAGTGGTAACAAGTTGAAATTTATATTTGTTCAAATGGAGGGGTTCTCTTTGCCAAACTTTACGGTTTGTACATTTTGGTAACAGCAAAAGGACGGGCCTTTATGTTCTCTTTACTAGCAGTAAACAGCATTTGATATGTCAACCTTATTACAATGGGTTCACTAATGAAAACAATACCAATTTCGTCTACACTGTACGGATGTGAGCTATTGACTTTATATACAAGACACTTTGTGACACAATTATAACGGAAATGGATTCGACTATCCCTAAATACAATGCTGGAAGACATTCTAAATCGAGATTTAAAAATAAAAAGCCATACTGGAATGATATGGAACGATATGAATAAGAAAGAGAGGCATTTCACTAAATCTAATGGCTCTAGATCAGTAAGAAACAGACTAAGATCGGATTACGTAAAAGCAAGAAACATATTTGACAAGACGTTACGTCAACATGAGCGTGCATACAATCATTCAGTATCAATTGAAATAGAAGATATGTCCTCAAACAACAATAATCCAAATGAATTCTGGGAAAAAATCAAACGATTAGGGCCAAGAAGTGAAAGGTCAATCCCAGTTGAGATAGTTGATCAGGAAGGAAACCTGTCACGAAATGAACAAACTGTATATGAAAGGTGGAGGAGAGACTTTGAGAATTTATATAATTGTGACGATTTAAGTCATTTTGACGAAAAACATTATAATCAATCAAAGATACATAAATTACTTATTGAAAATGAAATGACCGACCCATTATATGTGCCTAACAAAGAAATAAACGGAAACATCAGTTTGGAGGAAATGACCGCTATTATAATGAAAGCCAAGTCACGATCAGCTAGTGGTTATGATGACATACCGTATAGTGTTTTAAAATTCTCACCAGTTATTGTCGTTTTACAACAATTATTTCAGCTTATTTTTGATACTAGCATAATACCATCACAATGGAGGAAAGCCGTTATATGCCCTATTCTGAAAGATGTTAACTCGGATAGACGATTACCACTCAATTATCGCGGGGTTAGTTTGCGTTCATGTATTAGTAAATTGTACAGTTCATTTATGGATAAAAGGCTATCGAAGTACATAGAATCAAACAATCTCCTAGCAGACGAGCAAAACGGATTTAGAGCCAACAGGTCATGTGAAGATCACGTGTTCACACTTAGCAGTATTATTCAGAATAACAGTTCAATATTCACTAGTTTCATTGACCTTCGTAAGTGTTTCGATTTTATAGACAGGGACATGATGCTTTACAAATTATTACTACACAAGATAGATGGGAAAATGTACAACTCAATTAAGAGCATGTACAGACAGACTAGTGCATGTATTCGTGTCAATAACAAGTTAACAGAGTGGTTCGACTGTAAAACTGGATTGAAACAAGGGGACTGTATTTCTCCCACAATTTTTTCTATATTCGCTAATGACCTCGTTAAAGAAATTAATGACCTCGACCTTGGTATTAGTATAGGAGACAGAAGGCTATCGCTTCTGCTGTACGCCGATGACATTGCTTTATTTGCAGACTCAGCGGAAAAACTACAAGAAATGTTAAATACCTTACACTCGTGGTGTAAAAAGTGGCGAGTCTTAATAAACACAGATAAATCAAAGTGTGTCCATTTTCGGAAAAATAGAGCGAAACCATCTGAGTTCGTCTTTACTATAGGCAACAATGTTCTACAAACAGTTGATAGATACAAATACCTAGGTATAATATTTCAGGACAGAGGTTCTTTTGAACATAATTGTGAAACGCTAGCGAAGGGAGCAGGACGCGCACTAGGAAAGATAATCTCCAAAATCCATAATTACAAGAATTTCGGGTTTAAATCATTCACTAAGCTGTACGACTCATGTGTGACGCCTATATTGGATTACTGCTCAGGTGTGTGGGGTGGAAAGCCCTTTCAGTCTATAGATAACGTGCAACATCGGGCAATGCGGTATATCATGGGGGTTCACCGTTTTACCCCAACACTTGCATTAATTGGAGACACCGGCTGGCTGCCTAGTACTTATAGACGGTGGATTGCAATGATACGCTATTATAATAGGCTTATAAAATTTGACAAAAACAGACTAACCAAACAAGTCTTCATTATGGACTACAATTCTATTAAATGTAATTGGAGTTCAAACCTTAAAAGCATTATGCAGAAGTTAGATCTGATGGACTCCTATAATAATAGACTGAGTGTAAACCTTCCAAACGTAACAACTAAGATCATGAGCTATTACTCAAACCTATGGAAATCAGAGGTGGAAAAAGTACCAAAACTCCGGAGTTATATATTATTTAAAATGGAATTTTCATGCGAATCATATTTACAATTAAATTTAAAGAAAAATGAACGCGCTTTGCTAGCCCAGTTAAGATGTGGAATTTTACCTTTACGCATAGAGACAGGCCGTTACCTTGGAGAACCACTGAACACTAGACTGTGCAAATTGTGTAAATGCCAGGAAATAGAAAGTGAAGAACATTTTATATTGAGGTGTACATTATATGACAGAATAAGAGACGATATTTACAGTGATATATTTATTAACCAATTCCTATTAATGTCTCACCAAGAGCAATTTATTGAGCTTATCCAAAAGTATCCTAGGAAGACAGCCAAATTTGTAGTTAATGCGTATATGCTAAGACGGACTATATTGTTTAACTAAATGAGAATGTTATCACAAGTAGATATCTTTCGATGCTTTTGAAATCATTTTGGTGAATGGATAATCTATATCCACTTTTCCCCACAATTATTTCTAAGGTTTTGATTATATGAAACAGAATTATTACTCTTCTCTATTAGAACATTTGATTATTTATTATTAAATGATTTCTACATTTGTTTATACGACCGAATAAAATGACTAATTGCACGTCCGATCACACTTTTTTTTGTATATATATATCTTGTATATTTGTATGATATTATGAAATATATATGTTTTGGTGACTTATAGGCCCATGGGGCCGGGTGTTAATAATAATTGTTAAAGAATAACTGTAAACTATAAATGCTTTGTAACACATGTCACAATAATAAACAATTTACTTACTTACTTACTTACTTACTTATTGAATTCTATGTCTTCTTTAGATATCCAGAACGTTGCAAACTTTGTAATTATGTGGCAAACAATCACAGCATTTGCACTGTAGAACACGTACAGATAAGGTATTTAGTCTGCCAGGTCGGTACAACATACAATGTGAAATTGAGAGAGAGAGAGAGAGAGAGAGAGAGAGAGAGAGAGAGAGAGAGAGAGAGAGAGAGAGAGAGAGAGAGAGAGAGAGAGAGAGAGAGAGAGAGAGAGAGAAAATAAAATAATACTGACAGTATTTATTTAACCCGGTACAAAGTACTTGTAACCATTTCATACGTTATGTAGAAATAGTACCACATGTTTGTCATAGTTTTTAAGCAGTACGCTGTTCAAGTTCGGATTCAAACCGAATAGAGCTTCAACATACTTCTTACCATTAAAAGAATCTAGCATATTGAAAGTACTACTACCAAATTTGACATAAGTTATTTGTTAAAAGGAATACATAAAAACAGTTAATCAAAATATGCTCAGTCAAACTTGTTTTAATATCTCTATATTTCCACACCGTGAGCAATGGGAGAAATCAGTGCATGTCGTGTATGCAATTATTTGGGCGATAGAAAAACAAGCACGTAGCATATTCGGATTACGTTTAGCGTAGTCCCACACTGGATTAGCAGAGAACTGATACTGTAGGATTCTGTATAAGACAAACTGTTCCGAAGACGTTCTAACAGTCCATTCTTATATGTAGTAGTTACGAACCTTTGTATAAATACAATGTTTCCAAAAATATCTACTAGGAAAATCGCATATTCGGATTACATTTAGCGTAGTCCCACAGTGGATTAGCAGAGAACTGATACTGCAGTTTTCTGTATAAGACAAACTGTCTCGAAGAAGTTCTAACATTCAATTCTTCTATATAGTCTATATAGCGTAGCTCCATTTAGGCACTGTAGGCACGTGCCTACACATTTTTTCTCAAAATGCAGCTGCGGCGATAGACATCTGCGTAATGTATCGACCAGATCAGCCTGCGCTGTCCGCGCAGACTGACCCGACCGACACATTCCGTCTTAGGGGGATAGATGTATAGAGTAGTTATTCCTGAAACAGAAAATCCACAGGAGGCGAAAAGTGTCTATCCGGGTAGGCCTGTGTGGCATGCTTAGGCTGATCCGGGTCGATCCACAATGTAGATTTTCTCACGAGACGGCCTACACATTGAGTATTGCAAAGCTACGCCCCTGATCTGAAAGTAGTTACGAACCTTTGTATTAATACAATGTTTCCAAAAATATCTACTAGGAAAATTGCCATATGCTAAATAGTCTTCCAAGCTATTGTAAATATCATATTTATGTAGCAGAGAAACAACATCCGAAATAAACCCGAAATCGGAAGACCCATTCTTAAACAAACTAAGAAGTAATAAAAACAAACGTTTGGCTGTACAGTCCCTTTCTAATCGACACACTATGCAGAAAGCTATTAGTTAGAACCTGTGTATGAAGAGATTCAACTGAAGAAGAATATGCTTTGATGTTTGTCAACGTATATTTCGTTTAACAAAATTGACGTGTTGACGAATTGACGAACTTGACATAGCCCTTCTGAATGACTGATGGCCATGAAAGTTAAAAAAGGTCTTAATTTGCATTGAATACGTCCAGATACATTATCTTAAAGACAGAAATAAAGTTTTTAGAAAAATATTTTTTTCGTCAATTTGTCAACAAAATTGACGTGTTGACGAATTGACGAACTTGACAAAGCATTCTGAATGACTGATGGCATGACATTTGATATAGGGCCTAATTTGCATTCAATACGTCCAGATACATTATCTAAAGAAAAGAGATAAAGTTTTTAGATATTTTTTTTTTTCCGTCAATTTCGTCAACTAAATTGAAGAGTTGACGAATTGACGAACTTCACGAAGGTCTTCTGATTGACTGATCGCCATGAAATACGAAATAGTGCCTAATTTGCATTCAATACGTCCAGATACTTCTCTAAAGGAAAGATATAAAGTTTTTAGAAAAATAATTTTTTCGTCAATTTCGTCAACTTTATTGAAAAGTTGACGAATTGACGAACTTGAAGAAGCTCTTCTGATTGACTGATCGCCATGAAACATGAAATAGGGCCTAATTTGCATTCAATTCGTCCAGATACTTATCTAAAGGAAAGAAATAAAGTTTTTAGAAAAATATTTTTTTCGTCAATTTCGTCAACAAAATTGACGAGTTGACGAATTGTCGAAGCTCTTCTGATTGACTGATGGCCATGAAACACGAAATAGGGCCCAATTTGCATTTATTCGTCCAAAAACATCATCTTAAAGAAAGAAATAAAGTTTTTAGAAAAAATGTCACAGTTCGTCACTCGTCACTCGTCAACCTAACTTCACGGACCTATAAAAATGTCACAGTTTGTCACTCGTCAATTCGTCAACCTAACTTCACGGACCTCAATTAACAAAATTCAAAATTCAAAATTCAAATTCAAAATCGTTTATTGGCATATAAACATATGTTTGTTGCCAGAAACAAAAATACATATATACATGTGGCGGCAATAAAGATAATTAGAAACATAAATATGGAGAAAATATGAAATATACAAACATATCACGGCAATAGATAAGCATACAGTTTGTGTACATATTATGATTATCTAGTACAGGATGATCAACATATTTACAGAGTAAGTATTAAGAAGTATTTAGGATATCTCTTTTGCAGTTGGCAAGGTATACAAATTTACCTAGGTTAACTATTTTTGTCTTTGATTGAGATTCCATCAAACCTTTAAATTTAAATGTATTAGGCCAAGTGTAGTAGTATTTAGGTAGGTATAACATCCTAAGGTCTCTATATAATGGACAGACTAATAAAAAATGATATTCATTTTCAATAGTGTTACATTTACAAAAAGTACATTTCCTTTCATCTCTTTCTAAATTTCTATGTCTGCCTACTTCAATTAACAGTTTGTGAGATGAACACCTGAATCTTGTTAAAGCTATTCTATGGTTTTTATTTTCAATAAATGTAAGATATTTTTCGTAAATGAAACATTGCTTGAATGATCTGTAGCAGTCTAATTTGCTATAGGTGTCGAGGTCCGCAAACCAGCTTTGTAGATAACTATCATAAATTCGACTTATTACAATATTTAGGTTTACACCAGATGCGTCGGGTAAAACATTCAAATATGATAAACCCAAACTATTGACTAGTTTTTGTAAGTTTAATTTCCACGCATTCGTGGCATTTCCGTGAGTGTCACTCATGTTATATATTTTAAATAAGAGAGAATCAGGGTGTTTACAAATCTTATACCAGTATTTAACAATGGATACGCTTCTTAGTACATGTAATGGAAACCTTCCAGTTTCACCGTACACTGTTGTGTTAGTGGTTTTCGGACTTACAGCTAATACTTGCTTTAAAAACTTTAAATGAACTCGTTCGATGTCAGGAGCCTTATGGAATCCCCATGTCTCTGACGAATACATTAAAATAGGTAGAACCATAGAATCAAATAATTTCAATTTTTCAGGGATATTTAAAGGAACGTTCATAAACAAAGTATTTAAAGAGAACAATGCCTTCAACCCTTTTCCTGCCTTAACAATATGTATCTTTTATTTATTTATTTATTATTATAACAGTTATACTAGGTAAAAACATAATTATATATCAACACTATTTTTTAATTAGCAATTATGAACTGATTGAAAATTAGTCTGAGAACAACAATAATGATTAATGAAATTAACAATTTACTTATAACTAACTGTTGAAAACTAAGAAAAATCCAGTTTATATAGACAGCGGTCTAAGACTAGACCAGTCCTGCCAAAGACAATGGCGGGTGTCAACTTGGAAGGGAGGTGGATAGAGTCGCTTGCAGGGAATCCATTCCTAATCGCCAATGACGGTGATGTGGAGCGAATGCTCATATTCGCCATCGTTGACAACCTGGCCCAGCTGTCTACAGCCGAGACCTGATATATGGACGGTACCTTCTACGCTTCGCCGTCATATTTATACCAGCTATACACCATCCACGCCATGATCGACGGGTATTCATGTTCCCTAGTGTATGGACTACTTCCAAATAAACAGCAAACAATGTACAACAGATTATTCACACTCATCCAGAATTTCGCCCGTGAACATAACATTCCTCTGTCCCCAGAAACGATAATGATGGACTTCGAAACAGCAGTATCGTGTTTGTTGGTGTTCAAGTCCGTGGATGTTTCTTTCACTGCACACAGTGTATGTGGAGAAAAGTACAAGATTGTGGTCTTGTAGCTGACTTCAAGGACAATGAAGAAGTGACGAGACTTGTGCTACGTGCTTCGGCACTGCCGCTTGTCCCCCTAGCCTCTGTCGAATGGGCCGGGGTCTAAGTTTAAGAACTGTGACTGAGCAGTGGGTAGAGGATAAGTGTAGTCAATTCACAAGTGTTAATTTGTGAAGCATCAAGGATTGAAGCCATTTCATTGCAATCTCTATAAAGGAAAGTATAATTGTCAAATAGTTACAATGAGCAATTTCTCCATTTGTCAGAATGATTTCAACACTTTTGACTTGATATGTTCAGTCCCTTGCTGCAGATTTATTGTAGTGTGGGAAATGATTTATAACCATTATATTCTTGAATTCCAGACTGTTTAAATGGCTATTTTGAAAATGTTATTGAATATAGAGGAACACATTGTGACAAAAGGAGATTAAGTCTGCTGCTGCAGTTTGTATTAAAACGCGTCTGCATTAGAGCAGGGTTTCCATTTAAACGAGATTTTCTTGCTCCATTGTTATTTCGTCTGTTCCTTTCCATCTATGGGCATACATCAAATTATTGCAATTAAAGACATTGTTAAATGAGCAATTTTCTCACACCAGTACTCCACACAAATTTGAGTCGGAATACAGGAGCATATTAGAAAAGGTTACGGAAAGGGATTACCCGTTAAACAAGATTGAATGTCATTAAACTAGATCACAAGAAAAGTCTTGAACATTGGTAAATAAGTCTCTAGCGAGTCCTCCTCAACTTGTCAAATAGTTGTTGTTTTGAGATATATAAGCAGTAAACCCTTTACTACAAAAGAAAACTGGTTGGCCGATTTCAAATAATTTGAAGAACTGTTCCTTGCCTTGTTAAAACATTGAGACTAAAACAAAGGAAACACATGGGTGTGAGTGTGTGTGAACAGGCAGTTCGGTTATGACAGAACATTGTTGAAAGCTTAAACCAATAAATCGTTTGGTAGAACATTTACAGGCATATAAAGTTTATATTACAACAAACAAGAGAAAGTTGATGCAAGGCATCAATGTCGCCGGAAAAGACTGCATTGATTTATTTATGTATTCTTGACTTTCCTTAGTCTATTCAAACATTAGGAACGTTGAAATGAAAACATTTGCTTATAAAGTTTATATTCATACCTATACATTAGGGTATCTATAACAAATTAACGAAATGTGTACACATTTATCTGGCTTAAATTTAATTTTGCTGTTGTTACTTATTTAAATAATAGTATTCATTCATATAATTTCAATGTTTGTCAATCTTATTCGAATCACAAGGTAAATATCCTGGTATTGCTTTAAAGGGAGGTAATTTGAAGAAAACACACAAAAGTCTTCAAAAGGAGAAATATATCAGCATCACCGTCTACAGTTTAAATTGTTCTATTGTTTGTGGATTTAAAAATGTTCTTTTTTTCTTATTTCTACATGTACAACGAAATATTGCGGCTTCTCTTTGACGCTTTGCGTCAAACATTCGTCTTGTACTTGTCTAAAATAAAATAATATCACTCGCTTTTTCATATCGAAATGCGCATGCGCGAAAATCGATGTTAAAGGTCACGAAACTACACAACAGAATAGGGTCTATATTTAGCTTAGAAACAGTTCCTACTTTAGATATTCATGGATTAACATTATTAAATGAATTCTACACAAATCAAGACATCTCTTTGAACATAAAAACAACATTTAGTAAGTTAAAATTGCTATTAAAAGGAGAATCCGAAATTGACCTCAATGATGACACATAAGAGTCTGCATTAGGGGGTGTTGGTTCACGTCTTGAAGGGACCACTTTTGTCTTCGTAAATAAGACAAAAAACTTAAATGCGAGTGAAATAAAAAAAACTGCAAACATTAAAAAATCGGAATATTTATTTCATTTTAGATGTGTCATTTATTAGTGTTCGTAAACAACCACAATTGTAATATGTTCAAATCATCTAGATTTGTTTCTTTCTAATAATAAGCCGCCCTCCCATGTGATTTCCGAAAAGCTATTAAAAATAGAAGTCGCGGGCTTCTGCCCGGCGACTAATGAACTGGCCCAGGGGCAAAACAGAAATAAACACATTTTATGATAAAAGTATTTTATGAAAAGACTCTGGAAACCTGTGCAGTCAAATCGCATATTCCATACAGCTTTGATGAATCGCACAACATTAGTGAAATACATAACTATCTTATTAAACCCACATATTGATACTGAATTCGGATCGATAGAAAGTGTAATGTTGGTAAAAAATTCGATGTAACGTCAAATATACATAAACAGTTGACTCAATGGACATACATAAAAACTAAATTCTTAAACCTTTCCCCAATTCGACTTTTATTGTGAAGTGGTTCTTTTCAAGAAATTGTCGCAAAAGAAGCAATCGCTCATATTGAACCATTCCTGCTGTTCACACAACAAAGCGCTGTACATATATTTCACTCGATAGATTAAAGTTCATACTTGCACCATATTCATAATGTGGAGTAAAAACATGACCATTTAATCATGTTTTCAAAAAAGGAGTATTCTGCAGAGGTTGAAAGGGGAAAAGCTTTAAAGTGCAAACAAAAAACATGAAAAGGGAAATTATCTTTGACTACATTTACAAATGATTGCGGACGTTTTTTAACACCTATGAAGTGGACAACTTTTGAAAACACTTGTAGCAGAAAAGGGTGAGGGGGTGATTTATAAGAAGATTACTATGTGTTTCTCTTTGAACCGTCAACATATTTACTAAAATCATTAGAAATAGATACACTATATATAAGACATTTACAAATGATTGCAGACGTATTAACACCTATGCAGTTGACAACTTTTGAAAACACTTGTAGCATTTTATTTATTTATTGGTGTTTTACGCCGCTTTCAACAACGCTAAATGAAGTTTACCGTTACACCCGGTGTCACAAGTTTGTATACATTCAACATACAATGGCATTTATTCAAAGACTGCTGTTCAATCAATTAGAAAATGACAAGCTCTACATATGGGAAAGAGGGGTCAAATTATCATTTATCGTAACATAACAAGAATTAATCATAAAATGACATTTAAGAACCGTCAACATATTTATTAAAATCATTAGAAAGACACACTATACATAAAATATTTACAAATGATTGCAGACGTATTGAAACCTATGCAGTTGACAACTTTTGAACACACTTGTAGCATTTTATTTATTTATTGGTGTTTTACGCCGCTTTCAACAATTTTTCAGTTATATCACGGCGACACTTCACTTATTCATGATCCCTGGGTAAACAAACCAGTACTAGGCTAGAAAATGTACCTTGCCCAAGGGCACTCCACCATGACCGTAGTGCCGCAACTGGGGATCGAACACGGGACACCCGGTTTCAAAATCCCCGACACTAACCACTCAACCACAGCGGATTCCTCACTTGTAGCAGGAAAAATGGATTAGCAATTTATTAGAAGAATGCTATATGTGTTCTTGTTTAGCAAGCGTTTCATATCACACAAATAAAGAAATCGAAATTAAATAAATAGTCATTGTATGGTTAGCATGGAACTGTTTACGCACTTAGTAACAACGCTAAATGAAGTTTACCGTTACACCCGGTGTCACAAGTTTGTATACATTCAACATACAATGACATTTATTTAAAGACTGCCGTTTTAGAAATAAGAAAATGACAAGCTCTGCATATATGAAAGAGGGGTTAAATTATCATTTATCTTTACATAACAAGAATTAAAAACATAAAATTAAGAACTGTCAACACATATATTAAAATTATTAGAAATAGATACACTATACATAAGAAATTTACAAATGATTGCAGACGTATTGACACCTATGCAGTTGACAACTTTTGAAAACACTGTGGTAGCAGGAAAAATGGATGAACAAAATTATAAGAAGAATACTATATGCCTTCTCTTTGGCGAGTTCCATATTACAGAAATCGCTTTCATCTTGATATTTTTTAACATGATATCTGCTCTCAATAGGAGACGCAGAAATTGACATATCATAAAATGACATTTAAGAACCGTCAACATATTTACTAAAATCATTAAAAATAGATACACTATACATAAAATATTTACAAATGATTGCAGACGTATTGACACCTATGCAATTGACAACTTTTGAAAACACTTGTAGCATTTTATTTATTTATTTATTGGGGTTTTACGCCGCTTTCAACAATATTTCAGTTATATCACGGCGACACTTCACTTATTCATGATCCCTGGGTAAACAAACCAGTACTAGGCTAGAAAATGTGCCTTGCCCAAGGGCACTCCACCATGACCGTAGTGCCGCGACTGGGGATCGAACACGGGACACCCGGTTTCAAAATCCCCGACGCTAACCACTCAACCACAGCGGATTCCTCACTTGTAGCAGGAAAAATGGATTAGCAATTTATTAGAAGAATGCTATATGTGTTCTTGTTTAGCAAGCGTTTCATATCACACAAATAAAGAAATCGAAATTAAATAAATAGTCATTGTATGGTTAGCATGGAACTGTTTACGCACTTAGTAACAACGCTAAATGAAGTTTACCGTTACACCCGGTGTCACAAGTTTGTATACATTCAACATACAATGACATTTATTTAAAGACTGCTGTTTTAGAAATAAGAAAATGACAAGCTCTGCATATATGAAAGAGGGGTTAAATTATCATTTATCTTTACATAACAAGAATTAAAAACATAAAATTAAGAACTGTCAACACATATATTAAAATTATTAGAAATAGATACACTATACATAAGAAATTTACAAATGATTGCAGACGTATTGACACCTATGCAGTTGACAACTTTTGAAAACACTGTGGTAGCAGGAAAAATGGATGAACAAAATTATAAGAAGAATACTATATGCCTTCTCTTTGGCGAGTTCCATATTACAGAAATCGCTTTCATCTTGATATTTTTTAACATGATATCTGCTCTCAATAGGAGACGCAGAAATTGACATATCATAAAATGACATTTAAGAACCGTCAACATATTTACTAAAATCATTAGAAATAGATACACTATACATAACATATTTACAAATGATTGCAGACGTATTGACACCTATGCAATTGACAACTTTTGAAAACACTTGTAGCATTTTATTTATTTATTTATTGGGGTTTTACGCCGCTTTCAACAATATTTCAGTTATATCACGGCGACACTTCACTTATTCATGATCCCTGGGTAAACAAACCAGTACTAGGCTAGAAAATGTGCCTTGCCAAAGGGCACTCCACCATGACCGCAGTGCCGCGACTGGGGATCGAACACGGGACACCCGGTTTCAAAATCCCCGACGCTAACCACTCAACCACAGCGGATTCCTCACTTGTAGCAGGAAAAATGAATGAGCAATTTGTTAAAAGAATGCTATATGTGTTCTTTTTTAGCGAGTGTTTCATATCACACACATAAAGAAATCGAAATTAAATAAATAGTCATTGTATGGTTAGCATGGAACTGTTTACGCACTTAGTAACAACGCTAAATGAAGTTTACCGTTACACCCGGTGTCACAAGTTTGTATACATTCAACATACAATGGCATTTATTCAAAGACTGCCGTTCAATAAATTAGAAAATGACAAGCTCTACATATGGGAAAGAGGGATCAAATTATCATTTATCGTAACATAACAAGAATTAATCATAAAATGACATTTAAGAACCGTCAACATATTTATTAAAATCATTAGAAATAGATACAATATACATAAAATATCTACAAATGATTGCAGACGTATTAACACCTATGCAGTTGACAACTTTTGAACACACTTGTAGCATTTTATTTACTTATTGGTGTTTTACGCCGCTTTCAACAATATTTCAGTTATATCACGGCGACACTTCACTTATTCATGATCCCTGGGTAAACAAACCAGTACTAGGCTAGAAAATGTGCCTTGTCCAAGGGCACTCCAGCATGAGCGTAGTGCCGCGACTGGGGATCGAACACGGGACACCCGGTTTCAAAATCCCCGACGCTAACCACTCAACCACAGCGGATTCCTCACTTGTAGCAGGAAAAATGGATTAGCAATTTATTAGAAGAATGCTATATGTGTTCTTTTTTAGCAAGTGTTTCATATCACACAAATAAAGAAATCGAAATTAAATAAATAGTCATTGTATGGTTAGCATGGAACTGTTTACGCACTTAGTAACAACGCTAAATGAAGTTTACCGTTACACCCGGTGTCACAAGTTTGTATACATTCAACATACAATGACATTTATTTAAAGACTGCTGTTTTAGAAATAAGAAAATGACCAGCTCTGCATATATGAAAGAGGGGTTAAATTATCATTTATCTTTACATAACAAGAATTAAAAACATAAAATTAAGAACTGTCAACACATATATTAAAATTATTAGAAATAGATACACTATACATAAGAAATTTACAAATGATTGCAGACGTATTGACACCTATGCAGTTGACAACTTTTGAAAACACTGTGGTAGCAGGAAACATGGATGAGCAATTTATAAGAAGAATACTATATGCGTTCTCTTTGGCGAGTTCCATATTACAGAAATCGCTTTCATCTTGATATCTTTTAACATGATATCTGCTCTCAATAGGAGACGCAGAAATTGACATATCATAAAATGACATTTAAGAACCGTCAACATATTTACTAAAATCATTAGAAATAGATACACTATACATAAAATATTTACAAATGATTGCAGACGTATTGACACCTATGCAGTTGACAACTTTTGAAAACACTTGTAGCATTTTATTTATTATTTATTGGGGTTTTACGCCGCTTTCAACAATATTTCAGTTATATCACGGCGACACTTCACTTATTCATGACCCCTGGGTAAACAAACCAGTACTAGGCTAGAAAATGTGCCTTGCCCAAGGGCACTCCGCCATGACCGCAGTGCCGCGACTGGGGATCGAACACGGGACACCCGGTTTCGAAATCCGCGACGCTAACCACTCAACCACAGCGGATTCCTCACTTGTAGCAGGAAAAATGGATGAGCAATTATAAGAAGAATGCTTTATGTATTCTCTTAAGCGAGTGTTTCATATCACACAAATAAAGAAATCGATATTAAATAAATAGTCATTGTATGGTTAGCATGGAACCGTTTACGCACTTGGTAACAATGCTAAATGAAGTTTACCGTTACACCCGGTGTCACAAGTTTGTAAACATTCAACATACAATGACATTTATTTAAAGACTTTTTTTAAAGTCGTTTTAGAAATATTAACATGACAAGCTCTGCATATATGAAAGATGGGTTAAATTATCATGTATCGTAACATAACAAGAATCTATAAACATAAAATTAAATTTAAGAACTGTCAACACATTTATAAGACATTTACAAATGATTGCGGACGTTTGTTGACACCTATTCAGTGGACAACTTTTGAAAACATTGGTAGCACGAAAAATGGATGAGCAATTTATAAGAAGAATTTATACTTTTGTAAATTATTGTTCTTCATTATATGGAGAAAATAAAGATAAATAAATTCTTCTTATAAATTGCTTATATTTTCTCTCTATTTAATCATACCGAATTTCGATCAACATGTTTAATTATCGAGGTTGAACTGCTGTATTTGTTACAAAGATTTCCTAAGTGGACGAACTCGTCTTTCTCTTGAATTTCTTCGTTACCAACAAACCAGGACCTTGACCGGCCTGTAAATGCTCGCTTAAATTCGTTAAAAGTGACAATGGCGCCCTTACATGTAGTTGCATTATATTGGAAAACACAAGAATACTGATGGCACATGTTGATCATATCTTGTAAGGATTTACTAGACAACGATAAAAGTGACATATCATCTGCAAAGGACGGGGCACAAAAACTAGATCCTTCTATGGCGTTCATCTTGATATTGTTTAACATGATATCTGCTCTCAGATCCCATAATCTAATAAATCATATTGTCAATTCTATATTATCCACTTCCTAGAATTTCAGATTTTTTTCCAGATGGATAATGTAGCCGACTAATGTTATTAATCTCGTTATTTCTTCTTGTTTCTAATTGTCTTGGGAATTTATCGGTTTATCATGTAGGTTACTGTACTTCGGACGTTTGATCTTCGTTGAATTGGTGCATACAAAGCGGGTACAACACCAGTGTTGGGCATCATTGTCGGTTGTTTAATCATCCAAGCCAAACTGAAAGTACATACGAAGTATCTCATATTATGCAATATTACTTAAAGAAAAATAGGTACATGCTTCTCTATACGTCCACATGACTCGATTGCAACGACATTTGAAACGTTAAGGGCTTCCACTAGCTTTTGAAATGAAGTTATTTTGAAACAAAACGGTCACAACGTTAATCATGTTATGATATTCATTTTACTTTAAAAACTTTTCCCACAATGACAACATATCTCTGGAATACATCCTTAAAACACCTGGGTAAGAATATGGACAGCATCTGAAAATGCCAATTGAATAGAGTTGAAAACATTATTGTAAAAGGAAATTGCTGATGCTGAGCATTTCTCCATTTACCACAATATTTAAATAGTCATTTTTATCAGTCACGAAAACCCATTTTGGTGACCAACATTAGCGTACCTATCCTAGTTTTCCATGCAGTTGTCCGACGTCTGATCTTGAGATATAGTATGGATACACAAGGTGGATTTGTACGTAGGTTGACTTTCTCGATAGCTTTGGACTATTGCAGTACATGTATATCCTCTAGATGTCACTAAAAATAAGGAAGAAAATGAATATGGCTCTATATATGTTCATCTGATTCGATGAAAACGACATTGGACATACGTATTGTATGAGAACCATAAGTCAGAGTTTATTACAGAGTTATTGCCCTTTATTACTTTTTCTCCTCCTCAGTACAACTGCTCAATTACCCAATGTGTTTTAATCAAACAAAATTGATTGCCATCAAACACAATTAAAAAAACTCTATTTTCTAGTTTTAACCAAGACAATCCAAAAATGAACAAGCAAATTCAGAGAATCATGGTCCCCCGCCAGGGTCAAGGTCACAAGGTCAAAAAAAATTGGTATTGATGGAAAGGGGTTGTCACAAGGAATACACATGTGAAATATGAAAGCAGTACCTATTACGGTTCAGAAGTTATGACCAAGGTTAAAGTTTTTGTGACAGCGTGACTGACGGACGGACTGACGGACTGACGGACGGACTGACTGACTGACGAATGAGAAATAATAGTCCCCAGCTTTCGCTAAAAGCGGGGGACAATAAAGCAAGAATAACTCGATCCATAACATGGTGCCATTTCTAAATGACACCTGAATATGACAAACTATTACCATATCCGATCAGAGACGCTTTCGGGGTATTAATCACATTCAGTGATAGTTCTAGTTTATTATTGTAATGTACCTACCTACTAGATCTTTGTTACTTCTGTAAATTGACACTTTTTCTTCCGAGTAGATTCACTGACTTGTAGAACAAAGGCAGCAGACGACTTTGAAACCAAAAATATAGGGGAATATCATTTACCAGTATTACTGGTCCATTTAACAGACACAAGCGAGACGGTTGTTATGCTCACCTCACAACCCTGAAAGTCAAAGAAGGTTTGCCATTACCAATTTGTAAGGTATTTGGCATGACCTGAGGGGGGGATTGAACTTGCAATCTCCTGCACCAGACCGTCGCTCGTTGTTTTTTGTGATTATTTGTTCGATTTAAAATCTTTAAGTTATCGGCTAATCATTTAAAATCACTTTGAATGTCACTATGGTCAATGTTATGTAGGGGGCCACTATGTAACACATGAATCGCACAATATCTTCAAGCGAATACCCTATGAATATTAGCTATCATAATCTCAACCCTATTCAATAATCATGTTTTAAAGGGCAAATATTAACGCATTTTTAAGGGGTTAACCCTATCCATCATGCAGACGACTTTTGAAAGTAATGCTTATCCCAAAACCATAAATACCAATTAGGGAATACCATATTTAAGAATTGTAGTGACCAGGCATAGAGATCAGATCCCATTGTTTGGTGTTTCTCGCTGCTTACTCGCCAAGATATGTGCGATAACAATTACAAAGTTATCTGATTATTCATTTCAGATTGATAAAGAGACATTTAAAGCTAACTTTCTATTGTACTTCATTTAAATCGGTGTAAGTGACAAACAGAAAATTAACTTTATGCCACCGTAGAAATGCATGCATGTACCATTTAAAGGATCACTTTGCAAATGGATCGCACAATATCTTCAAGCCAAGACAATAGGAATTTCAGTTATTTCACAGCGCTTCCTGGGTAATTTTTCAGAATGATAACTGTTACTAAACCTTATGATCCATGTAACGATGTCACTGGTCAATTTTATGTTTAACACCAATTTAAACAATATTTCGCTTTTATCTGGGCATAATTAATTCTTATTCATGATAAATGCAGGGGTAACTAACAGTACTAGGCTAGGAAAACAGATTAATATTTAGTGGCATTCAAAGCCTTCCTTGCATAATTAACTATATCCCTAATGCAGATCTCGAAGCTTTCTGAAGCCTCTGCAGCAATCAACTTTTGACATTGTAGCAAAAGGAAAAATCGCACAATACCTTCAAGCCAATAACCTATGAATTCCAGTTATCAAACTCTCAACCCTATTCAATAGTAATGTATATGAAAGAGCAAATATTAATGTATTTGAAAGGGATTAACCCTATCCATCATGCAGACGACTTTTGAAAGTAATACTTACCAAAACTATAAACGCCAAAGAGGGAATACCATTTTTGGGATATGGGCGTTTCGAACTATCTCTTTGCTAACCTGCTTTCGAAAAGTCGGATTACGGCTGCAACCAGTCCACAATTGATTTCCTACGCCAAAATCGAGATAATCTGCCTTTTCAACGATTTCACTGTAAATAAAATTATTGAAACGAGTTGAAACCATCGTGGCAAAAGTAGAAATTGCCTACGATAAGCAATTTCTGCTTTTGTTACAATGTTTTCGATTGTCGTCTGCTGCACATGCGTCTGTAAGCGGACAATGGTTACGTCTTTCCGTGATACTATAACAGTTCGAATATTGAAAATAGTGTTAGAAATGGAGCTATTGCTGACAATGAGCAATTCCTCCTCTCACACAATGCTTTCGAACACGATTCAAATTAATTCTTTTCATATTTGAACGTTTTACATTCTTTTACTCGACACATTTTGAATAACATGCTAGAGATGAATGATAACGAGCAATTTTGCCTTACATCAAGGGGAAAAGTATATAGTTGAAACCTTTGTGGAAAAAGAGGAAATGGGTCACGATAAACAAGTCTGCAGCCGTCTGCTGCACATGTGTCAACAAGCGACTGTAAGCGGGAAAGGGTTGAACCGTTTCCGTTATAGCTACTTAGTTACATACGAATGTTGAAAGTGTATTTGCAAACGGAGCAATTGCTGACAATGAGCAATTCCTCCTTTCCAAACAATGCTTTGAAAGATGAATCTAATTTTTTTCTATAACCTAGATAACGAAAACATTTGTCTACAGTTATTAGTTTAACCTTTGCCCCTTTTAAACACATTTGACTAACCTTAAGAGATGAATGATAATCAGCAAGTTTGTCTTTTAACACAATGTTTTCATCACTATTCAAAATTTCATTTCAACAAAAATTGATTGGGGTTAACGCAGTTTTTAACATTTCCTCAATAATACCACGGCGGCCAGTTCACCTACAAATGTATTTCCTGGTTTTCTTACACTAGTAATTCACACAACAATCTTCCCAAGCAACTGGCTGCTTTTCTACATAGACTTGGCCCATTGGTGAAAGACGAATGACGCATGTCGCATTGACTTGTCAAACGCCGGAAAGATATTTGGCCGAAAATGTCAAGATACACACAAGTTATAACCGCAAGTTCATTATTTATTTAATAATTGAGGCGCTTCTAGCGATTTTGAGACAAAATTTTAATGTATATTGAAGACTCAACGTCCGTCAACATGTTATCTAGTCCTAGATGTATCTGTTGACATATAAACTAGAAATGTAGTCTAAATAGGTTTTTGTAAATTAACCTTGTACGGTCCCGTTTCGGAGACGCATCGAACCAGTCTTCTTTCTCTGTCTGTAAAGCTTGGAGGTATAATCCGGCGTCCGGCCGGCTGTCTGCCTGAATGTGCATTCGTCCGTCCGTCATGGATTGCATATATTGGTCAACACGTTGTTACTGTATGGCAGATTTATTTCAAAGTGGTCACACTTATACCGTGTGATCAGGAGAACGGCTAAATACTAGGTACATAACTCTGTATTATTTTAGCAATCTCCATTTTTCCTTATTTACTTCAGTGATTGTCTCAATTAATTTCCATTTTATCCATTTCAAACTTGGTATGTAGGTAACTTATGACCTACAGATATGCAGTGCACCATTACCATAACTTTAGCATGCTCCGTTTGGAGTGTGTATATTTTTGTCTTTCCATATTCCGTCACTTATTTTTGAGTTTCGCATGCAACACATGCATTCCGTGAAATGCCATTGTTCGTTAATGAGTGCTTCCCCAAGCTGTGTACTTTGTCCGGAGCGACCGACTGTTTGTCCGTCGTTGTGTTCATCCATTCGTCCGTCTGTCCGTTACGGTTTGCATTAATGGGTCAAAACTTTCTGTTTCGCGGATCCATTTCAAAGTCGTCACAAGTATACATTGGGATTAGGAGATCGATACAATATTTTGAACACAAATCTGATCTGGTTTTTTAGGTGTAAACTCATTTTTTCATTTCTTCGGTTATTGTCTCAATAGATGTCCAATGTATAAATTTAAGACTATACAATATACATTGTGGATCTTTAGTGATTTCTAAACTGGAAATATTTTACTTAAGGGTCGCTGCTCGGTTTTGTCAATATTTTGTCCTTCCTGATTTATTTTGTTTATACAAGAAAAGGGTCAAACGTTGATGAATAAGGTATATGTTATTGGCAGGCAGTATGTGTTGCTTCACACATTTTTAGTTTGTTTGTTTTAAAGGTCACTGTTTATTGTTTCAACAAAGTTTGTCCATATTATCTATGTCATATATTTTCAACTTACATATGCCCCTATACCATTAGCACTTTCAGCGCTTTGATTAAGAACTGTGGTGACCAGGCATACAGGTCAGACCCTGTTGTGCGTTTTTTTCTGCTTACTCGCCGAGATATGTGCGATAACAATCACAAAGTTATCTGCTGATTATCAATTTCACTTTGAATTTACATTTAAAAAGAGACAGTTTAAGCTAACTTTCTATTGTACTTCATTTAAACCGGTGTAACTGACAAACAGAAAATTAACTTTGTCACCGTACAAATGCATTCATGTAACATTTAAAGGATCACTTCGCAAATGAATCGCACAATATCTTCAACCAAGACCGTAGGAATTTCAGTTATTTCACAGCGCTTCCTGGGTAATTTACCAGAATTACTACTGTTATCCTTGTTATGATGTTACTCTTGTCAATGTTATGTTTAACACCAACTTTTTAAACAGTATTTCGCTTTTATCTGGGCATAATTAATGCTTATTCATGATAACTGCAGGGGTAACTAACAGTACTATGCTAGGAAAACAGATTGATATTGAGTGGCATTCAAAGCCTGAGCATAATATCTTCAAGCCAATAGCCTATGAATTCCAGCTTTCATACTCTCATCCCTATTCAATAATTATGTTTTAAAGGGCAAATGTATTTGAAAGGGATTAACATTTGGGTAGAAATCTTGTTTGTTGGAGTAGAAACCAGGCATAAAGATCAGACTTTGTTGTTTGGCGTTTCTCACTGCTTACTCGCCGAAATATGTGCGATAACAATCACAATATGCTGTTTATTATTTTCACTTTGAATTTACATTTATAAAGGACATTTAAAGCTAACTTTCTATTGTACTTCATTTAAAGCAGTGTAACTGACAAATAGAAAATTACTTTATATCACCGTAGAAATGCATGCATGTAACATTTAAAGGATCACTTTGCAAATGAATCGCACAAAATCTTCAAGCAAGACCGTAGGAATTCCAGTTATTTCACAGCGCTTCCTGGGTAATTTACCAGAAGTACTACTGTTACTACTCCTTATGATCCAGGTTATGATGTCACTCTGGTCAATGTTTTGTTTAACAGCAAATTTAGACAGTATTTCGCTTGTATGTAGGCATAATTAATGTTTATTCATGATAAATGCAGGGGTAACTAACAGTACTAGGCTAGGAAAACAGATTAATATTTAGTGGCAGAAATCACTAAAGATCCACAATGTATATTGTAATCATGCTGATAAATGAAAGACAATCGAAAAAAGGATGCTAGACTTATGTTTCTTCTTGCAATGCACATCTGTAGCTCTGAGTTCCCAATACACCAAGTCTTAAATTGATACATTGGACATCTATTGAGACAATAACCGAAGAAATGAGTTTACACCTAAAAATGCCAGATCAGATTTGTGTTCAAAATATTGTATCGATCTCCTAATCCCAATGTATACGTGTGACGACTTTGAAATGGATCCGTTAAACAGAAACAAAGCTTTGACCCATTAATGCAAACCGTAACGAACAAACGGACGGATGGATGAACACAAAGACGGACAGACAGTCAGTCGCTTCGGGAAGAACCCACTAACGAACAAGCGCATTTCACGGAACGCATGTGTTGCATGCGAAAGTTATATAATAAGTGAGAACATGGACAGACAAAAATATTCACACGTCAAACGCAGCATGCTCAAGTTATGGTAATGGTGCACTGCAAATATGTAGGTCATAAGTTACCTACAAACCAAGTTTGAAATGGATACAATGGAAATTAATTAAGACAATCGCTGAACTAAATAAGGAAAAATCGAGATAACTAAAATAAACAGACCAGAGTTATGTACCTAGTACTTTGCCTTTCTCCTGATCACACGGTATAAGTGTGACCACTTTGAAATAAATTTGCCATACAGTTATAACGTGTTGACCAATACATGCACTCCATGACGGACGGACGAATGCACATTCAGGCGGACAGCAGGCCAACAAAAATATCTTCTATTGGAAGTAAGTATTTAATAAAGTTGAAAAAATTGTGGCCTTTTGGCTACACTGTTTTCAAAAGTCGTCTGCTACAGATGTGTCTACAAGTGGGAAAGGGTACAGCAAATGTAATTACCTTAACATTCAATTAACAACTTACATACTGACCCTTTCACCGAAATAAATTGTTTGTGATGCCTTTGTTCTTGGGGAACTTTGAAATCAGACAGTACACCATTGCATCAAACTCATAACCCTTTCTTAAATACAGGCGCTTCCTGACGACATTAAATGACACCTTTTAACATTATGGCAAAGGAAGAAATTGCTCATTGAATATGTTTTCAACTTATTCAATAATTTGTTAACTCTTTCCTATAAATTGCAAACTATACGATAGATATGTAGACGACCTTGAACACATTAAACAAAGCTGTAGTGGTTGCCCTTTGAAAATACCTGGACAAATGTGAAAAATCACGAGTGAAAGTATAATTATTAAATAATCTGAAGAAGACATCTTTCAAAAGATCGTATCATGAACATTGCCACATTACTTTCATGTATTCTCCTACAGATGTTTCAAATGTCCTCTACTACATTCTGAAAATGTATTAATCATGACAACAAAACGAAAGAATTTAAAAATACAGAGGGGAAAACTGTGCCACATTAAGTCTGACAAGAACTGTTCATGCTTTCCTATTTTGAAACAAATCTGCTAAGAAAATATAACAATAGTGCCAAGGAGCGCACGTTATTGCTCGTCTGTTGAAAAGTCGAAAAGTGGGCATTTCCGAATAATCAATAATATATTTCAAAGAAATTATTATGAGCAATGTCTTCTTTTTCTACAGTTTTGATTAGTTATAATCTGTCTTTTCAACGATTTCATTTGTTCGACCGAATCTCAAAAAACCCTCCGCTTGCATTAATTAATGAGACAAAATAGTTCCAACGCGTGAAACACACTCTGAACTTTGATTGACCTCAATGTCAGTTGTGTTAGGTAACGTCGACCGTGCTGTGACCCAGTTGACTTATGGGAATGTGCAAATCACTGTAAATAAAATTATTGAAAGGAGTTGAAACCATTGTGGCAAAAGTAGAAATTGCCTACGATAAGCAATTTCTCCTTTTGTTAAAATGTTTTCGATTGTCGTCTGCTGCACATGCGTCTGTAAGCGGACAATAGTTACATACTCCCCATGGAAGCGGAACCCTTTCCGTGATACTATAACAGATCGAATATTGAAAATATTGTTGGAAAATGGAGCTATTGCTGACAATGAGCAATTCCTCCTCCTTTTCACACAATGCTTTCAAACACGTTTCAAATTAATTCTTTTCATATTTGAACGTTTTACATTCTTTTACTCGACACATTTTGAATAACATGCTAGAGATGAATGATAACGAGCAATTTTGCCTTACATCAAGGGGAAAAATATATAGTTGAAACCTTTGTGGAAAAAGAGGAAATGGGTCACGATAAACAAGTCTGCAGCAGTCTGCTGCACATGCGTCAACAAGCAACTGTAAGCGGGAAAGGGTTGATCCGTTTCCGTTATAGCTACTTAGTTGCATACGAATGTTGAAAGTGTATTTGCAAACGGAGCAATTGCTGACAATGAGCAAATCCTCCTTTCCAAACAATGCTTTGAAAGATGAATCATTTTTTTTTCTATAACCTAGATAACGAAAACATTTGTCTACAGTTATTAGTTTAACCTTTGCCCCTTTTAAACACATTTGACTCACCTTAAGAGATGAATGATAATCAGCAAGTTCGTCTTTTTCCACAATGTTTTCATCACTATTCAAAATTTCATTTCAACAAAAATTGATTGGGGTTAACGCAGTTTTTAACATTTCCTCAGTAATACCACGGCGGCCAGTTCACCTACACATGTATTTCCTGGTTTTCTTACACCAGTAATTCACACAACAATCTTCCCAAGCAACTGGCTGCTTTTTCACATAGACTTAGCCCATTGGTGAAAGACGAATGACGCATGTCGCATTGACTTTTGTCAAACGCCGGAAAGAAATTTGGCCGAAAATGTCAACATACACACGAGTTATAACCGCAAGGTCATTGTTTATTTAATAATTGATGCGCTTCTAGCGATGTTGAGACAAAATTTTAATGTATATTGAAGACTCAACGTCCGTCAACGTGTAATCTAGTCCTAGATGTATCTGTTGACATATAAACTAGAAATGTAGTTTAAATAGGTTTTTGTAAATTAACCTTGTACGGTCCCGTTTCGGAGACGCATCGAACCAGTCTTCTGTAATCAATACTTTATGAGTTGTCTCTGTCTGTAAAGCTTGGAGGTATAATCCGGCGTACGGCCGGCTGTCTGAACGTGCATTCGTCCGTCCGTCATGGATTGCATGTATTGGTCAACACGTTGTTTCTGTATGGCAGATTTATTTCAAAGTGGTCACACTTATTCCGTGTGATCAGGAGAACGGATAAGTACTAGGTGCATAACTCTGTATTATTTTAGCAATCTCCATTTTTCCTTATTTACTTCAGTGATTGTCTCAATTAATTTCCATTTTATCCATTTCAAACTTGGTGTGTAGGTAACTTATGACCTACAGATATGCAGTGCACCATTACCATAACTTTAGCATGATTCGTTTGGAGTGTGTATATTTTTGTCTTTCCATGTTCCGTCACTTATTTTTGAGTTTCGCATGCAACACATGCATTCCGTGAAATGCCCTTGTTCGTTAATGAGTGCTTCCCCAAGCTGTGTACTTTGTCCGGAGCGATTGACTGTCTGTCCGTCGTTGTGTTCATCCACTCGTCCGTCTTTCCGTTACGGTTTGCATTAATGGGTCAAAACTTTGTCTGTTTCGCGGATCCATTTCAAAGTCGTCACACATATACATTGGGATTAGGAGATCGATACAATATTTTGAACACAAATCTGATCTGGTTTTTTAGGTGTAAACTCGTTTTTCTTTTTTCATTTCTTCGGTTATTGTCTCAATAGATGTCCAATGTATCAATTTAAGACTATACAATATACATTGTGGATCTTTAGTGATTTCTAAACTGGAAATATTTTAATTAAGGGTCGCTGCTCGGTTATTTGTCAATCTTTTGTTCTTCCTGATTTATTTTGTTTATATAAGAAAAGGGTCAAACGTTGATGAATAAGGTATATGTTATTGGCAGGCAGTATGTGTTGCTTCACACATTTTTGGTTTGTTTGTTTTAAAGGTCATTGTTTATTGTTTCAACAAAGTTTGTCCATATTATCTATGCCATATATTTTCAACTTACATATGCCCCTATACCATTAGCACTTTCAGAGCTTTGATTAAGAACTGTAGTGACCAGGCATACAGGTCAGACCCTGTTGTGCGTTTCTTTCTGCTTACTCGCCGAGATATGTGCGATAACAATCACAAAGTTATCTGCTGATTATCAATTTTACTTTGAATTTACATTTAAAAAGAGACTGTTTAAGCTAACTTTCTATTGTACTTCATTTAAACCGGTGTAACTGACAAACAGAAAATTAACTTTGTCACCGTAGAAATGCATTCATGTAACATTTAAAGGATCAATTCGCAAATGAATCGCACAATATCTTCAACCAAGACCGTAGGAATTTCAGTTATTTCACAGCGCTTCCTGGGTAATTTACCAGAATTACTACTGTTATCCTTGTTATGATGTCACTCTGGTCAATGTTATGTTTAACACCAAATTTTTAAACAGTATTTCGCTTTTATCTGGGCATAATTAATGCTTATTCATGATAAATGCAGGGGTAAATAACAGTACTATGCTAGGAAAACAGATTAATTTTGGGTGGCATTCAAAGCCTTCCTTGCATAATTAACCTTATCCACATGTAGATCGAGGCTTTCTGAAGCCTCTGCAGCAATCGTATTTTGATGTTGTGGCCAAACGAAAAATCGCATAATATCTTCAAGCTAATAACCTAGGAATTCCAGCCATCATACTCTCATCCCTATTCAATAATTATGTTTTAAAGGGCAAATATGAATGTATTTGAAAGGGATTAACCTTTGGGTAGAAATCTTGTTTGTTGGAGTAGAAACCAGGCATAAAGATCAGACCCTGTTGTTTGGTGTTTCTCACTGCTTACTCGCCGAAATATGTGCGATAACAATCACAAAGTTATATGCTGATTATTATTTTCACTTTGAATTTACATTTATAAAGAGACATTTAAAGCTAACTTTCTATTGTACTTCATTTAAAACAGTGTAACTGACAAATAGAAAATTAACTTTATATCACCGTAGAAATGCATGCATGTAACATTTAAAGGATCACTTTGCAAATGAATCGCACAAAATCTTCAAGCAAGACCGTAGGAATTCCAGTTATTTCACAGCGCTTCCTGGGTAATTTACCAGAAGTACTACTGTTACTACTCCTTATGATTCACGTTATGATGTCACTCTGGTCAATGTTTTGTTTAACAGCAAATTTAAACAGTATTTCGCTTGTATGTAGGCATACATGTAATTAATGTTTATTCATGATAAATGCAGGGGTAACTAACAGTACTAGGCTAGGAAAACAGATTAATATTTAGTGGCAGAAATCACTAAAGATCCACAATGTATATTGTAATCATGCTGATAAATGAAAGACAATCGAAAAAAGCATGCTAGACTTATGTTTCTTCTTGCAATGCACATCTGTAGCTCTGAGTTCCCAGTACCCCAAGTCTTCAATTGATACATTGGACATCTATTGAGACAATAACCGAAGAAATGAAGAAATGAGTTTACACCTAAAAATGCCAGATCAGATTTGTGTTCAAAATATTGTATCGATCTCCTAATCCCAATGTATACGTGTGACGACTTTGAAATGGATCCGTTAAACAGAAACAAAGCTTTGACCCATTAATGCAAACCGTAACGGACAAACTGACGGATGAACACAAAGACGGACAGACAGTCAGTCGCTTCGCACAAAATACACAGCTTAGGGAAGAACCCACTAACGAACAAGCGCATTTCACGGAACGCATGTGTTGCATGCGAAAGTTATATAATAAGTGAGAACATGGACAGATAAAAATATTCACACGTCAAACGCAGCATGCTCAAGTTATGGTAATGGTGCACTGCACATCTGTAGGTCATAAGTTGCCTACAAACCAAGTTTGAAATGGATACAATGGAAATTAATTAAGACAATCGCTGAACTAAATAAGGAAAAATCGAGATAACTAAAATAAACAGACCAGAGTTATGTACCTAGTACTTTGCCGTTCTCTTGATCACACGGTATAAGTGTGACCACTTTGAAATAAATTTGCCATACAGTTATAACGTGTTGACCAATATATGCACTCCATGACGGACGGACGAATGCACATTCAGGCGGACAGCAGGCCAACAAAAATATCTTCTATTGGAAGTAAGTATTTAATAAAGTTGAAACAATTGTGGCCTTTTGGCTACACTGTTTTCAAAGGTCGTCTGCTGCAGATGTGTCTACAAGTGGGAAAGGGTACAGCAAATGTTATTACCTTAACATCCAAGCAACAACTTACATACTGACCCTTTCACCGAAATAAATTGTTTGTGATGCCTTTGTACTCTGGGAACTTTGAAATCAGACAGTACATCATTGCATCAAACTCATAACTCTTTCTTACATACAGGCGCTTCCTGACGACATTAGATGACACCTTTTAACATTATGGCAAAGGAAGAAATTGCTCATTGAATATGTTTTCAACTTATTCAATAATTTGTTAACTCTTTCCCATAAATTGCAAACTATACGATATATATGTAGACGACCTTGAACACATTGAACAAAGCTCTAGTGGTTGCCCTTTGAAAATACCTGGACAAATGTGAAAAATCACGAGTGAAAGTATAATTATTAAATAATCTGAAGAAGACATCTTTCAAAAGATCGTATCATGATCATTTTTTTGCCATATTACTTTCAAATGTACTCTCCTACAGATGTTTCAAATGTCCTCTACTACATTCTGAAAATGTATAAATCATGACAACAAAACGAAAGAATTTGAAAATACAGAGGGGAAAACTGTGCCTCATTAAGTCTGACAAGAACTGTTCATGCTTTCCTATTTTGAAACATATCTGCTAAGAAAATATAACAATAGTGCCAAGGAGAGCACGTTATTGCTCGTCTGTTGAAAAGTCGAAAAGTGGGCATTTCCGAATAATCATTAATATATTTCACAGAATTTATTATGAGCAATGTCATCTTTTTCTACAGTTTTGATTAGTTATAATCTGCCTTTTCAACGATTTCATTGGTTCGACCGAATCTCAAAAAACCATCCGCTTGCATAAACTAATGAGACAAAATAGTTCCAACGCGTGAAACACACTCTGAACTTTGATTGACCTCAATGTCAGTGGTGTTAGGTAACGTCGGTCGTGCTGTGACCCAGTCGACTTATAGAAATGTGCAAATCACTAAATAAAATTATTGAAAGGAGTTGAAACCATTGTGGCAAAAGTAGAAATTGCCTACGATAAGCAATTTCTCCTTTTGTTACAATGTTTTCGATTGTCGTCTGATACACATGCGTCTGTAAGCGGACAATAGTTACATACTCCCCATGGAAGCGGAACCCTTTCCGTGATACTATAACATCGAATATTGAAAATATTGTTGGAAAATGGAGCAATTGCCGACAATGAGCAATTCCTCCTTTTCACACAATGCTTTCAAACACGTTTCAGATTAATTCTTTTCATATTTGAACGTTTAACATTCTTTTACTAAGACACATTTTGAATAACATGCTAGAGATAAATGATAACGAGCAATTTTGCCTTACATCAAGGGGAAAAATATATAGTTGAATCCTTTATGGAAAAAGAGGAAATGGGTCACGATAAACAAGTCTGCAGCAGAAAGCTGCACATGTGTCAACAAGCGACTGTAAGCGGGAAAGGGTTGAACCGTTTCCGTTATAGCTACTTAGTTACATACGAATGTTGAAAATGTATTTGCAAACGGAGCAATTGCTGACAATGAGCAATTCCTCCTTTCCAAACAATGCTTTGAAAGATGAATCTAATTTTGTTTTTATAACCTAGATAACGAAAACATTTGTCTACAGTTATTAGTTTAACCTTTGCCCCTTTTAAACACATTTGACTCACCTAAGAGATGAATGATAATCAGCATGTTTGTCTTTTTCCACAATGTTTTCATCACTATTCAAAATTTCATTTCAACAAAAATTGATTGGGGTTAACGCAGTTTTTTTAACATTTCCTCAGTAATACCACGGCGGCCAGTTCACCTACACATGTATTTCCTGGTTTTCTTACACCAGTAATTCACACAACAATCTTCCCAAGCAACTGGCTGCTTTTTCACATAGACTTAGCCCATTGGTGAAAGACGAATGACGCATGTCGCATTGACTTTTGTCAAACGCCGGAAAGAAATTTGGCCGAAAATGTCAAGATACACACGAGTTATAATCGCAAGGTCATTGTTTATTTAATAATTGAGACGCTTCTAGCGATTTCGAGACAAAATGTTAATGTATATTGAAGACTCAACGTCCGTCATCCTGTATGTAATTTACTAAATCTAGTCCTAGATGTATCTGTTGACATATAAACTAGAAATGTAGTCTAAATAGGTTTTTGTAAATTAACCTTGTACCGTCCCGTTTCGGAGACTCATCGATCCAGTCTTCTGTAATCAATACTTTATGAGTTGTCTGTCTGTAAAGCTTGGAGGTATAATCCGGCGTCCGGCCGGCTGTCTGAATGTGCATTCGTCCGTTCTTCATTTATTGCATGTATTAGTCAACACGTTGTTTCTGTATGGCAGATTTATTTCAAAGTGGTCACACTTATACCGTGTGATCAGGAGAACGGCTAAATACTAGGTTCATAACTCTGTATTATTTTAGCAATCTCCATTTTTCCTTATTTAGTTCAGTGATTGTCTCAATTAATTTCCATTTTATCCATTTCAAACTTGGTGTGTAGGTAACTTATGACCTACAGATATGCAGTGCACCATTACCATAACTTTAGCATGATCCGTTTGGAGTGTGTATATTTTTGTCTTTCCATGTTCCGTCACTTATTTTTGAGTTTCGCATGCAACACATGCATTCCGTGAAATGCCCTTGTTCGTTAATGAGTGCTTCCCCAAGCTGTGTACTTTGTCCGGAGCGATTGACTGTCTGTCCGTCGTTGTGTTCACCCACTCGTCCGTCTTTCCGTTACGGTTTGCATTAATGGGTCAAAACTGTGTCTGTTTCGCGGATCCATTTCAAAGTCGTCACACGTATACATTGGGATTAGGAGATCGATACAATATTTTGAACACAAATCTGATCTGGTTTTTTAGGTGTAAACTCGTTTTTTTTTCATTTCTTCGGTTATTGTCTCAATAGATGTCCAATGTATCAATTTAAGACTATACATTATACATTGTGGATCTTTAGTGATTTCTAAACTGGAAATATTTTAATTAAGGGTCGCTGCTCGGTTATTTGTCAATCTTTTGTTCTTCCTGATTTATTTTGTTTATATAAGAAAAGGGTCAAACGTTGATGAATAAGGTATATGTTATTGGCAGGCAGTATGTGTTGCTTCACACATTTTTGGTTTGTTTGTTTTAAAGGTAATTGTTTATTGTTTCAACAAAGTTTGTCCATATTATCTATGCCATATATTTTCAACTTACATATGCCCCTATACCATTAGCACTTTCAGAGCTTTGATTAAGAACTGTAGTGACCAGGCATACAGGTCAGACCCTGTTGTGCGTTTCTTTCTGCTTACTCGCCGAGATATGTGCGATAACAATCACAAAGTTATCTGCTGATTATCAATTTTACTTTGAATTTACATTTAAAAAGAGACATTTTAAGCTAACTTTCTATTGTACTTCATTTAAACCGGTGTAACTGACAAACAGAAAATTAACTTTGTCACCGTAGAAATGCATTCATGTAACATTTAAAGGATCACTTCGCAAATGAATCGCACAATATCTTCAACCAAGACCGTAGGAATTTCAGTTATTTCACAGCGCTTCCTGGGTAATTTACCAGAATTACTACTGTTATCCTTGTTATGATGTCACTCTGGTCAATGTTATGTTTAACACCAAATTTTTAAACAGTATTTCGCTTTTATCTGGGCATAATTAATGCTTATTCATGATAACTGCAGGGGTAACTAACAGTACTATGCTAGGAAAACAGATTAATTTTGGGTGGCATTCAAAGCCTTCCTTGCATAATTAACTTTATCCACATGTAGATCGAGGCTTTCTGAAGCGTCTGCAGCAATCGTATTTTGATGTTGTGGACAAACGAAAAATCGCATAATATCTTCAAGCTAATAACCTATGAATCCCAGCCATCATACTCTCATCCCTATTCAATAATTATGTTTTAAAGGGCAAATATGAATGTATTTGAAAGGGATTAACATTTGGGTAGAAATCTTGTTTGTTGGAGTAGAAACCAGGCATAAAGATCAGACCCTGTTGTTTGGTGTTTCTCACTGCTTACTCGCCAAAATATGTGCGATAACAATCACAAAGTTATATGCTGATTATTATTTTCACTTTGAATTTACATTTATAAAGAGACATTTAAAGCTAACTTTCTATTGTACTTCATTTAAAACAGTGTAACTGACAAATAGAAAATTAACTTTATGTCACCGTAGAAATGCATGCATGTAACATTTAAAGGATCACTTTGCAAATGAATCGCACAAAATCTTCAAGCAAGACCGTAGGAATTCCAGTTATTTCACAGCGCTTCCTGGGTAATTTACCAGAAGTACTACTGTTACTACTCCTTATGATCCAGGTTATGATGTCACTCTGGTCAATGTTTTGTTTAACAGCAAATTTAAACAGTATTTCGCTTGTATGTAGGCATAATTAATGTTTATTCATGATAAATGCAGGGGTAACTAACAGTACTAGATCACTAAAGATCCACAATGTATATTGTAATCATGCTGATAAATGAAATACAATCGAAAGCATGCTAGACTTATGTTTCTTCTTGCAATGCACATCTGTAGCTCTGAGTTCCCAATACACCAAGTCTTAAATTGATACATTGGACATCTATTGAGACAATAACCGAAGAAATGAAGAAATGAGTTTATACCTAAAAATACCAGATCAGATTTGTGTTCAAAATATTGTATCGATCTCCTAATCCCAATGTATACGTGTGACGACTTTGAAATGGATCCGTTAAACAGAAACAAAGCTTTGACCCATTAATGCAAAACGTAACGGACAAACGGACGGATGGATGAACACAAAGACAGACAGACAGACAGTCAGTCGCTTCGGACAAATAACACAGCTTGGGGAAGAACCCACTAACGAACAAGGGCATTTCACGGAACGCATGTGTTGCATGCGAAAGTTATATAATAAGTGAGAACATGGAAAGACAAAAATATTCACACTTCAAACGCAGCATGCTCAAGTTATGGTAATGGTGCACTGCAAATCTGTAGTTCATAAATTACCTACAAACCAAGTTTGAAATGGATACAATGGGAATTAATGAGGACAATCGCTGAACTAAATAAGGAAAAACCGAGATAACTAAATTAAACAAACCAGAGTTGTGTACCTAGTACTTTGCCGTTCTTCTGATCACACGGTATAAGTGTGACCACTTTGAAATAAATCTGCCATACAGTTACAACATGTTGACCAATACATGCACTCCATGACGGATGGACGAATGCACATTCAGGCAGACAGCAGGCCAACAAAAATATGTTCTATTGGAAGTAAGTATTTAATAAAGTTGAAAAAAGTTTGGCCTTTTGGCTACACTGTTTTCAAAAGTCGTCTGCTGCAGATGTGTCTACAAGTGGGAAAGGGTACAGCAAATGTAATTACCTTAATATTCAAGCAACAACTTACATACTGACCCTTTCACCGAAATAAATTGTTTGTGATGCCTTTGTACTCGAGGAACTTTGAAACCAGACAGTACATCATTGCATCAAACTCATAACCTTTTCTTACATACAGGCGCTTCCTGACTACATTAGATGACACCTTTTAACATTATGGCAAAGGAAGAAATTGCTCATTGAATATGTTTTCAACTTACTCAATAATAACTCTTTCCTATAAATTGCAAACTATACGATAGATATTAAAGTAACATAAGAGGGGAAAAATGTCCGCCCGATGTGGGGCTCGAACCCACGACCCCCATAACACTAGCTTGGCGCTCTAACCAACTGAGCTAACCGGGCAATCATGTCTTGCCACCACATCCAGACACTACACTTCTCCCCCTCCTAACCTTTGGGAGCAAGGCATCAACCTCAGCAACTCCCACAGCACCTCCAGGCGCATTCCAGATTACTTCTGACACCATTAAAGTAACATAAGAGGGGAAAAATGTCCGCCCGATGTGGGGCTCGAACCCACGACTCCCATAATACTAGCTTGGCGCTCTAACCAACTGAGCTAACCGGGCAATCATGTCTTGCCACCACATCCAGCCACTACACTCCTCCCCTTCTTAACCTTTGGGAGCCAGGTATCAAACCTCAGCAACTCCCACACTCGGACTTTTGGAATTCACACAACCTTTGCCTTGCTCTCTGCGGACGTTATGCTGACTTGGATCGGATCGCTCGGGTCGTCATGCCCTCATGAAAGTAAATTAATAGGGGAAAAATGTCCGCCCGATGTGGGGCTCGAACCCACGACTCCCATAACACTAGCTTGGTGCTCTAACCAACTGAGCTAACCGGGCAATCATGTCTTGCCACCACATCCAGACACTACACTCCTCCCCCCTCTTAACCTTCGGGAGCGAGGCATCAACCTCAGCAACTCCCACAGCACCTCCAGGCGCATTCCAGTTTACTTCTGACACCATTAAAGTGTCTTGCCTGGTGTCCGCTTGTCTCTGTCATGTGTGTGTGGTCTTATAAGACCGTCAGGGTATGTGTTGTTCTCTTCTTGTCCGTCACTCTTTGTCAGTCTGCACCCTAAGAGAACTGGTTTAGAACTGCCTAATCATGTGGTGGGAGAGACGGGTTATCTCCCCTTATGGTCAGTGATGCATATCTATATAGTAGACTGGTACCAGGTCCATAATCACTACAATATGTAGACGACCTTGAAAACATTGAACAAAGCTATAGTGGTTGCCCTTTGAAAATACCTGGACAAATATGTGTAAAATCAGAGTGAAAGTATAATTATTAAATAATCTGAAGACATCTTTCAAAAGATCGTATCATGAACATTTCCTTTTGCCAAATTACTTTCAAATGTACTCTCCTACAGATGTTTTAAATGTCCTCTACTACATTCTGAAAATGTATAAATCATGACAACAAAACGAAAGAATTTGAAAATACAGAGGAGAAAACTGTGCCACATTAAGTCGGACAAGAACTTTTCATGCTTTCCTATTTTTGAAACATATCTGCTTAGAACATATAACAATAGTGCCAAGGAGCGCACGTCATTGCTCGTCTGTTGAAAAGTCGAAAAGTGGGCATTTCTGAATTATCATTAATATATTTCACAGAATTTATTATGAGCAATGTCATCTTTTGCTACAATGACTTCAGAGAGATAACTTACCTGTCACATCAAGTTTTTATTCCTTGTCAATCAAACTTATTTAATCCTGTTTAACTTTAGAGCACGAGTGTCATTATCAGCGTGTAGATACGATGAACATTTACAGCCTAGTGAGTGAAGTGAACGCTAACATTCCCGCGAAATTCGTCTTGAGCCAATCAGAAAATTGTTGTTTATGCAAATTAAGATGTTCCTTGGTTACCATGCACGTGAAATGTCTCGATCCTTTTCATCATTTAGACAGCGTGTTACGCCTCTGCATCAAACGATTTTAAAACAGGATAAATTGCTCATGTTTATTAATTTTTCCTTTTACCAAAATGTTCATCTCTATTCATCGAGTTTGCAGATATATTATGTGATAATATTCAATAACCCTTTCCCATATATGCCAAATATGCAGCAGACAACTTTGAAAATATTTAAAGTCTACTGCCGAAAAGAAAGTTTTAAACCGTGCTTATCTCTTTCCATTAATTTTGTAAAGTAAAGTTTATAAACTTAAACACACCATTAGCATTACCTGAGTCTGTCCAAGCAATGTGAATAGTAAAGCTCAGAGCAGACTGAATCTGTTCAGCTTGATCAAAGCCTCCACATAACAATTTTAAAATGGCATTTGGGACATAGACAGACAGATAAATATTCTACCAGTTCCTACATGTAGACGCATTTATATACATCTGCAGCATACAATTTTTTAAAAAAGCTTTGTGGAAAAAATAAAATGTTCTCATAATGGGCAATATATTTCTCTTTTTGCCAAACTGTTTAACACATTTCATATATATATATTGCATACGTGTTTTCTTATGCATTTGCTTCAGATTTGTTGTATATGTGAAATACCTTTAAATATTGCAGTCTTTAGTCTTAGAGATGCATCAGTATTTTCTTTTGGCCAAACTGTTTTCAGCACATTTCAATAGTTTTCTAAGTCGTCCGCATCAGATGTTTTGTATGTGGGAAAGGGTTAGCCTCTAAATATGGGAGGATTAGGTCTATCCATGGTTAACTTTCCAATATTCAACTCAACTCAATTTAAGTTGTTGTAATCCGTGAGATGTGTTCGCTCACCAATTAAATCTCCAGTATTTAAATTTAAATACAACCATAGCGGGGTGCAAAGCACATGCAGATATATGCACACACCAACGTTGCAAAGTGAAATGTTAACACTTAATTAAAGTGGCATTTCTATCCAGAGGAAAGAAATTCATGTAAAAAAGTTCAAATCTTTTTTTTTTAAAAAATAAGAAGCTGAATGGGTTTGGGATTAACCACAAACGTGTTACACAAGAGCACATACTCACGAATTATACTTTTCTCCAAGATTTCAGGATTTTAAAAACGGACCCATTCATGTACATCATAACGCTTAGAATCGTAAACAACACAACTATATTAGATGTATGTAAAGGTAGGGTGTCATATACAAATCGTGGTGAGATAAAATGTACGTAACTGTTATAAAAACACACTCAGTTCAATGAGGCATATACAATGTATACACAATAAGCATGTTTATCTAGTGCTTTTAAAAGTAGGTCCGTGAAGTTAGGTTGACGAGTGACGAACTGTGACATTTTTATAGGTCCGTGAAGTTAGGTTGACGAGTGACGAATTGACGAGTGACGAACTGTGACATTTTTTCTAAAAACTTTATTTCTTTCTTTAAGATAATGTTTCTAGACGAATAAATGCAAATTGGGCCCTATTTCATGTTTCATGGCCATCAGTCAATCAGAAGAGCTTCGACAATTCGTCAAAAATATTTTTCTAAAAACTTTATTTCTTTCCTTTAGATAAGTATCTGGACGTATTGAATGCAAATAAGGCCCTATGTCATGTTTCATGGCGATCAGTCAATCAGAAGAGCTTCTTCAAGTTCGTCAATTCGTCGACTTGTCAATAAAGTTGACGAAATTGACGAAAAAAATATTTTTCTAAAAACTTTATTTCTTTCCTTTAGATAAGTATCTGGACGTATTGAATGCAAATTAGACCCTATTTCAAAATTAATGGCCATCAGTCATTCAGAAGAGCTTCTTCAAGTTCGTCAATTCGTCAACTTGTCAATAAAGTTGACGGAATTGACGAAAAAATTATTTTTCTAAAAACTTTATTTCTTTCCTTTAGATAAGTTTCTGGACGTATTGAATGCAGATTAGGCCCGTTTTCATGTTTCATGGCGATCAGTCAATCAGAAGAACTTCTTCAAGTTCGTCAATTCGTGAACTTGTCAAAAAAATATTTTTCTAAAAACTTTATTTCTTTCCTTTAGATAAGTATCTGGACGTATTGAATGCAAATTAGACCCTATTTCATGTTTCATGGCGATCAGTCAATCAGATGAGCTTCTTCAAGTTCGTCGATTCGTCAACTTGTCAATAAAGTTGACGAAATTGACGAAAAAAATATTTTTTTAAAAACTTTATTTCTTTCCTTTAGATAAGTATATGGACGTATTGAATGCAAAAAAAAGGTCCTATTTCATGTAGCATGGCGATTAGTCAATCAGAAGAGCTTCGTCAAATCCGTCAATTCGGCAACTTGTCAATATAGTTGACGAAATTAACGAAAAAATTATTTTTCTGAAAACGTTATTTCTCTCCTTTAGATACGTATCTAGACGTATTGAATGCAAATTAGGCCCTATTTCATGTTTCATGGCGATCATTCAATCAGAAGTGCTTCTTCAAGTTCGTCAGTTCGTCAACTTTGTTGACAAATTGACGAAAACATTATTTTTTCTAAAAATCTTCATTTCTGTCTTTTAGATAATGCAATTGGACGTATTGAATGCAAATTAGGCCCTATTTCAAAATGAATGGCGATCAGTCCTTCAGAAGAGCTTCGGCAAGTTCGTCAATTCGTGAGCTCTTGTGATGAAGAACCTAGTAGAAACTGGAGAGACAATCCCTTGTTTATTATATTTTGAAATGCTCCTTTCTTTATATTGTTAGTACAATATAAATAAGACCAGTTACCAGAATAGCTATATACCTCAGCGAGCTTAATCCATGCCGCAACATCCCTTTGTAACTTTGCTTGCTGATTGTATTGCAACCAAATTACTATTAAGTAGTGGTAACAAGTTGAAATTTATATTTGTTCAAATGGAGGGGTTCTCTTTGCCAAACTTTACGGTTTGTACATCTTGGTAACAGCAAAAGGACGGGCCTTTATGTTCTCTTTACTAGCAGTAAACAGCATTTAATATGTCTACCTTATTACAATGGGTTCACTAATGAAAACAATATCAATTTCGTCTAGACTGTACGGATGTGAGCTATTGCATTCTATGTCTTCTTTAGATATCCAGAACGTTGCAAACTTTGTAATTATGTGGGAGAGAGAGAGAGAGAGAGAGAGAGAGAGAGAGAGAGAGAGAGAGAGAGAGACACACACACACACACACCATCAAATGAATCTAGCATATTGAAAGTACTACTACCAAATTTGACATAAGTTATTTGTTAAAAAGAATACATAAAAACAGTTAATCAAAATATGCTCAGTGAAACTTGTTTTAATATCTCTATTTCCACACCGTGAGCAATGGGAGAAATCAGTGCATGCCGTGTATGCAATTATTTGGGCGATAAAAAAACAAGCACGTAGCATATTCGGATTACGTTTAGCGTAGTCCCACAGTGGATTAGCAGAGAACTGATACTGTAGTTTTTTGTATAAGACAAACTGTCTCGAAGAAGTTCTAACATTCAATTCTTCTATATTGTGCCTACACATTTTTTCTCAAATGCCCCCAAAATGCAGCGGCGATAGACAGCTGCGTAATGTATCGACCAGATCAGCCTGCGCTGTCCGCGCAGACTAATCCGACCGACACATTCCGTCTTAGGGGGATAGATGTATAGAGTAGTTATTCCTGAAACAGAAAATCCACAGGAGGCGAAAAGTGTCTATCCGGGTAGGCCTGTGTGGCATGATTAGGCTGATCCGGGTCGATACTTTACGCAGAGTCCACAATGTAGGTTTTCTCACGAGACGGCCTACACATTGATTATTGCAAAGCTACGGCCCTGATCTGATAGTAGTTACGAACCTTTGTATTAATACAATGTTTCCAAAAATATCTACTAGGAAAATCGCCATATGCTAAATAGTCTTCCAAGCTATTGTAAATATCATATTTATGTAGCAGAGAAACAACATCCGAAATAAACCCGAAATCGGAAGACCCATTCTTAAACAAACTAAGAAGTAATAAAAACAAACGTTTGGCTGTGCAGTCCCTTTCTAATCGACACACTATGCAGAAAGCTATTAGTTAGAACCTGTGTATGAAGAGATTCAACTGAAGAAGAATATGCTTTGATGTTTGTCAACGTATATTTCGTTTAACAAAATTGACGTGTTGACGGATTGACGAACTTTACGTAGCCCTTCTGAATGACTGATGGCCATGAAAGTTAAAAAAGGGCTTAATTTGCATTGAATACGTCCAGATACATTATCTTAAAGACAGAAATAAAGTTTAGAAAAATAAATTTTTCGTCAATTCGTCAACAAAATTGACGTGTTGACGAATTGACGAACTTGACAAAGCATTCTGAATGACTGATGGCCATGACATTTGATATAGGGCCTAATTTGCATTCAATACCTCCAGATACATTATCTAAAGGAAAGAGATAAAAAATTTAGATTTTTTTTTTTTCGTCAACTAAATTGACGAACTTCACGAAGGTCTTCTGATTGACTGATCGCCATGAAACATGAAATAGGGTCTAATTTGCATTCAATACGTCCAGATACTTCTCTAAAGGAAAGAAATAAAGTTTTTAGAAAAATATTTTTTTCGTCAATTTCGACAACTTTGTTGACGAATTGACGAACTTGAAGAAGCTCTTCTGATTGACTGATCGCCATGAAACATGAAATAGGGCCTAATTTGCATTCTATACGTCCAGATACATTATCTAAAGGAAAAAAATAAAGTTTTTAGAAAAACAATTTTTTCGTCAATTTCGTCAACTTTATTGACGAGTTGACGAATTGACGAACTTGAAGAAGCTCTTCTGATTGACTGATGCCATAAAACAGGGCCTAATTTGCATTCAATACGTCCAGATACTTATCTAAAGGAAAGAAATAAAGTTTTTAGAAAAATATTTTTTTCGTCAATTTCGTCAACTTTATTGACAAGTTGACGAATTGACGAACTTGAAGAAGCTCTTCTGATTGACTGATCGCCATGAAACATGAAATAGGGCCTAATTTGCATTCAATACGTCCAGATACTCATCTAAAGGAAAGAAATAAAGTTTTTAGAAAAATAATGTTTTCGTCAATTTCGTCAACTTTATTGACAAGTTGACGAATTGACGAACTTGACAAAGCTCTGCTGAATGACTGATCGCCATGAAATTTGAAATAGGGCCTAATTTGTATTCAATACATCCAGATACTTATCTAAAGGAAAGAAATAAAGTTTTTAGAAAAATATTTTTTTCGTCAATTTCGTCATTAAAATTGACGAGTTGACGAATTGTCGAAGCTTTTCTGATTGACTGATAGCCATGAAACACGAAATAGGGTCCAATTTGCATTTATTCGTCCAGAAACATCATCTTAAAGAAAGAAATAAAGTTTTTAGAAAAAATGTCACAGTTCGTCACTCGTCAATTCGTCACTCGTCAACCTAACTTCACGGACCTATAAAAATGTCACAGTTCGTCACTCGTCAATTCGTCACTCGTCAATCTAACTTCACGGACCTAGTTTATTGATTGTTGGCCATCGACCGCATTTCTAATTTATGGGATGTGAGTCTAATTCTACATTTTGACTTTCAATCATGTTTATGTTTCCTACGAATTCAGTGCATTTCGTTAATACATTCTTAATATCAGCACATGCAGATGTATTTTTTTCTTAGTTTCTTCAAATTCATTGATGATAATTTGGTTACTTTGTTCAAATCCTGTCATTCTTGAGTCAGTATTCTTGACTTTTGTTACTAAAGTTTTAATTTTGGTGTTCATTTTGTTTATCATCTTTTCTATTGTGGCAATCTTTGATACTGATATCTTGATGATTTTAAGATCTTCAATGATTTATTTTGCCCATGGTGGAGTCACGCTAGCTGCTGTGAATTGCGAGGCAAAGGGCGGTGATTGCATAAAGTCTTCTCCGAATGGTGTCTGTGGATAACTCATATTGTAAAATATATTTTGCAAGTCCGTACTTCTATAACGAGCGTGAGAGCCGAAGCAAAAGCGTTCTGGAGATGACTGGTGGAGTCTTTTACACGACGTGCCATGGTTGTTATTATACACACTGCCAGTTTGAATGTCCACTACACCTGCGCACGATAAATCCGAGCTCAATATGGTTGTGTTTATGCCACTTTATTGAACAGGAGATACAGCCTTTCTTTAATAACTGCTTTTTTTTTTTACTACAGCTCACAGTTTGTGGTGTATTTCTGTTCGTCGGCAAGAAGATATAACATTCATAAAACCATCAAATATAGAACTTTTTAGAATAATGTCAAAAAGTCCATTTTAATCCATGTTTTACTCGAGAGATTAAAATCCATGTCTACACCACAGTATGTCAATTGTATATATAAGGCAGAACTGATATGATAATTACTTATTAATTGTATTCGGCATTTGCTTTTATAATACAAATAATTGGAATGAATGTGATGAATTCGAATTGTTGTATTTACCAACACGACAATATGCAGCTACGCACCTCTTTCATTCAACATATTATACATTGAATAACGGTCACTTCGTTATTATTTTTTTAATGAATATTGCCATAATACCGCCTGCTACATTATTTTTCTACATGACTGGGAAATGCGAGTTAAAACAACAGCAACAACAATAACAACAAAACGCAGCAGCAAGTGAATATTGGTACTATGAATCTAAACGGCTAATAGATTAACCAGTTACAAAGTTATACGATTATACGGTAACCGTTGACATCCCTAATTTGAATATAGATAACATGTTAGTAAGATTGCCATCACCATGGCTGATATACAGCTTGTTTCGACTCCAAGAGATTGATTGGGGGCAGACATCATCGTCTTGTCCCTGTAATACAATCTGCGCCTGATTTCTGTCCGGCGTTAACATGTGTATGTTATGTGAGTAACAACCCGCAATATAAACATTGTCATAAGCATCTACAGTAACGGCGTTAGGCCACTCCAGCTGCTCGTGTCGGTAGACTGTTATGGGGTGACCTTCAATGGTTAAAACAATCACAGAGTGCTGTCCCTTGTCTGACACGATCATGTTTTGTTTGTCCTTACTCAATGTGATATACCATGGTTCTACAAACAGCTTGTTCCCTTGGTTGTCCGTTGTTAAACATTTAAGTTCTACACCTTCAATTGACACTACTTTGACTGCAGATTGTGGCGATATGCACGCTACATACAGACAGTTGTCATGGTAATCAATGCCTCGGCATTCCCCTCCTAATGTAATTTGTTTTACTATGTTGAAACTAGTAGCATATGGACTAAGAAATATCAAACTTCCGCCGCAAGTGGCAACTAACAGGTGAGTATTGACACAAGTGATGTCCCATGGTTTGCCGTACTGTTAAACATTTAAGTTCTACACCTTCAATTGACACTACTTTGACTGCAGATTGTGGCGATATGCACGCTACATACAGACAGTTGTCATGGTAATCAATGCCTCGGCATTCCCCGCCTAATGTAATTTGTTTTACTATGTTGAAACTAGTAGCATATGGACTAAGAAATATCAAACTTCCGCCGCAAGTGGCAACTAACAGGTGAGTATTGACACAAGTGATGTCCCATGGTTTGCCGTACTGTTTAACATCTTTATATCCCGAAATGATACCTGTGGACAAATGTACAACCTTAATGGACTGATTCCGGTGGTCTACTACAACAAGCTTATTATGATTCCGCTTTACAGATCCAGTAATCCAGCAGTCATCTGTATCAGCAACGTGTTTAATCAATATACCCATGGACACGTCGTTTTTCTTCGGATGAATTTCGTTTGTACTGGAAGTTATATGAGGTCGTATTTGAAGGTTTCTTGTTGTCTCAACAATTCTTTCTGTTCGATCCGTGCTCTGGTCTCTGATAAAATCAGGATTTCTAATATATGCATACTCATTCATGGCATCTTGTCCCCTATTAGTAACAGGAACATATACTTGTATTGGACTTTGTTCGTCTTGTTTATCTGATAGTGTTCCGAGGCTTGTTACAGACTGCAACATATGCACTATCCCTCTATCTCGGTGAAATATGTAATCGCCAACTTTATCGTTGCTTTCTAAGTCTGCAGTTCGTTTCTTGAACAGACTGACCTGCGTCTGAGCCTTCTTTGACGTCAATACAAGATGGTGGTTCAGCTTGTACTGTTCCTGTTCACGTAAACTCGTAGAAATCTTCTGTAATTCGGATGTCATGGTGTCACAATTTGAAGAAATAAAACGCATGAATCTATCGCCATTTTGTTTCCGTGTTTCAGCTGCCTTCTTGGCTGAACTTTCTAAGGACTCCAAAACCTCGTTAATGTCATTTCGAAAGTCATTAATATCGAATAAGAACTTTTTATAAGATCTTTCCTGATTCGCTAGGTTAGTTTGTGATCCATTGTTGATAGTTTCTAGTTGTTTCTCCAGGTTGTTGATATTTTTGTTTAATGTTAAATATTCGGTACTTTTATCAAATTGATTAGCAATATCTTTAACATTTTCAACATGACATCCAACATGCGACGATATGAAGCAATCAGTACAGCCGAGTATGTCATCGGTTTTACAGTGAAACTCGAAGATTTTATGGTCACGCAGAGAACAGAAGTTTCCCTCTGTAAGTCTTTTCCTTGGCATCTTGTCTCTCCCGAGCAAAAGATGGTTCTTTGAGGCCCCCAGCCCTCGGTGTGTTTCTGCACAAACAATACACATGAACTCGTCGCACACTACACAGTAATATTCGGCGTTGCTTGACCTTTTGTTCGAGTGACAGGGGCCACATGACACTCCCGTACTAACATCGTCACATCCGGATTGTGGTTGATTTCTTCTTCCAGACACCTCCAGTGCGTCAGGGTTTATAGACGCCATGTTTGTAACAAGGCGGACAGAGGGACCTGGAATTCAAAAAAGTATAACATAATATATGTAATATATATAAGAATTTTTTGGATGGGAATAGTAACCCTTTCAAGAGTATTCTTTTAAGTGAGTTGGAAGAGTCCATTGCCGGTTTTAAAAATAACACGATAAATTGGAGTCAAAGGTTTAGAGTCTGGTCGGACAGCGCGAATGCGCTAACTTGCCAGGCCTCATGCTTCACAAGGTCTATTCCAGCAGTCAAAGGTTTCAAAACCACATCGGTAGTGTAGTGGTAGAGCGCCCTCCTCGGGTGCGGGTGTCGCGAGTTTTGATCCCCGACCAGATCAAACAAAATACTTTAACAAGAGCTGTCCATAAGACAGCATGCTCGACTATTTGCCATTTGATTCTATAGTAAAAAGTGGTTAATGAGATATGTGCATGATAGTACCATCTTTAACCAAATTGTCAAAGTCAAACAAGGGCCATAATTTATACTGAATTCATACAAGGTTTATCTAACTGGATTGTCTGACACACCTGAAGACATGAATGAAGTTTCAAGTCAATATCAAAAGTGGTTACTGAGATATGTCCATGATAGTATCTTGCATGCAAAACTTTAATCAAATTTGTAAATCCAAAAAGGGGACTTGTCCTGCAAGGTCATTTGATGATGTTCTATAAGTGTGTGAAGTTTCGAAGCAATAGCAACTGTGGTTTGTGAGAATAAGCTTTGCATGCAAAACTTTAACCAAAGTTGCAACGCCGTCGACAACGCACAAGTGACTGTAATAGCTCTCGTATTCTTCGAATATTCGAGCTAAAAATGGTTGCAATGGCTGCCCTCTTTGGCAGGTGAGTCATACTAATATCAATCATTGTACATTGATCAGGATCAGGTAAATGTTTTCAAGTAATACATTTGTCACACATTGTTTATATAACAGATTCCCAATTCTTGAAAACGTAGTTAACGATTTATACCACAACGAAGATTTACCTAACCTTAACCCTTTCCCACATACAACAAATCTGCAGCAGACGACTTCGAAAACGTATTGACAAAAATATTTCGTTTACGTATGCACTTTCTTCTAGCAACTATAAAAATACTCCGCACTTTATAATCATTGAAGGGATTTTACGGCACAGTGCATTTCCAAACCAGTCACGTACACCTTCTCATATAATAGGACCCAATTCGGTTATTTACGGAAATAGATTGAGTTTACGAGTTTTAGTCGAGTAAGTCCGATATCGTCTCTGTAACTGTACTGGACATGAACATTCTGAAGCGTTAATATTTAACCGTAATCCTATACAGTCAAACAAGTGCTTAATTCTACCTTTGTTGAGCAATTCCCTGTCGAAAGCAAGCACACTATTCATTTTCCAATTAATCATTTTCATTACAGGTTCCATGGCCCTGTAATTAAAGAGCACCTGTGAACAAAGACCAGATTGTTATCTTCCCAAGGATGGTCTATAAACACAAGTTGGGCTGTATATTACTCAGTAGTGTTAACCTGGTCTTATCCACAGGCGTCTGAGTTTTCATTTGAGAAAAATATATTTGGAAAAACACACAGTACCTCGTTAAGAAAGTACAAATAGTCTCTCTTTATTGTCCATATGCTATAATAATGATGACCGTAATGAGTTAGTAAGAGAACATTTGGGAAATCCCACCCAGGACCGTGTTACTATAAATAGCCTCTATACTGTTCATATAGTATAATAATGATAATGTCTTTTGATATAATGCCATATAGAGGGGCTATTTATAGTAACACAGTCCAGTTAGGGTTTCCCCGAATAACTTCTACGGCCATTATTACAGCATAAGGACCATATAGAGGGACTATTTGTAGTATTTTAACGATGTATTGCGTATTTTATCTCAAATGAAAACTCGAACGCCTGTGTCCTTTCCTTTCTGCAAAGATAGATATCTATGAAGTCCATTTTTTTTCACAAAATTTACATGGTGTGTCGTCGATCCCTTAAATGTGCTTTTCTATGAAACAAAGCACAATTTTCATGATACTACACGTGCGTCATAATAATATCAATCCTTGTACATTGATCAGGCTCAGGTCAATATTGTCAATTATTGCATACTTTCATATTGTTCCGTTCACGTTGCATTGAAGAAAGTGGTCATGATTTATCGTTATTGCATACTTATATATTGTTCCGTTCACTTTGCATTGAAGAAAGTTGGACCGAGTTCTTTGGTTGACGTTGCCGAGCTTGCGAGGTTACGTTCGCCAAAGAACGAGGTCCAACGATGATTTCACAGTTCAGGGTCAATAACCTTTTTATTGCATACTTTCATATTGTTTACTATTTGCTTTACGTTATGGAGGTTTTTTTTTTATTATCTAGAATTGATAATTTCTTACTGTCTCATGCTAACAGTACGTTTTTGACATGAAAACAGTCTAAAACGCGCGTCTAAAATGTTGGTTATGCACGTGCATGACGTCATTTAAAAAAATTACGTCACCGTTATAATTCAAACGGCATTTGCACAAAAATTACTACTTATGTAAACAAACAGTTTGTTTCTAATTCGGAAGCAGATTTATCAATTCTAGATAATAAAAAAAACCTCCACAACGTAAAGCAAATAGTTTACAATATGAAAGTATGCAATAAAAAGGTTATTGACCCTGTACTGTGAAATCATCGTTGGACCTCGTTCTTTGGCGAACGTAGCCTCGCAAGCTCGGCAACGTCAACCAAAGAACTCGGTCCAACGATGATTTCACAGTACAGGGTCAATAACCTATATTATTGTATACTTTTTTCGATCATGACCGCTGTCAAGGAGTGATCATGACCGTAGATAAAGACGTGCGAAAATTCTGCATAATTAACATGCTAGGGACTACTTTTGTTATGTAAACAAACATAGCTGACCTAAATATCATTGTTAAACCTCACGGAACATTGTAATGTTAAATTCTCATATATTGATCATGGACAATTTCTTACTGTCTCATGCTAACAGTACGTTTTTGACATGATAACAGTCTAAAACGCGCGTCTAAAATGTTGGTTATGCACGTGCATGACGTCATTTAAAAAAAATACGTCACCGTTATAATTCAACTGTGCAAAACGGCATTTTCAACAAAATGACTACATATGTAAACAATCAGTTTGTTTCGATTTTCGAAGCCGATTTTTCAACTCTAGATATAAAAAAAAAATCCACAGTGTAAACTAAATAGTTTACAATATGAAAGTATGCAATAAAAAGGTTATTGACCCTGTATTGTGAAATCATCGTTGGACCTCGTTCTTTGGCGAACGTAGCCTCGCAAGCTCGGCAACGTCAACCCAAGAACTCGGCCCAACGATGATTTCACAGTACAGGGTCAATAACCTATAGAAATACATTTGTAACACAGTCTTTATATAACAGATTCCCAACTCTAGAAAACATAGTCAACGATCTTTACACCATATCTGCTGCAGAGGCTTCAGAAAGAGTTAACATGTGGGAAATGGTTAAATAAGACGATTTTAGATCAGTGATTCATCTTCCACGTCTCTTATTTCGATTTGATGACTTAAAGCGAAACAGAAATGTCCCAATTTTAAAGTTAGTTGGGCGTGACTGGACTAAATTTAATAAATTACATAAATCATCATGTAATGCTATCAACAAATTACTACAAGTTTCGGCAGAAAAAAAAGTTCTTAATATATCGGTACATATACTTTAATATTAGAAGCAGACTTTGTATCAATTAGTGTATATAAATGCCATACCTGTGTATTGATTCACGTCTTCACCTGTGTATTGAAAGTCCTCTTTTGATTTCTATATAAAAACCTGTATACGTAATTTTGCTCACAGGTACCCGGCGAGGCATTTTCCCCACTGTCGTATATAAAAGTGAAAACTAGTATTTTTTAAGTTTATTTTAATTAGGGATGTTTATAGATGTTTTTTTTGCCATTTATTTATACAGGGTGTATATATTGGAAAAAAGTTTTTATTAAGTTGGGGCCCATTTTATATTTCCTGTTTAGTGATCCATACGACACGCCGGAAACCTGTGGTTTTACTTACATCTTCATGTATTTGGTTATTCGGGTGTAAAAACCAATATGTAATGTTAACCCTTTCCCTCGTGTGTAGACGCTTTCTGACGCCTCATTATTAACCACAATAAAATTCGTACTATTGGCACGATATATTAAAATATATATATATTTTTAACGAGCGAGCGAGTAGAAAATGTTCCCAAATATATAAATTGGTATTAGGATTCAAGGACAAGATCTCAGGAATAAAGTGGGATTGTATTTATTTTCAACGATATTTGGTTATTGTAAGACATGTTAAGTTAGCAAACACTGATTTAAGGTACAACACATATTATCAATTAATTGTGTTTTCAGAATCAAACGCCAAAACAATTCTTCTATGTCCGGGAGATTCCAACAATCGCAGAATATCCGTTGGAATGTTTTTATGAACAAACATTAAGGCCAAACCATTAAGACGAGAGTATATCATGGTTGATCGTATCCATGTCTATTCTTGATAACCATCTCGTATCCGATAGTGTAGGGAGAGTGTCTGTTTAAAGCACACTATATTATGACGGATTCGTTTTCCTCCTCATACTTGGGTGCATCGGTTAAAAGGTCGTAAACTGCGCTTTTACCCGACATGTGGCTATTTAGAATATATTTTGATTTTGGCAGAGTTGTGAAAAAAGAAATTAAGTTGTTGAAATGTGTTCATAAAAGTGCGAATCGGTGGAACCGGGGTTACAATGCGTAATTTAAGTACTTAGCATGTGGATAAAGGTCTGTTATTCGAGCCGGAACGCCACTAACTTGTCCACTCATTGTCGATGCACCATCAAACCCTTTTCATCGAAACTTCAAAAAGTCTAGGTTCCATTGCTGTAGGCTTTCAATAGGCTTATTTGTAATAGTTTCTGCAATAGTCCTTGACAGTTCTACGAAACCAATAAAATCTGCACGGATTTCCTTACCCACAATATACCGCACACAAACACTCATCTGTTATTTACTATCAGTCGTTTCGTCTGCCATGATGCTAATAAATGGGGATTAGAAACATCACATTCAATCTTATGGCGTATAGTCCCCAATATATTGAATTATATCATAAATGACGTCGCCGGGAGTGTAATAAAGCCATTGTATAAATTGCGTATTCAACTAGTGTAATAACAATGCTACGTAACGTCATAATGAAAAGCATTGAAAATGACCGCGCTATATAGCGACGTTATATATATTTTGCGCTAATAATCGTCGAATTGATGATATAAATAGAATATAACATTCGTGGTCATTCAATACAAAATTTTATTAAACTGGTTTAATAAAATGTCGTATTGAATGACCACTCATGTAATATCCTCTATTTATTTCATTTTCGAATTTTGGTGATGTATATACTTCGCATTCTTGGACTACTTTTCAGATGTTAGGAAAAAATTTCATCATATTTGCTTATCCAGTCCACAAAGTAGTTAACATTGCTGTCCTCGCGGTTTTGGTGTTTTAACCATCTCCCTCTGAGAGGAATTCTTTGTGATTAAAGTTTTATTATAATTTCAATTATGGCCAAAAGAATATGTCTGCTTTCGCTTATTTTATCAGAATAAGCTGTGTTCAACGACGCATTTATTGATTCCAGTTTCCATGTACAAACTTTCAAAACACCACACTAGCTGTTACCTCATCAATATGTGTTTTGCAACAGGGGTGACTCGGTAAGATATCCCTTTATATTGCCTCAACAGCATTTTTCCAATCTTCAAATGATGTACAAGTTAATTCTGTGTGTCTAACATCTGTATGCGCAAAAACAAAACAAGGTGCACAAGAAGCCCCAATACCGTAACCAGTAAAAGTGCGTCTTCCAGTTATTCATCAGTGTTCCCATTGTATTTTCATGCTTATATGTTCAATCTCTTTTTCTTTTTTCTTCTTGATGTGCTAATTTTTTCACTTTTTCATATTTTCATGTTTATATGTTCGATCTCTTTTTCTTGCTTATTTTTTCATATTTTCATACTTATATGTTCGATCTCTTTTTCTTTTTTTCTTCTTGATGTGCTCATTTTCTCATATTTTCATGTTTATATGTTCGATATCTTTTTTCTTTCTTGATGTGTTCATTTTTTCTTTTGTATAATACTCTGTGTTAGGTAATCTATTATATTCTATGTATTGTAATGCCCTTCAAGTTTGGAGGAAATAAAGAATATATATATATATATATATATTAACATTGAATTTAAGAATGTGGTAGTTCTCTTCATCCGATAACTGAGTTCGATGTGAAACCAATGTTGCTTAATCCGGACAAACACCTGTAAAGATATGGTATAAAACATTGAGGCAAGCAAAGTAGTAACGACATGACGTGATCAATACCAGCGCTGTTTGCTTTCAACAGTGATTTTGAGAAGGAAAACATCTTATTGCATAAAATCTATGTTTTACGCCCGCTTAAGGGATTCGGAAACATTGCAAAAACCGGGCGTAAACGGCGAGAAAACGTGTATAAACAAAGCGATTCTCGCGCGTACGTGCCGTTTCAGACCGGTTAGATGTTTTACATATGCATTACCCGGGCACCGTTAGTAAACAAAACATGGACGCTGCATCTCCCCTAGAATAGGAGCAATTGTTGGGTTAACAATAACATCAGCTTCTTTAACTCGATAATCGGTAACATGCACTAAATTCACAGTTAAAGAGCATAAAATAATCCAAAACCATTTATTTAATTCGACCCGTGTCGAGTCAGCGATGGCAACCTTGATGTAGGCCCGGTTCGTGGATATGTAAAACATTACTTGTTTACTTTATGACGTCACATGTGTTTATGACGTCACACGCGTTATCGGGTCATGTTCATCGGCGGTTATCGTACAACTGAACGTTACAGCGGACTGTATGTTGGATGTTTGCTATTATTTTATGCAATAATAGCGAAAATACACATTTTCTCGGGCGTGAACATCTGCGGACGCCCTTAAAATGTGTTTATGCCCTCGTGCTTCGCACTCGGGCATAAACAGATTTTGCGGGCGTCCGCAGATGTTCACGCCCTCGAAAATGTGTATTATCCCTATATTAACGACTACTTTTTATGAATTTACTATTTATTCCCAAAATACGAAGAAAAATGGCCAACGAATTCGGATTTGAGAATCACGATTGATGAGATTTTGGAATGGCCCACGAATTTGGTCCTTTTAATTTAAAACGTTGAAGAAAAAACATCGTAAAACGTTCAGACATAGACGCCACAGTAACTGAAATGCCATTGTTTAAATTATTTAAGTAAACCATCGATATTTGACGTGGCTAATAAACAGCCCCGGATCTGGGAATCGATCTTCGATCTGAGAACCACCTCTGATTCGTAATCAATCATAACGATGCATCCTTAATTCTAACTACTAAGCTATCAAAATTTCAAAACATTGCACAAATGAATGGGTAAGAGAAGGGGGTCTTACTTGAACACGACATCTGAAGTTTACAAGGCGGTTTATTTTTTAAAGGTGTTAGATTGAAAAACGGCTGACTTACCAACTGAAATGGTCCCGGATTCAACGCTATCCCCGCAAAGAAGAGGAGCAAACCAATAAAACCGACAGCGCCAACCACTCGAAGTGTAAAGGCTAAACGCCGACGCTGGAACACCTCTCTGTCAATTCCACTGAATCACTGAAGCTTGCCGGAGATGGCCGAGTAGTTACGATTGAGTGATACCATAACATTACGCAATGGATGACAGCGAGTATGGTGCCTCGACTGCCTCAGTGTATGTAGCTACGGCATTTTGCATAATCAATTTAACATTGAAGTCGTTTCTCGGAATCAGAAATTGATCATTGTCATTTTCATTGTATTTTATTCTTTTTTTTTTTGCTCTACAAAATTTAACCGAGGCAGCTGCCTCAGTGTGCCTCAGTGTGGCTACGGCGCTGTGGTGTGTAGATGACGTGTTGTTTCCTATTATCAAAATTTATTCAGATATGGCAAAGGAAATGTAAAGCAATGTGCCGATTCACTGATTGAATTGATTCAGGAATATTTTATATAATTCAGCCCGTCTGAACAGTGTACGTCCAAATCAGCCTGTTCATCCGCTTTAGATTTCAAAATATATCTCTTAATTTAAGGCCAAAATTGGCTTCTCCTATAGTTCCTTTGCGTTTTCTCGTTGATCGTGTGCTTGTCGTCTTCTTCTTTGATGTTAATCTCGTTCATAGTAAGTTTAAGAACTGTTCGGGCGTTTTAACAGAATAGGGACGAGATCCAAACAAATTCTTGTTACGTGAAACGAAGACAAATACAAGCCAAGACAATTAGGTAAAATATATATGAATGTACATGTACGGCAAATCGCTCGAAAATGAAAATAGCTAAGTTAACATGACAAGTATGAAACTGCCACGAACAGACTCGTGCAGACAGAGGCGAATCCCTATTCCGAGTAATATACAGCGCTTCTATTTATGTTGTGAATGACATCTTTTATTTCGAATTGTACAATCCACACACTTGTTCCGTGGATCCATGAAGATACCAAAGAGCAATATTAAATTATAAAATAATTAGCAGCTTTGCGGCAAATTAAAAGAATCTTCTTCTAAAAAATCATAACTGGTTTTGAAAAAACCCCAAAGAAAAACAACAACAGAAATGTTCCTCCGGTTACCCTCTTCCAGAATTCTTCAGTTCCGATTGAATCATATAAAAACAATGACTTTCAGTGTAAAGGGGCGTTTTGCATTTAAGTTATTTGGTTTTAGCATAAACTTCAAAAATATTTCCTAAAAAGACGCTCTTCTGATTTTGAACGAATTATACAGCAACATTTCTATAATGATAATCCTCTACCAGATTCCTTAAAGTCCTGTTGATTGGTAAGCTCCCATGTTGCTGCAATGTGTTCCGACCAATTATTTGTAGAGACACCATCCAATTATTGGGAATACAGTGACCAGTCCACATTCCTGTGTGTCATCAAGCAGGGACTAACTTAATCATCCTATTAAACAGTTTCACCATCAACTGCACGAGTGTCCATAAATGATATTGGTCTCGAATTATGTCAAAACACATTTTATTGAATTGTTAAAATGGACATTACTCAAGGACTAAGCAAGAGCACCGGGTGGTGGACGCTCGCCTGACTTTATCCTTTCATGCTAACCATTTATTGTTTTATAACAGAATCCAACAATATGTTTACGTAAATAATTACTTCACATTAAGTTTGATCATAATAATTCAATTGCATAGTATTGTATTCTCCCCATTTTCCTATTTTCAGAAGAAAAAACCCCATTGACCTTAACCCCATACACAATCACAATAATATTAAAGATCTTTATGAATACTATCTATACACTAAGTTAGGTGGCTCAGAGACGTTTGCAAATCTCGATCAATAGACGCTTGACCCGCTCGCCGTTTGAAGGACTTTGTTCTTCGTAAGGCATTTGCAATCGCGTGTCGCTTATCTCTGTGTTTATATGTCTCTGGGTGGCTTTATGTTCACCAGTACAAAAATATTGTGTACAATTAGCGAGTTTGAAATTCTCATAGTTAAGAAGGTACATAATCCAATCAAAATGCATGACAGTTTTATATAACTTGTAACTCTTGAGTCTTCTTTTGTTCATTTGGTAGTGAACAATTTTCAAAGTCATATCTTTGGTAAGTAACAGCTTAGTGACCTAAATGCAAAAAATAATCCACTCCCAATACAATAAAATCAGAACAATAGCTTGTCATTTAAAAAAAGACACTAATTAATAGTAATATTTTTCAATAAATTTTATTTATAAAAGCATAATTTTTTAATAAATAAACTCAAATTATTTACAACTAGAAATGTGTCTGAATGACAAGAATGCATCCTCCGGCATCCAAATCATAAATTGTGCAATCCATAAATTATTCATATTTTCAAAATCCCATGGTTTATAGTTACACTATAAAACCAATTGCAACCAAATTTAAATATGACCTGTATTTTGTCATAATTGGATAACACACCAATTATAGACGAAATATGTTCAATAATTTACAAGAAAATGAGCATAAACCAATTACAACAGTTGTGCGGAAGGCAGGACAGTAGAGAATAAAACTATTTTCCCCTGGCATTTTTTTGAGAGGGGTATAACAAATTCCAGCAAGGGGCAAATAACTACCGTACAGCCGTCAAATTACCGTAAGCACCAAATATCCTCAAGCTAGGCTTGTGCATATTGGAGTTGGAGGATGAACACAGGAGCAGTCAACAGACCTGGACTAACAGAGGAATGAAAATCAGACGTCTATATCTAACCTACAGCCTATAACCCTTTCCCTCATATAGAGGCTTTCTGACACCTCTGCAGCAGACGACTTTTTGAAAACATAGTGACAAAAGAAGAAATTGCTCAAACCGAGCAATTTCTCCTTTTGCCACAATTGTTTTCCACTTTTAGTCATAGGTTATCCATTCAATTAAAGAGATTTTCTAGTTTTTGACAAAATAGGTTCAAAGTCGTCAGCTGTAGAATTGTCGTATGAGGGAAAGGGTTAAGCAGTCGTGACAAAATGATGTACACAATTATAAAGCAATTAAAATAAATTATTGTTCCTAGCAGCCCTTCCCAAAATTGGAATTAATAAAACAAAATCCACCATTCAAACTAAGGTAGGTATATGTATAAGATTTTTAAGAACAAATAAAACAAGAGGCCCATGAGGGCCTATGCTCTACTGGCATGGATCTAGCTCGTTTTCGAAAGGAACCGAGCTGTCATCAACATTTAACTACCATCTAAGTTTGGTGAAGATCGGATAGTAAATGGAGGCTCTTTTGTGTTCACAAAGCTCTATTATAGCAATTTTGAAAATTTTAAGGGCCATAATCCAGTCATGTAAGGGCGAATCTGGCTGGTTTTAAAAAGGAACCAAGCTCTCATCAATATTAAACTAAAATCCTAGTTTGGTGAAGGTTAGATAGTAAATGGAGCCTTTATTGTGATCACAAGCTGTATTTTAGCAATTTTGACAATTTCAAGGGCCTTAATCCAGTCTTGCATGGGCGGATCTGGCAGGTTTGCTAAAGGAACCGCGCTCTCCACTACAGTATAAGTTTGATTGAGATACCATCAAAACAAAAGACTTTATCGCGTTCACAAGCAATTGTTTACGTACGGATGCATGCACACATGACGGACACAATGCCATGGCATAAGCTCTTCTAGCCTTTGGCCAGTAGAGCTAATAATGATACATTAAATATCCTCCATTAAATATGCATTTTACATATTTTATAGACAAAGCGATGCATGCAGAAATGAGAGGAAATTCTGAAAGCCTTGTAGCCTATCACAAAGGATAATTAAGTAATCAGGGGGGATAATTTTTCTAGAATACATGTAAGAGTTACGGAACTTTATCAGAGATCGCATATTATGACCCAAAATAAATTTGTAAAGTTTCAACCAAATATTCCTATCATTAACGTAGGTTAAACACAAAATAGAAAACTTAAACACTTTCCATACGCTTCTGAAGCAGATGAATTTTGAAATCATTCTGGCAAAAGGAAAAGTTGCTCCTAATGTGCAATGTCTCTCCTTTTGCAACAATGTTTACAACTCAAATCAATTATAATACAAATGTACATGCCTTAATAGAGATTTCCCATGTTTTTGCTAAGATGTTTTCAAAGTCCTCTGCTTAAGATTTATTGTATGTTGGAAAGGGTTAACCAATATACTTTAAGTAAACAAAGGAATAGACTTTTTGTTTAAATCCATGGCCTTTTTTACCAAGAAGACATAGTTTAACCCTTTCCCACTTGTAGACGCGTACTGAAGCATCTATAGCAGCAACTTTTGAGAACATTGTGACAAAAGAAGAAATTGCTCTAAACAAGCAATTTTTCCCATTGCCGCAATGTTTTCAACTTTTTTCAGTAATTATACCTACAATTATAGAGATTTTCCATATTTTCTAGTAGACATTTTCAACGTCTTCTGCTGCAGATTTGCTGTATCTGGGAAAGAGTTAATATTGAGTGGTGTTAAGAAACTGAATTTTGTAAGACAGTTTTTTTTTTCCTAATTTCTCAAGGTTAGTCACAAATCCCCCATTTTTTTTCTTTTTGCAGCATGGCTACCATAAAAAGAATTAGATCTACATAGCATCAAAATGAAATCTTTGGGCCTCTTGTCTTTTTTCTTTGCGGTCTTCAATCTGAAATTCAAATACAACACATTTATTAATGTATTATTATGGTTTTTGAAAATAAAAATGTTTTTACACCTAACTTATGGAAATATCATAATTTTTAGGCAAGAAATTCAAGGGCAATTTTTCTTTTTCATAGGATATACATGTAGTTGGACATAGCAGGTGACATCATTATATGACATCCTTTCATATAACCTGGGCAATTAAAATCTTCCATGAAAAATATTTTCTACAAAGGAAACATGCTTTGCTTCTTTCCCATACATTTTTTTTATAAATCTCCATGACATAATAATGAGATACATGTTTGAACTGAAAACTGTATTTTGTCTTTTACTTTTACCAAGGAATTAAAAATTCTGGTAACTAGAAATATTGTAATATAGCCGATATACTGTCAAAAATGTAGAAAAACTAATCAGTAAATAACAATTACTCACTTTATCTCTCCAATGTAAAATTGCAACAATCCCAGCTATGAAGCCACAAGTTCCCAGTAAAGCTGTTCCCGTTAACAACATTAAACGACTAGGAGTAACAAACAGTTTATTTGTCCAACTGAAAAACAAAAATGTGTAACTATTAGCCCTTTTCCTCATACAGACACCATTTGAAGCCTTTACAGCAGACAGCTTTTGAAAACAGTGGTGACAAAAGGAGATATTGCTCAAACTGATCAAATTCTCCATTTGCCACAATGTTTTCATTTTTTTTTTAAATAATCATACCTTCATTTAGAGATTATCAATGCTTTTGCCTAATGTTTTTAAAGTTTCTGCTGCAGGTTTGCTGTACGTGGGAAAGGGTTTACTATTTGTAATCATTTGACTGAACATGTCCCCTCATAGAGATGACATCCGATTTCCTCAGCAAATATAATTTATTTTTAATTCATTAACCCTATCACACATACACCATATCAGCAGCAGATGACTTTTAAAGCAACTGGGCCAAATGATTGAAACTCTCTTTGAAAGTATAAATATTAAATAAAGTGGAAAATATTGTAGAAAAAGAGAAATTGCTCATTATATACAATATGTGTCTGCTGCATAGGCGCCAGAAACCGTCTGTATGTGAAAAAGAAGTTCTAATTTTTCAGATAAAACATATTTTTTTTCTCATATAATTTTATTTGAAGATGACTTTACGGAAAAGTAAGACCCGGCCGGGTAGCTCAATTGGTAGCGTATCTGACTCGTGATCTGGAGGTCACGGGTTCGATACCTGGTTGCGGCGACATTCTTTCGGGCGATGTTTTCCATTGCCTCTCACCTCTGATCTATGTGAGAAAGTAGTCAGTGGCTTCGAAAGAATGTTGTGTAAGTACTGGTGTGGGAAAGCCAGGAAAACATGGGTAGGTGCACTGACCGCCGTGATATGACCAAAGCTGTTGAAAGCGGCGTTAAACTCCAAACAAACAAACAAAATACGGAAAAGTAAAACTGGATAATCTGTTATAAACATTGTGAAATAAAAAAAGAAGCTGCAGCAAATAATTTCGAATCCATCTAGGCAAAAATGTCTACAAATTTAAGTATAAGTATTGAATAGAGTTAACCCTTTCCCTCATACTGTAGCAGACGACTTTGAACACATTTTCTCAAAAAGTGGAAAATCTCTATAATTAAATGGATAACCTATGACTAAAAGTGGAAAAAATTGTGTCAAAAGGAGAAATTGCTTGTTTTGAGCAATTTCTTCTTTTGTCACTATGTTTTCAAAAAGCCGTCTGCTGCAGAGGCGTCAGAAAGCGTCTATACGAGGGAAAGGGTTAATAACATTGTGGCAGAATGAGAGACTGCTCATGACAATCAATTTTTCCTTTTGACTCCTTGTCTTTTGCTGCAGATGGGTAACAAGAGGGCCAGCATGGCCCTGGATCGCTCACTTGAGCAATGCAATGTGATTGGTCATGCAAACCACAATAACTCTCTCTGCGGTCAGGTTAGCTAATACAAGAGGGCCAAGAGGACCAGAATAAGACCAATTGCCAGAAAGCCACAAAGTTATATGACTTATAAGATCACCAAAGAAATATTTATGAACCATTTAGTATTTCAAAATCAGACATTTTATTTTCTATTAACAAAATAATTTTCTAAATCTTACACTCTTGGCATAATGGGTTAAACAGCCCAAGCCCCTGTGGCCATGTCCTTTGACCAATCAACATGGCTTGAAGGAATCAGGTAGAGGGCCATCTAAGGGACATGTATACACAACTATGTGAAAATAAGTCTGATACTTAGGGAAGAGACTGTTTTTAAACTATAGCCATATAATGCAAAACAGCCAAGTTTTCTTTCGGTTTGAAGGAATTTTAGTGAGGAAATTGAGAGGATGCTTTCTGAGAAATATCATCACAATTTGCCAAGAGGTTTCATAGGAGAAGATTTGTTGACAGACACAATCCGGACCGTGGATGCCATATAAAGGGCGATCACAATAACTCACCTTGAGCATTTCATGCTCAGGTGAGCTAAAAAGTGGAAATTCATTGAATTCCACTTCATCGCAAACTCATGGATGTTGGTATATTCAATGACAATAGTTCCATAGCGGTTGAAAACATACAGCAAATCTGCAGCAGATGACAGTGTAAACATGAATATAGAAAATCTCTAAAAATGAAGGTTTGATTACTCAAACAATTTTAAAACATTGTGACAAATGGAAAAATTGCTTGTTTTAAGTCGGTTGCTGCAGAGGCATCAGAAAGCGTCTTATTGTTGGAAAGTGTTAACTAGGGAAATAAAGCATTCAATTACCTTGATGGATTGTCAATTGGGTATGGTATTACAACTAACTGTGAGTTTGGTATAATGGAAGTCCACTTTTTATTTCTAGGTGTCTGAAACATAATAAAGCCAGCCACTGAAGTATCTTAAACAATACAAAAACCACCAGGTTAACAGAAAGTACCCTATTAGCAGGAGCAATGAGCTGGAGGCTGGACTTTTAACTGATTTCCCACATAAAACAAATCTGCAGCAGAAGATGAAAGTATAATTATTAGATAAAGTTGAAAACATTGTGACAAAGGTAGAAATTGCTCATCAAATTTCTCTTTTTGCCCTTCTTTTTTCAAAATTTGTTTGCTGCAGAGGCATCAGAAAGTGTCTGTATGTGGGAAAGAGTTAAGCACTCTATGTCTAAAATGAAACTTTATAATATTCTCCTCTTAGACCACTGGCCCTATTGTCAAAACCATTTTAAAGGGTTGACCGTTGACCAGAATCAACTGATTTTGCATTGTCATTGGGGTTGTGTTTTGTGGTAGCGCGAACTTCAAAAAGTTCTACTGAAACACAATAATTTTAACTCTCCATTGCCATGGCAGCCAGAGTTCCGCATAGAATTCAAGTCTTTGAACAACCTATGGATCATTGCTGTAAAGTTTTATCACAATTGGCCAAGCGACTTAGGAGATGTTGTATGAAGAAAAATGTTGTCGGACGATAGACAAAGACTGATCACAATAGCTCAATCTGAGCCTATGGCTCAGGCGAGCTTAAATCAAGAATGCTGAATGATAGAGTTCATAAAAACTTCAGAGGCTTATATAGATAAAAGATCTATTAACAACTTACAGATGAGTTTGTTGGTATGCCTACTTGTAATGTATCAACAAAGTTTGGAGTCTGTCCTAATCCAAACACTATATAGGGTAACTGTAGCGATAAATAGGCTGATTGAGTGAGCTGTGTCCCTGTAACACAATAGCAGAAAAAATTAGTATACATGTGATCTTTCTTGAAGCCAAATAGGAACATTTGGACAATTTTGAATGGAGATTATTGTCAAACAGAGGGATTCACAATAGCAGAATGAACTAGAAATATCACTGAAGGTGATGAATACCCCCGGCTGGTGCTTGACAATATACATATGTATGAGAAATTCAAGGGGCCATAACTCATTTAAAAATAATTCCAGTGCAATACGCCGACAATATGCACAACTAGGCTTGGTATCAATCATTCTTGTAAAGTTATATTGAATTCGGACCAAGGGTTGCTGAGAAATAGTGTTCACAAGAAATGTTGACAATATACATATGTATGAGAAATTCAAGGGGCCATAACTCATTTTAAAAAAAATCCAGTGCAACACGCCGACAATATGCGCAACTAGGCTTGGTATCAATCATTCTTGTGAAGTTATATTGAATTTTGACCAAGGGTTGCTTAGAAATAGTGTTCACAAGAAATGTCCACAGACCAATGGACCGACCAATGGACTGACAAACCGACACGCGTGACTCCTATATAGCCCCCATATACTATGTATCTGGGGGTATAATTAGCATATGTGTGATCTTTCTTGAAGTCAAATAGGAACATTTGGACCTTTTTGTAAGGAGATTATTGTCCAAAGGAGGGATGCACAACAGCAGAATATTTAAGCATACATGTGATCTTTCTTGAAGCAAAATAGGATTTTTTGGACACTTTTGTATGGAAATTAGTATCCAAAAGAGGGATGCACAATAGCAGAATAAATTAGCACATATTTGTGATCTTTCTTGAAGCCAAATAGTCATGAAATTGGGTAACAACTACATTAAATTAAAAATAACCTCCCTTGCTTATGCCTGTTATAAATTCAAAGTACTGAAATTGTAACAGTTGATATTCTTTTGAGGAATACAAGCATATCGAATATGGACAGATAGTCAAATTCGTTATTAACTTTTATACTGTTCTAGTTGGATTTTATTTGTCAAAAGAGTGACAAGACTTACCCGTACTAATCAATCATAATACCTTCATTTGTCATTTGAATTCTGAATCTTTTTTGTGTTTGCATGTTCTTAAACTCATGACAGTATTCGTGAATAAATATTCGTACTCGTTACCTTGTATTCGTGATACATATCGTATTGGCCACCTAGTGTATTCGTTACAGCCCTAGTCATCATGGTTCGCATAAGTTATACATACCTACCTATATACTACTTCTGAATAAAAACTTGAAGTGTAGCCTTACTAATTTTATGCCAATATAATTATCTTTAAATGATGTCAAAGTGGAGTATCATTTACACCAAATTGTTAGACGCGGCTCTTTAATTGATCTAAATCAACATAAAACATGAAACTTTAAAGCATGTCAGAAAAGACTTTGTTAAATTACAAATACTAGTGAAAAAATATGGTTTATAGCAATAATTCCAAGGAGTAACTCAGTGTCTATTCTAGGATTCAAAAAACGAAGGGGGAATTTTATCAGAAAATTAATTTTTTATATGAACAACTTTGGAAATTTTTCCTTCTTTGTATACCGGTATATGTAAAAAAATAACCTTCCACACACATTTAGAGAGAATTATTCAAATCAATTAGCATGATTCCCCTCCTAGATTGATTGGGCAATGGTAACTGTATATTCATAAACATGTGGTATTGGACATGTTAATTCAATTGTCGCATGATGAATACATAACAAAGTTAGTTTTCACAGAAAATAAGTATTAAACTAACCTCAATATGTATTTATAATTCCACAGTTGACTGTACAAAGACAACAGATGGCTATAAAAAGTATTACATAAGACTATTTTTACATATCATACAGAGGTCAATAACATACCAGCTCTTTGTTGTGGGTTTCCATGGAGATCTGTTGTTGTATATCGTATAACAGGACCAGGCTGGTTGACGCCATAGGGCTTGAAAAAAAATATATTCAAAATAATAAGAAACAGTGGTTTAAATCTTTCCTACGTGCAAACGCATTTGCAGCAGATGACTTTTCAAAATATTGTGGCAAAAGAAATTGCTCATCATAGATTTGTTTAAACAATCCTTAAAATTATTATAATAAACTATGTGTATATAACCCTTTCCGTCTTCCGACATCTCTGTAGCAGACACCTTTTGAAAACGAAAGCAAAGGGAAAAATCAACTCTTTCCAATAATTGTATTTTCATTTACAGAGAGTTTTCATATTGTTGCCTAGATATTTTCAAAGAGGTCTGCAGCAGATTTGTTGCATGTGGGAAAGGGTAACAAGAGTACCGCAAATGGTACATAATACGCCCGTCAGGAACTTCTTTGTAAGTTTCCTTTTTGTTTTGATATATTGTTTGTTTGTAAAAAGTTAATAAAGTCAATCAGGAATAAGTTGTTAAAGAACAATAGCTCAAAGCAACTGCTCAATAGAATAGCTCATAGCCATAAGTAAAAAAAAAAGGGGGGGAAAACAATATTCTGAGTCAAAAAAGAGGCATAAAATCAGTAACTTGATTTGTAACTGATGACAACAAAGCAGTATACAAAAATACAGCTCAATACCTCATAGCATGTAGGAAAAAAATGTGAAAAAACATTATTCCAAGCCTAAAAAGGGGCATAACTCATGCAGAAATTGACGAAATTCGAAGAAACGTGAACTTGATCTGTGACACATGATTACAAAGCCATATACAAAATTTCAGGTAAATAGCTCAAAGTATGTAGGAAAAAAGTGCGGAAAGCAAATATTCTAAGTCCAAAAAGGGGCATAACTCATTCAAAAATTAACGAAATTCGAGGAAATTTGAACTTGATCTGTGACACTTGATTACAAAGCCATATACATGATTTCAGCTCATTACATCAAAGCAAGTAGAAAAAAAGTGCGGAAAACAAATATTCTTAGTCCAAAAAGGGGCATAACTCATACAAAAATTGATTTGATCTGTGACACATCACTACAAAGCATTATACAAAATTTCAGCTTAATAGCTCAAAGTATGTAAGAAAAAAATGCGGAAAACCCGAACGGACGGACGGACATGACCATACCATAATACGTACCGTTTTTAAGAAACGGTCGTATAAAAATATATGTAAAACAAGGACTGTTATGACATCAGATAATGTTTTCTTACCTCTCTTCCTTCTGGACAAAGTCCACTGACAACTGAAAGAGATACAAGAAACCGCTAAAGACGGTAAGGCCGGATTGTCGGCAATTTGACCTTGAAAATCGACAAACCAAGGTCAAGGTCAAAGTAACCCTAGAAATCAATGGAACTTGTTACTTTTTAGTTTCAGGCAAAGTTTCAAGTTTGTAACCCTTTCCAGTCCTGAGATTTTGCCTCAACCTGAAACTTTAACCAAAATGTTGACAGACAGACATCCGGACAGACGGACATCGCCAATCTATAGACCGGAATTGCTAGAGCAATCCGGCCAAAAATAATAAAATAATAAATAATAAAATATAAATAATATAAAACTATAAAACTGTTGAAAGCAAATTAAAACACAAGTCCATATAACTATAAAACTGTTGAAAGCAAATTAAAACGCAACTTGCCGTGATATAACTATAAAACTGTTGAAAGCTGAGTAAAACGCAATTTGCTGTGATATAACTATATAACTGTTGAAAGCAAATTAAAACGCAATTTGCAGTGATATAACTATAAAACTGTTGAAAGCAAATTAATACGCAAGTTGTCGTGATATAACTATAAAACAGTTGAAATCAAATTAAAACGAAAGTTGCCATGATATAACTATAAAACTGTTGAAAGCAAATTAAAACACAAGTTGATATAACTATAAAACTGTTGAAAGCAAATTAAAACGCAAGTTGCTGTGATGTAACTTTAACCAAAATGTTGACGGACAGACAGACAGACAGACGGGCAATAGGAACGTGAAGGTCAAGAGTTATCATGGAAATCAAAAGAACATGTTAGTGGCTACACACAGACCAATTTTCAAGTTTGTAGCTGTTTCCATGTCCGAGATTTTGCTTCAACCAGAAACTTTAACCAAAATGTTGACGGACAGACAGACAGACAGACAGACAGACAGGCAATAGCAACGTGAAGGTCAAGAGTTATCATGGAAATCAAAAGAACATGTTAGTGGCTACACACATACCAATTTTCAAGTTTGTAGCTGTTTCCATGTCCGAGATTTTGCTTCAACCAGAAACTTTAACCAAAATGTTGACGGACAGACAGACAGACAGACGGGCAATAGGAAGGTGAAGGTGAAGAGTTATCATGGAAATCAAAAGAACATGTTAGTGGCTACACACAGACCAATTTTCAAGTTTGTAGCTCTTTCCATGTGTGAGATTTTGCTTAACCAGAAACTTTAACCATTTTGCCTAACCTAAAACTTTAACCAAAATGTTGACGGACAGACAGACAGACAGACAGACAGACAGACAGACAGACGGACATCGCCAATCTATAGACCGGAATTGCTTAAGCAATCCGGCCAAAAATACACAACTTTCATACAAGCCAGTTTAATTTATTTCAAGACAAAAATGCTTTTTTTTCTTAAGAATATATGAGCCTTGATGCAGGAAAACAAATCACAGAGCTCTGAAAAAGGACAATTTTTGCTAACTGTAATTCAAAAGTATTCAGTTTTTAATCTTTTTTCATATACAACAAATCTAAAGCAGACGACTTTGGAAAACATCTAAGCAAAAACTTTCTATTAACAAAAGTGTATCTTAATTATGGATTTGAAAACATTGTGGCAAAAGAGGAATTTGCTCACTATGAGTAATTTCTCCTTTTGCCACAATCCATTCAAAAGTCGTCTGTTTCAGAGGCGTCAGAAAGTGCCTGAATGCGGGAAAGGGTTACAAATATGAACTATACCCCCTATCTAGAAGTCTTAAATGATAGAAACTTACCCATGACCTTGATAAAACAGGCATCGTCCACAAACAGATGTTTCATCACATTTATTCTCGGAACTCCTGCACTGTCCATACTGTTTACAATCACATCTAAAATACCCTGTCATTATATACAAAACCGTGTGTAAGAAAGAAAAAAAAAAGTGGAAGACTAGTGGTGCATTGGTCGAGCGTCCAAAGGTCCAGGTTTCGTATACTGTGATGAGCGGGTTTCTGTCTTGGGGATTTTTCCACACAAACAGCGAGAGAACTGGTTATATGTCTCCAGGAAGCAGATATTGAATATGATTAATATTAAGATGAGAGCTTGTTTCTCTATCGATGTAAAATAAATAAGTTTAACCCTTTCCCTCATATAAACGCTTTCTGACGCCTCTGCAGCAGACAGCTTTTTAAAATATAGTGACAAAAGAACAAATTGCACAAAACGTGCAATTTCTCCTTTTGCCGCAATGTTTTCCACTTTTTGTCATAGGTTATCCATTCAATTATGGACATTTTCTATGTTTTGACAAAATACGTTCAAAGTCGTCTGCTGCAGAATTGTCGTATGAGGGAAAGGGTTAAACTAAAAGTAGACAAATAATACAACTTAGTTACTTAACCAGATTGTCAACAGTGAACATAACATAAGTGATCTATTTAAAGTATGGTAATAGTGACGTTGACCCACCTGACCCCAAATAAAGTCTCAGGCTTAATTCCAATCTTGGCAACCTCCCTTTGAAATTTGGTTAGAATCAGTCATGTCGAAAGTTAGAATCAATCATGTCAAAAGAAAGTCACGAGTGGAAACCAACTTTGACAAAAGCCCATCGACACAACATCATTGTTCTTACAAACAGTTGTCAACATTGTCGTTAACCTGTTCAACTTTTACCCACATATAACAAATTTGTAGCAGCCCATTTTGAAAACAAATTATGAACAATTTCTATAATGAAAGTATAATTATTAAGATGTGTTAAGCAATTTCTCCTTTTGCCACAATGTTTTCAAAATTAGTCTGCTGCAAATGCTTCAAAATGTGTTTGCAAATAGGAAAGGGTTAACTATGTAATCTGTTTAAATTCAGTTTTATACAATGGATAGTTCTATTACCTAATGCCATGATTTAATTCTCTTTTAAAGAATATGCAGCAGACAATCTTCTAAAATTGCTCACCCGAGTGAAAGTTTTATACCTTTCATATTGTTTTAAAATGAAAGAGCTTGGTTTTTACTGCAACACAAGGAGGTTATTTTCAATGGAAGTGGTGGGGCCAATTTTGACCCAAGGGGAAGGTGGAGAACTATTAGAAAATGCTACACACTAAATTTCTCAGCTCTAGGCCTTTCTGTTTCAGAGAAGATTTTCAAAAAAAAAATCCTTATATATCTCTATTTAAAACAGGTAACTGCCTGGGGTGGGGCCAATTGTGAACCACGGGCCATAATTTCAACAATCTTGGTAGATGACGACTTGACAATGCTACACACCAACTATCTAAGCTCTAGGCCTTTTGGTTTAGACAAGAGGATTTTCAAAAAATTACCTTATACATGTCTATATAAAACAGATGACACCTGGGGTGGGGCTAATTTGGAATCAATAGGCATAATTTGAACAATATAAAAGACGATTTTGAAAGTTTTTAAATGTTTTCCCTTTGGTTCCATGGAGTACTGTACAGAATTAATTTCTTTAAACAATTTTGAAAGGGCACCACCCAACTTCAAAGAAAGATCCGTGAGAAGCTTCATCAAAATTGGCTATTAAAGCTGTTCAGGAAAAGATGTCATTTGAAGCAATTGTTAACAGATGACAGACGACAAACGGAATGTGATCACAATAGCTCACCTTTGAGCACTTCATGCTTAGGTGAGCTTTATTTATATCCGGTCATCTGCAGAGACTAGTTGGAAAATAACAAAAGAAAAGGAATCAGGATCTAGAATATATGCAATGAAATATTAATTCAAGGTCCTCATAATATTTTCTTTTTCTTCAATATTTCAGTAAATGTTTTCAAAAGTTGTTTGCGGCAGAGGCATTACATGATGTTATTGCGAGACAATAATGCATTTAGGCAGCCAAATAAGTAGGTCAAATAGCAATGTCACAACACAGACAATATCTAGAAAAGACTTGTCACAAGGAATACACTTTCCTTACAAGAGCGTCGCAAGCGAATGCCAACTCTTATACTTTTTTCTAAGTCGAAAAAGGGGCATTTCTGAATAATTATTTAAAGCCAGAGTTATGTGACTTAGTATAGACATGCATATTGTTCCTAGGGACATGTGTACAGTTTCATTTGAAAATGTGGAATGGTTTTTGTGTTATACGGTAAGGTTAAAGTTTTGTGATGAAGCAGACGCCGCCAAACGTGTCACAATTCCCCCAACATTTTCTTCTAAAAACAGTTGAGCTAATAAGAACAAGAGGCCCATGAGGGCCTATGCTCTACTGGTATGGTTCTTTGGTCATTTTCAATCCAGAGCATGTATGTATGGTGAAGATCGGATAGTAAATGGAGGCTCTTTTGTGTTCACAAGCTGTATTATAGCAATTTTTACAATTTCATGGGCCATAATCCAGTCTTGCATGGGCGGATCTAGCTGGTTTTCAAAAGGATCCAAGCTCTCATCAATATTTAACTACTATCTAAGTTTGGTGAAGATCAGATAGTAAATGGAGCCTCTATTGTGTTCACATGCTCAATTATAGCAATTTGGACAATTTCAAGGGCCATAATCCAGTCTTGCATAGGCGGATCTGGCTGGTTTTCGAAAGGAACCGAGCTCTCATGGATATCTAACTACTGTATAAGTTTGGTTGAGATACAATTAAAAGTGAAGACTGTATCGTGTTAACAAGCTCTTTTATAGCAATTTTGACCATTTCAAGGGCCATAATCTAGTCATGCATGGGCGGATCTGGCTGGTTTTCGAAAGGAACCGAGCTCTCATGGATATCTAACTACTGTATAAGTTTGGTTGAGATACAATCAAACGTGAAGACTGTATCGTGTTAACAAGCTCTTTTATAGCAATTTTGACCATTTCAAGGGCCATAATCCAGTCATGCATGGGCGGATCTGGCTGGTTTTCGAAAGGAACCGAGCTCTCATGGATATCTAACTACTGTATAAGTTTGGTTGTGATAAAATCAAAAGTGAAGACTATATCGTGTTAACAAGAAATTGTTTACGGACGGACGCACGCACGCACGCACGGACACATCGCCACGACATAAGCCCTTCTGGCCTTTGGCCAGTAGAGCTAAAAATGTGTCGAAAGATGTTGATAGACAGAGCAAAATATATGCCCCAAATTTATGATTCCGGGGGCATTAACCCAATCCAACTTGCAGACACATTTTAACACATCTGCAGCAGATCACTTTTGAAAACCTTGTGGCAAATGGAGAAATTGCTAATTTTGATTAATTTCTCCTTTTGCCGCAATGTTTTCAACTTGGATCAAAATTTGACATTGATTTATAGATGTTTTCCAAATTTTTGCCCAGATGTTTTCTGTCGTCTGCTGCAGATGTGTTGTATGTGGGAAAGGGTTAACCCTTTCCCTCATACGACAATTCTGCAGCAGACGACTTTGAACATATTTTGTCAAAAGATAGAAAATCTATATAATTGAATGCTTCTTTTGTCACTATGTTTTCAAAAAGCTGTCTGCTGCAGAGGCGTCAGAAAGCGTCTATATGAGGGAAAGTGTTAAATGACATTTATCTCAGAGAAACACTAATAACCCTTACATTATCATTCAAGTCATAAAATGCAGGTAACAAAGCTTTCATCGTGGATCCTTCTAATGATGTGTACCAGTCAACGGAAAAAGTACGGGAAAAGCCGGCACATCCCCCATCACAGTGTACGTTTGATAAAATAGAAGCTCTGTAAAGATTGCTGAAATTAACATATAATGTTTGTCAGTTATTTCAGAATTAACCCCCCTTTCCCACATACAGATGCTGTCTTTTGCGTTTATAGCAGATGAATTTTGAAAACATTGCAGAAAAAGGAGAAATTACTCAAAATTTGCAATTTCTCCTTTTGCCACAATGTTTTTAACCCTTTCTCTCATACAACAATTCTGCAGCAGACGACTTTGAACATATTTTATCAAAACATAGAAAATCTCCAATAATTGAATGGATAACCTATGTCAAAAAGTGGAAAACATTGTGGCAAAAGGAGAAATTGCATGTTTTGTGAAATTTCTTCTTTTGTCACTATGTTTTTTAAACGCCGTCTGCTGCAGAGGCGTCAAAAGCGTCTATATGAGTGAAAGGGTTAAGCCTATCCAATAATTATACTTTCATTTGACGAATATTTTCATACTTTCAATGGAAGGCATTCAAAGTTATCAGCTTTAAATTTGTTGCTTGTGGGGAAAGGGTTAAAGCAACATAGTCATAATCAAGTAATTGTTGAGAATGCATAACTGCATGATGCACATACAATTACAAAATAGTTCAACTTCAGCACTTCTTTCTCAGGTTTACTTAAGATATCAAAACACATGGTTATATAATCTGTGTTTTCTCTCTTAATTTAACAATCTACAGAATACAGTTAAGTTTTGTTGAGACTGGTCCATTTGTTTCAGAGAAGAAGTCTGTTAAAGGAAACTGAGAGCGCTCTGAGACATACGAAGGATGGGGAATGATCATAGTGATCAGGTTGGGTAAAAGTACAAAAGTCTACAGAAAATTGCAAATTAAGTTCATATGAATACATACATGTATGAAGTGTTTTTACATATGTCTAAAAAGGCATATGTCGGTCAGTTAACATCAGTTCCATAGTAATTTTTCATACCTTGATGCATTTCCTAAAACAGCAAGTAAATCAGGGTAACCATCCAAATTAAAGTCTCCGATTCGTAAAGTAATCGCCACATTCAAGTTGTTTGGGGCGCCACTCTGCGATGGAGGTATAAAGTTCCACATTGTTCCACCATGGTTCAAATCTAAAGGTAAACCTATCCACTGTAATAAACAACAGAATTATTTTGTTATGGCAATTTTAAACAGTATTTTTAAATAAGTTATATGATCACATGTGTATAAAAAGGCACAAGTTGGCTTTTATGAACAGTATAGATCCAGATCAGCTTGAACATTCGCTGTCTGATCAAGAACTAATCTGTTCACATATAACTTGCATAAGCTTGTTAGATCTGTCAACTTGTGTTTATTTTGATAAGACGGATCAGGTGTACAAGATAATCTGAACAAACCTTGTTCAGAAATGCCAACGTGTACCTTTTCTCTTGCACTAGCTCATATCATGATACATGTAACAGTAAACTTATCCATGGTCCCTGGGTGATAAGCCCATTATAGGCTAAGATATATTGCCTTGCCCAATGGCACTTCAGCATGACTGCAGTGAGTGGGGATTGCATGGTCTTAAATCATCTACTATAACTACCTGATTAACATGATTACTACATGTATGGCTTTTTCTTGTTACATCTCTTAATCTGGAGTTATATTATGAATAAGCATCTATGCTATCTTGTCTTAGTACCATGCAAACTTATCTACTAGATCATTTACATTGTTCTGTCAAAACATATCTAATGATATCAAATTGGCGTGTTTCTTTCTTCGTTTGGCTGATGTATTGTAATAGCTACAACCTACATAGTTAATGTAGACTTGTTACGTCAAATAGTCATCTTTTCTTTTTAAAGATTCATATAGACTTGCCATAGTAGTGAGTAGTTATGTCAAATATGCATGCTGTTTTGTCTGTTCAATTTACAGTTATGTGAAAAATGTGATTTATGATGTTTTTAATAGATATGTTATTTTGTCAACTAAAAAACAACTTTCTTATGACCTCCTCTGAAAATCAATTCAAAGTTAACTCTACAGTAGTTGAGCTTAGCAGTTCATATATTTACCTTGTTATTGTAAAGTAGAAGAATAAGACTTTCCACACAGTTTTCATCAACACAAACTGGCACCAACACATCTACATCAAGGTCTCCATCTGAAGAAAAAAAAACCAGTCACATTTCAACTGTTAGGGATGTCTTTTTGTGCCTCTGTAACTATTGACCTTTGCAAGTGTTATGAGAAAAGAATACTTTTTTAAAAATGAGCAGTTTTCCCTTTGCCCATTGTGTTTCCATCCCTGCATCAAAATGAATCTTCAAATTAACTTAATCTAATATTTAATTCCTCATTTACACATTTAGTTCTTTAAATAAATAAATATTAAAGTATTTTATTTAACCATTTCCCACTTGTACGTGCATTTGGATTTATCCGACTACTTTTGAACTCATTCTTTAACCCTTTCCCTCATATAGACGCTTTACAACGCCTCTGCAGCAGACAGCTTTTTGAATACATAGTGACAAAAGAAGAAATTGCACAAAACATGCAATTTCTCCTTTTGCCACAATGTTTTCCACTTTTAGTCATAGATTTTCCATTCAATTATAGAGATTTTCTTTGTTTTGACAAAATACGTTCAAAGTCGTCTGCTGCAGAACTGTCGTATGAGGGAAAGGGTTAATAGTTCCACTTGTATTTATAGAGATCTTGGATATTCTTATATCCCTTTCCCACATACAACAATTTGCAGTAGATGACATTGAAAACATCTACTCCAGATATGGAAAATCTCTAGAAATGAAGGTATAATTACTGAAAAAAAGTTGAAAACATTCTGCCAAAAGGAGAAATTGCTCGCTTTGAACAATTTCTCCTATTGTCACAATGTTTTCAAAAGTCATCTGCTGCAAATGCGTCAAAATGCGTCTATAGGTGGGAAAGGTATATAAATGGTTTCAAAGTCGCCTGCAGTAGATTTTTTGTTTGTGGGAAAGGGTACATTCTCATTATGCTAACGTTTTGATTATAGCATGTTCTGATGTAAAAATTAACAAATCTTGACAAATGAAGATCGACTTTGAGGAATTGAATATCAGAGGAAACATGCGGTGATGAAAATATTCAAATACACTCCAGAAATTAACATTTACTCTATTTATTTAATAATGAATTAAAAAAAATATGTATTTTTCTTACCTAGATCTACAAATGTGAATTGTCCAATAATTTTTAGTTCCTTTTCATATACGACTGGAACCATCTTGTCCAATGTGAGAATACCATCCTGTCAATAAGTGATAAAAATTTCTCATTTTCCTTCCTAGAAAACCTATTTTGACTTCCCTGCCTTAACCCTTTCCCTCATATAGACACTTTCTGATGCCTCTGCAGCAGACAGCTTTTTGAAAACATAGTGACAAAAGAAGAAATTGCACAAAACGTGCAATTTCTCCTTTTGCCACAATGTTTTCGACTTTTTGTCATAGGTTATCCATTCAATTATGGAGATTTTCTATGTTTTGACAAAATACTTTCAAAGTCGTCTGCTGCAGAATTGTTGTATGAGGGAAAGGGTTAAAACACCCTTGAAAATGCTGTTGGAAAAGGGATATTGCTAAAAAAATACCTAATTTTTCTAAAATTGTTTTAAATTTTCTTCCAAAGTTACATAGTCTCAAAGTGACAATTTGGCCATATATCTATAAACACCTAGGAAAAGACACATCTGTTTGTTAAAGTTGGGTTTAAAGCTGTTTATAATCAAGTTGCAGATGAGGGCCTGAACTGCTCTACCGGTTTTTGATATCTAGATAAATCAAAGATGAAGATTTTTAACATTATTTGAGTCAATGCATGAGAAAAGGTATAAGATGGCATTTCTAAACAGTGAAGGTCAGATCACAAATGTTGGTATATAACACTATGTCAAATATCAAGGGGGCCATAACTCTGTCAACAAACAGCCAACTGGAAAGCTATCAGATATTGCACATTTCCTCTTGGTATAGAAGCCTTCTATTAAATTTTATTCAATTTCTTCGAGTGATTGTTGAGAAACAGTTCAGACAAATAAACGAACACAGTGACTCCTTTACTATCACCATAAAATATTTTTTGGGGTATAAATATTGTAGCATAAGGAGAAATTACTAATTAAGAGCAATTTTTCCTTTCTCACAAGGTTTTCCAGTATATTCAATAATAATACTTTCATTTATTATAATTTTCTATATTTCTGTCAATGGCAATTAAGAAAAATTGCAAAAACAGTCAATCCTGTGCTAAAGACTACCTTTAATTACCAATTCCTTGTCTATAGCAACCCAAGTTTTATTTCCCCAATTACTCATTTTCTGCATTAAAGACCTTGTAAGTAAAGACCACCTGTGAGCAAAGACCATATTGTTCACTTCCCATGGATGGTCTTAAACACAGGTTGGTCATTATACATAGTCCTTAATATAACATAATCTGTTCTCCAAAGGCTTTCTGGATGTGAAGTTAAACTATGAAAACCTTTTCCCACATACAGCAAATCTGCAGCAGTCGACTTCCAAAATGTATTGGCAAAGACATGCATTATCTCCATAATAAAGGGTTTAACTATTAAAGAGAGTTTAAAACATTGTCAGTAATTTCTACTTTTGTCACAATGTTTTCAAAAGTCGTCTGCTGCACAGGCGTCAGAAAGCATCTATATGTGAGAAAGGGATAATAAGACTGCGTGGAGATGTAAGATGATCTGAATCTGAAATCTGGACTCGACGCTAAGTCTCTAAAGTAAGTTTTTGTGTGACATGGCACTTTTTATAATAGTATTGACAATATAAACCTGTTCCCATATACAACGAATCTGCAGCAGATGACTTTGATAACATCTAGGCACTTTCTTGGAAAATCTCTATGTAACTATTGTATAGATAACCTTCTCATTAGGACCAATTTCTCATATTGCCACAATTTTTATAATAATTATCGGCTGCATATATGAAAGAGTTAAACCTTAACCCTTTCCTCATAAGACAATTCTGCAGCAGACGACTTTGAACATATTTTGTCAAAAAATAGAAATACTCTATAATTGAATGGATAACCTGTGACTAAAAGTGGAAAACAATGTGTCACAAAAGGAGAAATTGCTCGTTTTTGAGCAATTTCTTCTTTCGTCACTATGTTTTCAAAAGCTGTCTGCTGCAGAGGTGTCAGAAAGTGTCTATATGAGTTAAACCTTTACCTGATATAAAGTTGAACCTACCTTATTGTACCAGAATTCTAATTGTGGGTGTAGATTCGTTCACCATGGAAACAATACATTAAATCTGTGAACAGAGAGAAGAGTGTGACCCTCGTACTGAATTGGTCATCTAGGTTTTGACATTCTATCATCAACATTTGTGACATACTGAGCAATTCCACTTTTGCCACACTATTTTCAACTCTTTAATAAATAATCTCATTTATGTAGATTTTTAACATTTTGCCAAATGTTTCCACAGTTGTCTGCTGCAGATTTCTTGTATGTGGGGAAAGGGAAAGGGTTAAAAACATTGCTAAATTCAGCAATTTCTCCTTTTTTCTCATTATTTTCGATTATTCAATCACTGATTTCTTTACTTCAAAACTTAACAAGATTTTTCATATTTTCATTGCATGTGGGAAAATGGGTTAACCCTTTCCTACTTGCAGATGCATTCTGACGCATTTGCAGCAGACGACTTTTGAAAACATTATTGCAAAAGGTGAAATTGCTCATGATGAGCAATTTCCCTTTTGCAACAATGTTTTCAACTCTATTGTAATAATTAAACTCTCATTTATGTGAGATAATTCACATTTTTGCCAATATGTTTTCAAAGTCGTCTGCTGCAGATTTGTTGTATGTGGGAAAGGGTTAAAAATGCATTAACCCTTTCCCACATACAACATATCAGCTGTGACAACTTCAAAAAACATCTCTGCAAAACTATGGAAAACTTAAATTATGAAGTATTATTATTGAAACCAGTTGAAAACAGTCTGGAACAAGGAGAAATTGCTCATTATGAGCAATATGTCCTTTTATCACACTGTTTTCAAAAGTCGTCTGCTGCAGATGCATCAGATTGAGTCTATAAGTGGGAAAGGGGTTATATAAGTATATGTACCAGCTGTTAAATCGTTATTCAGATCTACAAAGGCACTTGACTGAGGCTTCCGAAGGACTGGGATTGGTTTTCTTTACTCTCCCCCGCTGAGACGTTCATTTCTGTAAAGTTTTCTGTGTTCCACTGCAAATAACATTATTGTTGCAGAGATTAGGGCTAAACTAGAACGTTTGAAGGATCACATGTGTCGTCCGGCAAAATGTCAGAGAAAGCATGATAGACAGGTAGATAGGTGATCCCTTTGTGTCACTCTGCCACAGGCAGAGACACAAAAGTAAAATAAAAGATATTGTAGTGATAATTTTAAGAAACATGGGCAGATTCTTTTTTCTGGTCTAACTTTTTCTGGCGACAAATAATATGACAATTGCATAAAGATAATAAGAGAATATCCAGAAGATTACACTTTTTTATTTCCAAAGGTTTTAAAGCAGATGTCTAAGAAATACTACATTTGAGATAAGAGGCTAAATATTCATCTGGATAAATTACCACCCAGAACTTACCTAAAAATGAAGTAATATCTCTCCCTGGTACTTTCTCCCCATCAAATCCGGTATCATATCAGCATTTACACTGTAAAAACACATAGAGAGAGTAAACATCAAACAATCATGTACATGTCATACAAAAAGATACAATGTAGACTTAAGTGACCAGCAGGAGATCTACATCTCCCTTTGCATCCAATTTCCATGCAGTCTAACCAGATTCTATTTTGTTTACTACCTACTTGTACACACATCCTTTAAGCCTATTACCCCATTTCCTTCATACCAGACACTTTCTGATGCCTCTGCAGCAGATGTATTTGAAAGCATTTTGGCAAAAGGAGACAATGCTTAATGAGCAAGAGTTATTTCACCCTTTTGCCACAATGTTTTCAACACTACATGTATTTGATAGTTTTGCTATAATTTTTAGAGATTTACCACACTTTTGCACAGATGTTTCCAAAGTCATCTGCTGCAGATTTGTTGTATGTGGGAAAGGATTAACCCTTTCAGTAAATCTGCGCTAGATGACTTTGAAAACATCCAGACAAGTTTCAAGTTATACAAGAAAGTGTTTGAATAGATTTAAAAAGATTGTGGCAAAAGTTGTCTGCTGCAGATGGGTGAAAATGTGTCTGAGTGTAGTAAGGTTTACATCTTTATCACATATAGACACATTCTGAGGCATTAGCCGTGGAAGCCCTTTGTCACACTGTTTTCAACTATTTGCAGTAACTTTTCATTTAC